>LQNS02001578.1:6475275-6486063 GCA_001587735.2 Parhyale hawaiensis | reverse complement strand
ACAATGGCATGATTCACAACATTATCATGAGCAATGTTCATCGTCGCTGGGGTTTATGCTAGAAAAATGCAAACCCACAGTGTAGAAAATGCGATGTTGCGCTCCACGTGCAATGTTGGTTGCCTTACCAGAAGTGTGATATAGCTCCATATGTGCTGTTATCTTAGCCATATCGAAGAATTGTTGTGATATGTTTCTTTTGAAAGCTGTTACTTACTTACCTAGACTCTGATTTGCTGTCATTTATAAATATTAGTCATTACTGAGTAGTCCGTGATGTCTTGTATCAACATATGGAGTAAAGTATACGAAGTATATAGGCTTAGTGATAGGATATAGTTTTATATTTTTGACGAACTTTTATGTTTTATTTCTATTGTTCTTCCAAATGGATACATTTTCATCAAACTAACTTCGTGAAAAAGGATATAGGCAGCCAAAGAAGGATTTTTCAGCCACCTCTCAGTTGCTCAGTGTTCCTCCAGAGGAACATTATTTTTCTCGTAGGAATAGCATTATATTTTTGTTTTGCCTACACATTTCAATTATGTTACCAATAGAGATGAAAACCTCCAAATATTTAAATTTTCCCATGAATAGAAATTTTCGTGAGCTTTCGTGGGTTAAGAAATTCTGCAGTGTTAGCTTTATTGTACCATCAGGAGGAAGAATCCTTTTACTACATAAAGACAATACACTGTATAGGTATGTTGGCGCTCCATTAATTTAACATGATCGCACATATGGCTACTTTAGACAAGTTCAGTACTCAAGCTTCCAACGGACGTGAATAATAGGATTTTTTATTTTTGGTTAAAAATGGGGTAAATTGGCTAGAACTTTCTGCATTATGGCAGTAACTACTAGAAAAACATACAAATACAAACACTATTTTTTTTCGCTGTTTTACTGCTAGATGCTAACACATAATTTATCATGCTAAATCACCGAAAATAAATAATTAACAAATCCCATGTAAATACTTATAATATGGCTGCTGTGTCTACTGTCCAACAAGGTTAGACACAGCACCCCAAGGCTCTCTTACTTAAATGCTAACATAAGAATAATACTAAACGATAATATAAGAGAAAATTTGTATCTGTTCTGTTGAGAGTTGCTGGTACAATGCCTACATATTATTAATGAAACTATATTGACACTATTTTCCATTGAGAGAAAGGTTGGTTACAATAATGCTAAATCTGGCCTTACAAATGCTACGTTGGCAGCATTGGGCCTCAAAAATGTAACAAAGAAAAAAATTATTGCAAGCATGGACTAGCTTAAGGTAGCAAGGAAGAAATTTTTCGTTATTTTATAACAGTATCAAGGAAATATATAAAAAAACAATTAATAGCGTCTATTAATCCCTCAAGAAGTTGGTGTTGTACAATAAACAATGCTAAATAATACATTCCTCATCGATAACGCTTAATATACTGGACAAAACGTGATTTTAGAAAGTAGGGAGCACTTTTAGTAAAATTTGAGGTAGGTCAGCAAAATTACGTTCGTAAAAGTAGAGAGCGTAAAAGTCGATACGGGTAAACAAGTATCACACTGCCCCCATGATCGACAACTGGGTCCTGCTAAACACGACGTGGTTACCACCTTCGACCAAAGTACAAAAAGAATTGGGCCCACGTGGTTTAGAGATGGCAAAGCCACGTGGGCACTACATGGACCTCTTCTACTCTTGTTGATGGGTGAAGTAGCGACTTTCGGTTAGTGAAAAACGCATCCGAAGAGTCTAAGTGACATGTCTCTTTGTCACTTCGCGATTCTGAATATTTGTACTTCTATGGTCAACGCTGTAATACCGGGCAGTGCGTGGTTTCACTAATTATTAAATTAAATTCAAGCTATTTGTATTTAGTGGACTGCTATAGATTTCAGAAGCGAAAGTGTTTATTGGTGTTACTGCTCAAGATGCGTGTAGAGCTGATGGTAGATATTTCCAATTTATCTTTTAACACGGAGTATGGATATAGCATTGTTCCCTCAATCGTCAAAGTAACTTATCTATTTCTTGGTTTCGAAACTAATAGATATTATGGGTGATATTTTAGATTAACCGGTTCCTGGAGTAAATTGTAGGGTACCAATGAAAGAAATAATGCAAAAAAAAAAAAAAAATCCGAAGTTTATGGCTAAACTGCTCACTAAATAATATGCATTATAATAATAATAATATTGTAACTGCATATCTGGGTATTGGAAATCTTTGTCCATATTTGTGGTTTTCGCTCTGTGTTTTATGATAAATTCCAAAACATTTACAACTTCTTCTCTCACTCAAAAGCACTTTTCACGGCCCAGCAGGAGCATAAGGTGGCCACAGAGTTATAGGTTAATAAGGTTCGCCCCTCCTATATGTTATGAGAAGCAGGGTCCCCCAGAGTATTATGCACTGTACAGGTTATCTTAGAAATTAGCTAGGCCTTCCGGACGTCTTTTTTCGTGCCCACTTTGCACCCTTCCATTTTCATACGCCTACTGACGATGCTTCGCTCTGTTCTTCCTCATTTTTTTCCATGCGACTGGAACCTGCGTGGAAACACTGTCGTGATGGGTTCCACGTGTCTATCGAGATAATCTATGTCCTTTATTTCTTCCCTGTGATACTGCCTTTGTTGTGAAAACGGAGTCTTAAACTTTCGACTATTATACAATTATCAGGGATTTCTCTAAAGTAGAAAATACATAGTTGAAAATCTTTGGCATGGAAACCTGAGTCTCATTCATTATAATGATCATACTGTACCTGTATTAATGACGGACCGCAAGACTTTCGGGATGTAGATGACCATCAGTGTAGCGTTGACAATCAAAACTATTGTTAGAATTTTATCAGGTTTTCTTGCCCACTGCATTTTAAATGGAAAACCTGCAAAAAAATATGGTTTTTATAACGTGGAGTCACTAACTCCAATGCATAATCATTTATCTTCAGTTCATACATTGCACTCCGATTTGTGAAAACAAAAAGTACACTAACTTACCATCTCTGATGCTTTTTCAAGTTCTTCAGACAAATAAAAGTCAACGTTAAGCGAAGGAAATCTAAGTTAATACTGAGGTGCAGTGAAGCTCGTTGTTGTTTTTTTTTTTAATTTGTGTGCGTAACTGGGGCCGTATGCTCAACGCCTTAAGTATTTTAAATCGGTATTGGTGGTTCAGTTCTCGCGGTAATTAGTCCCTTTTTATCTGACAGAGTCATTGTGTAGTTGTTGATGGGAAGAGGAGTGAGTTTTTGGATTTGGTTTCTGGAGTCCCACAGGGCAGTGTTCTGGGGCCTTTGTTGTTCATTGTATAGACGGCGGATCTGTTTCATCTTGTTAATAATATACTTGTTGGTTACGCTGATGATGTTACTTTGCTGGCTGTTTGCGATAAGCCTAGTGATAGATTAGAGGTTTCAGAATCTATTCAGCATGATTCTGAAATGATTGATTCCTGGTGTTCTAGGTGGGGGATGAGGCTAAATGCGGGCAAGACTAAGACCATGCTCGTGTCCAAGTCGCGTACAGTGGGACTTCCTTTTTCTGCACTCATGCTAGATGGTGTATCACTTCCTGTGGTTGATGACTTGGTAATCTTGGGTGTCAATTTTGATCCAAAGTTGACGTTTGAGCCCCACATCCGTTCGGTTGCATCCCGTGCATCGCAGAAATTTGGTCTTACGAGGCGTGCTTGGAGGGTGTTTGGCTGGGTAGAATTGACACGTCGCTGCTTTAATTGCTTTGTTCTCCCTCTTCTGGAGTACTGCTCTGTAGTCTGGGGTTCTGCTGCCGATTGCCTTCTGTGTTTGCTTGACAAAGTAGTTCGTCGATGTGCGTTTATGCTGGGTGGTGTTGTGCTTTGTGATCTGGCGTATCGTCGCAGAGTTCGTGGGGTCTGTTTTTTTTGTATAAAATCTATAACTGCCCCAGTCATCCACTGTCTGAGTTTCTTCAGGATCCATTTGTTCGGGTGAGGTATACTCGGCGGACTGGTGCTCTTCATGAGTTTGCCTTGGAACCGTTACGACCGTCACACCTACGTCGCCAGTCTGGTGTGATTAAATGATAGTAATAACAAGCGTTATAGCTTTACAGCTGCACGCACCACTGCAACAGTGTAACTGCGAAAGTTTTACAATTATTACTCTTCGACCTAACAACTGAGTCGGTCTATTATTTAGGTAAAGTCCCACATAACGCATCTTTTTGTACTCGCGCTATACGGTTACCTGCATAACTCGTCCTAAAATCATTTCAGGGAGAACTATAGAAATAATACCCGTTATTAGCTAACTAAAATAACCATTTACAAAATATGCATATTCATTGAACAAGAGTATAGATTGAGTTGTATACAGTAACAGCATTATGTTACTTTTAGCTGATACTGATACTGTTAGCTTGATAAAGAAACAGCAAGTAAGTATCTCTTACTATATTGAAACAACGAATAATAAACGCTGCTGTGTCTCTTATTTTCTACTTTTTTCCAGAATTTTTCTCAGATTACTTTCCGTAGGCTTAAATTATCTTGCAATATTCATATTCGTGCCACCGGGTTCATGTTTCTCAAAAATGCGCCTTTTTAAATCGATATTCACTTTGTTTCTTTTCCCTGATGTTTGGTTTTCTTTTCTTCCTCTAAAATCCATCGTAAGGTTGTATAATATATGCAGAAGCAGATATGATTCAGTTTCCATCAGACAACAGCTGTTGCACTATATACACACAACAGTAGTTTTAATCAGAAAGCAAAGAGCGTAACGCGAGGACTCACGGGAATTATTGAATAGTGACGTCATCGATGATGTCACCCCGAGCAGCCTGTGAGTTTTTAACTAATTTCACCAGAAAATTGCAAATTTTACCCCTAAAGCGTATGTATAAATGAAGAGAACATATAGCTATTGAACAAAAAACAATTGTCAATTGCATTAAAGGCAGGCAGAAACTTTTAAAACACCAGAGGCAAGAGCTGAGCCTGTATGGCGCCCTGATTTACCTTCTTCGAAGTGAAGCTTTATTTCCACTTCATATTCCGTTTACAGTGCTATTGACAAAACATAATCATACACATCGCCGTATTTTTTTCGACTTAATTCCTTCAATCTCCCGCTCCTGACTGGCCAGCTACTTGAGCTGCACCCATAGACAATGTAGTAAATGGTTGTCGTCAGACACAGAAAGATTTGGCAATAACTGAGCCTATGGGTGTTCTCGCATCAAGAAAATAACACTGCTTATATTTTTGGGTATGATTAAGAGCACAATCTACAAAGACCAGGACCGACCCTAAAACAGTTTGACTTGTCTGTGTGGCGTCATTCGCCGACACTACGGTTACAGCACAGTTTTATTTTAGTCCCATTGATCAACGTTACTCTTTGCTTCCTGATTCAAATTTTAATGCCGCTAGCTAAATCATAACAGATGCGAGGGTAAAATAGTATACTAAAGAAGCGACCTTTGAATGTTTACTTCAAATAGTATTTCATGCTAAAGTTAATGACTTAATGAGTGCATGCGTTATTTGAACTCAAAAATATATATTGCTAAATTTCATATGTATTACAGAATGTGCAAATTTAATGCACTGGACTCTTTGTATATACTTTGGGCTTTCATTTGGGTGCAAAACAGTATCTTTAATCCATCGTATCATGTCAGGTTATCTTAGTTGCCGTAAAAAATGACATTTTCTTCGATATCAGTATCGCAGAAAATATCAAGGAGGGACAATCAATACTACCGAACAATGCGCGCTCTATGAGTCGCGTTGTGTAAATTCCTCAAACTCAATTGTCTGTCGCGTTGTGAGAGAATCCCGCTATGTGGGACTTTTCTGTATGTTTCGATTGGAGGTTTAAACCACTATGATCATAAGTTTGTGAAGCTCCTCCATAAGTGACAAAATCAGAGCCGAAGTAATCAGTACTTCTTCAAGCAACTGTGCATTTCATGTTACTCTAACTTTACAAGGCCCCAGTAAAGAAAAGGGGAAGTATTTTCCCAAAATTTGCGTGTTCGTATCGTTTGCAGCAGTGAGCCAATTACAAGCACCACACCTTCCCAGTCAGCATTCTTGAGCAGAGATGAGAAGTAATGTCGCTCTAAATTTTCCAAGTTCAATACGTGTAAGGGTTGTTAAAAATACACTTGTATTCATAATGTTTAAAAATTTGACACCACGTTCAGGCCACTTCCAAAAACGTAAAGATTAAAGCAACGTTTCGATGTAACATACATCATCCTCAGCTCTCGGCCCTACAGCTACACTCTTAGAAAAAGCTGTACAATAAACTAGCTAGAAGAATGAAATATCACTTAACAGATAAACCACTGCCTACAGTAATGTCTCAGCAAATGAGATAACCACGAAAGGCGGATGGTCCGGTATCTTTTATTACGAAAATAGTGTGGACCCTGCCAGCTGTGCATTGCTTGTTGCAGTGGTAGTTCTGCAAGTGCTAGTGACGGGCGCGTAGTCGTCAGCTGGGGTGGCTCTGTTAACCCCCACCCCCCGTTTGCTTTGCTTCCCCTTTTCTGTACTGTGACAAGGCGTTTGTGCATCGGACCCCAGGCTTATGATGTATTTTATCGGTCAACCCTTAAATACAGTGTCATATACGATACGTACCAAATTGCATTGCCCCTATGGGAGTGCTAAGCTTCAATCATTCTTCAGAGGATTAGTACCGATCTGCAGCATTACCTATAGGCAGTTATTTCACAATTGCCATTTGGTGACCTGCTGCAGAATCAAAAGTTGTTTGAGCTTGTGAATGCGGCGGCCACAGACAGGACTTCACCAACACCAGTGCGGACTTTCACTGGAGCACTCGGGTAGTAAAAGGCAGGTATATTGTTATCCACCGAACTGTCAGTAGATACTTTGCGAGGCAAACGTTGCTTGAGGTGTCTTTTCAAGGTTTTATCAATGTCTTTAACGTATGCCTCATAGGTATTGACACCAGTATTTTGATACCACAGCTTCGAGGCATTTGTTGCCATCTCGTAAATTCAGAGCTAATACATCATCACCAACACCAAAAGTAGAAACGTCAACCAACTTAGGTTGTTTCCTAGCGTACAAAGGATTCAGGCGTTCTTTAACAGCTATGTACAGTCTACCGTTAAGAGCTATAGACGGAGCTACACCAGTTGTACAATGAGGTGTGTTTCGATAATACAGAAGCATGTTCGCTGAACGCGTACTCATGTTATCTTGTGTATTACACTTTAACAGATCTTTTATTACTCGAACAACTCGTTTAGCCTGATCATTTGAGAATGGACAATTAGCTGCTGACGTCAAATGACAAATCCATATAGTAAGAAAAATTCGAAACTCTTCAGACGTAGAGCTGCTTGAATTATCAGACACTATAGTGTATGGTAGACCGCTTCTACTGAATATATTACTTGATTCCGTGATGGTACCTGCACTTGAGACTGAAGGTGTTAATTCACACCCTATGTACTTTGTTAGTGCATCAATTATTACGAGAAATAATTTGTTCTCTGCAAAGCAATGATCTTTATGGCTTCATGTCAACGATTCCACTTATTTTCGGGAGTAGGCCACTGAACCTTTGTAGCTGATTAGTTACCGTAGAGTTTTGCTGACAAACAGGACGTGTTTTTACAATATTTTCTATGTCGTTGTCGATCTTAGGATACCATAGATGAGAACGCGCAATAGCCTTCAATAAATGAATTCCTGGATGGTTTTTGTGCAATTGTAGAAGTACTTTATGTCTCTACACGCAGTAGGTACAACTCGATTACGCCACATCATACAACCGCCTAACAAAGATAATTTAATTCATCTTCAACTCAACATATGCACTAAGGGACGACTCAACTTATATAGAAAACCATTTAGTACATATTGTCGAAACTTAAACAAATCTTTGCCATTATCTGTGTACCGTTTGATGTATTTAGAATCGAGGTTATGCTCTTCTAATTTATTTACAAGAAATATAATTTCTGTGGGCTCAGTGATATCAACTGTTTGTTTTAAGGGAAGTCTACTTGGACAGTCGCTGTTGACAATTTTGTCATCAGGAACGTATACCAATTCATAGTTGAATTGTGTAAGCCTAAAGGTCCATCTTTGCATTCTAGCAGAACAAATTACAGGTACACTCTGCCTAGGACCTAGCGATTTTAACAGAGGGCGATGATCCGTTCTGATGCAATAGCATCAGCCTACGAAGAATTTTCGGAACCTAGTACAACCAAAGAGTATGGCTATAGCTTCGTTGTCTATCTGTGCGTAATTGCGCTCAGCTGCTTTTAGCGTCTGTGAAGCGAATTGTACAGGAAGTCATTTGCCACCGTGAAATTGTGAAAGGACGGCTGCACAGCCGTAGCTTGAACTATCAGCTTCTAGTACAGGAGGCAAGGCAGGATGAAAAGTTTAAGCACTCTATTACCTTTGAACAAGTCTTCAATATTTTGGAAACAATCTTGTTGTTCCTTACCCCCAGGAGAACTTTGCATTTTTGGCAAGTAGTGCGTGCAATGGAGCAAACACAGTACTGAAATTTTTAATGAACCTGTGATAGAAATTTAACAAACCCACAAAGCTTTGCACTTTTTTTACGTTAGTTGGTCCTGGAACATTGATAATTGCTGTTATATTCTCCAGACAGGATCCTGCACCATTACTGTTGAAAAAGTGTCCTAAATAGGTCACACACGACCTAAAAAGTTTGTTCCTCTGACCATTGACTTTGACTCCTGCTTTACTTAGTGCACTGAAAACTTTGTCGAGTATTTTAACACGTTCTCGTTTATTACTGGTCATTATAAGGATATCATCCTGGTACAAAATTGCGTTACTGATGCCAGCAGGAACCTGTGAGAGAAAGGACTGAGAAATAACAGTAAAACAACTTTCTCGAAAAAGAAGATAATTATTTTGGAACAAGCCATCAGTGGCATATATGGTCGTGAACGCCTTCGAGTCTTCATACTAAAGAAGTTGCATACAGGCATTTTTAAAGTAAATTTTTTGTAACACATTAGGATTTCCTATTTCACTTAAAACGTACTCAGTACTAGGAATAGGATGCGTGAAAACTTAGACACTGTGTTGATCGTACGATAATAATCTCCACAAATCCTACTCTTTCCAGAGCTTTTTAATACATTAACTGTAGGACAAGCAAATTCACTGTTAGATACCTTAGATATAATACCATTATCTTGCAGTCTTGCAAGTTCTTCTTTGGCAAGAGGTTATATCTTTAAGGCACTGAACGGGGCTTACAAAAGAGTGGTGTTGCTTCAGCATTAATATGAAAATTCACTTTAACATTTACGTTCGACCTGTAGTCTGGACTTTAGAAAGTTTTGTACTTGGTAAGCACAGGAGAGAGATTTGTTTGCACAGTTTGCACACGTTTAGGTGCAAGTACAAGTATTTTAAGTTCAAGTTTCTGGCAGAGATCTCTTCCGATGAGAGAACTATGATCATTACTAACCATAAAAAAGGAATGTACACCTATAAAATCAACACGGAATTTGACTTGACCAGAAAACTTAAGTTATTACCGTAATCGTGAGAACTTTAATTTGTCAGCACAACTTGTAGATCATTTAGTGAATTTTCTATCTCTTCAGTTACACAGCTACCCGTATCAATTTCTGGCCTAAAATCCCAATTTTGTCATTAAAAATTCTCAGGCGTTATAAAACTAGTGTCTCACTCACTTCCATATGCCTAAAAAAATGGTTAGATCTCATGTAAGACTGCGGCAGCTTGGACTTCTTCTTCGGACGGGGTAGCGATATGGTTCTGCTCTGAAAAATATGCTGAGTTTCTTGCCGCTGTGCAAGCTCTTCCCAATTCTTGCTCTGCCAAAGTAGCGTACTTGTTTTGAAGTTTGATGCGGTGCACAGTGATGAAGTATTCAGTATCTTGAGTAGCTTGAGTACATACTTCTTGCTTGCAGTCTTTTTCCTCTTGCGTTCTTTAGCTATGCTCCTTTCTTTGAGCAGGATTTGCATCTTAAATTCAAGATAGAACAATCACTGACAAAATGTTTTCCATAAGTGGAACATCTAATGCAAACATAGATATGTGGAACCTTTCGAGGAGGCTTCTTTAAAAAAACCGCATGCACGAAATTTTTTCTTTTGGTCTGCTTTGTTATCGCGCTAATTGGGGTATCACTATCATGACTTGAGTACGACGAAAGATTATCCTCTGCGATAACTATGCGTTTCTCAAAGCTCCTTTATCCCCCCAAGCAATGAGTCGGAGATTTTTGAGTTCTAATACAAACATATCTCCACGCATGCGATCTTTTGCTCTGTTCGTGATAGACACACTTCTCTATAATTCATACGCCGCAGTATCGTAAGTATTAATTATTGCTTCTTCAGGCTTCTGTGTGCGTTCACGAAGCTTTTTGAAACATGCCCCAACCCACGTAGCATTGAATCTCGGGTCAGGTTGGACCAACGTTGCATTTTAATATTGACGGAATGTTGATTTTTGAAAAGTCCGCCCAATATTTTTTCAATATTGGACCAACATTGTCGGTGAATATTGAGCCAACAAAGCAGTCGGTTATCCTCCTTACACGAAAATAAAATAGTTTTGCATTAATGTTGATGTATTAATTCAGTATCGAGGATTATCCTTAATATCGCTAAGACAATGAACTTTGATCTAAACATAAATACGCGATGTTAACGATAGTGAACAGGCTTCCTTGTAAAATTTATTGGGCTTCAGTCAAGAATGACTATTAAAATAATAATGCAG
>LQNS02001578.1:6402533-6414813 GCA_001587735.2 Parhyale hawaiensis | reverse complement strand
TTTTTGAGCAACTTTTCGAATCGTCAACATCTCTCCAACAATGGGGATAATGTACCCAACCTCGAAGGTAAGCATGAGAAATAACAATTGTACTATTTAGCTTTTGTTTATAATTCTTTTGTCTTAAGTGGTTCCGCCACAACTTCAGCAAAAAAAAATAATAATAATAAAAACAAACATATTTAAACTTTAAATAAAATACGGTTGCCATCATAACATATATTCTTGTATGCATCTTTAGGTCGTTGTGTGCGTGAAACTCTTAATATCAACAAGTATACGCGAGATATGATTTAAACACTAAATAAAATACGGTTGCCATCATAACATATATTCTTGAATGCATCTTTAGGTCGTTGTGTGCGTGAAACTCTTAATATCAGCAAATATACGCGAGATATGATCAACCCGGAGATCCGAGTTTCTTCGTCAAAAGTAAAACATGCGGGATCCGTGTCCTGCGACCCATGCCTATCGAAGCGACCGTCATATATTCCGAGTTTTCTTTCATATGCAGCGAAAACACAGAACGTCCTGCCGAGAATAACTGCTGCGATGGCAACAGTATTTCAATCAGTGTTTAAATATATTTTTACTGAGATGTTAGCTACCCTCCTACAACTTGTGTGACGGTACTTGGCAACTGTACTGGTCACATGGTTAAAACAGTGATTTCCCATTCTCTGTGATTGAATATTTTCTTATATAAAATGCACGTGCGGAAATACAACAGTGACTTCAATACACCGTCATCTTTGTTTTGATGTTATTAATTATAATATTACTCCTGCTGCACTTTATTTATTGAGTGTTCAAATTATTTCTGAACAAGGTCCACGATCTGCTGATACTTTCGACTCTTTCGTGTGCGTGGACGGCAGGTCAGCAGTCGTCTGCAGCGGCCTTTAGCAGTTTGAGATGCTCAGTCTTGGCTGGCGTTCTCGTTCCTTTTTGTGCATGATCCATTTCACTTATGCTTTCTTCAGCTGAATCCTTTCGTAGCAGTTGAAAATTTACACTGAGTAGATGACTTTTTATATTGAACTAGTGCAATAAACGCAACCCATTTGTTGAATAAGTCATGAAAGTATGTATTTGAAAATGTATTACCATCCTATCGAAAAAGTTCACAATACTCCAATTTTCACCATGTCCACAAAGTCCACGAAGTTCACCAAGTGCACAAAAGCAACCAAGTTCACAAGGGCCTGTGACCAGGCCTTCACTAATAACCCGGGAATTCCCGGGTTCGTATCCTGGATACGGTTCGGCAAAAAAAAAGTTGGGTGCCTTGTATTTTTTCTTCAGTATTAGAGAGTGGAAAAATAGGGCTTCGGACAGACGGACGGACTGACAGACGGCTCTCTTACTATAGTATAGATTCCCATTGCAGCCAAACTTCGACGCTTGAGTTTCAACAATCGGTTGGTTTCCAGGTTACGGAAGCCCTAAGCCTTTCCGATGAATTTTTTTGACAGGACTATATTTTCTTGGTGCTGCTCAACAATTGAACAATTCCAAGCTGATATTCGCGCCTTATCTTGCAGGGGGATATTTTGCTCTCACAAAACCCATGGGTATACAACTTGCGTTTCATTAATGGAAGATCAGGCCTGCCGGGATGAAACCTATTTTACAGCAAAACCTATATTGAAACTGGAAAAATAAGCTTAATCACATAATTACTGCCGTCATTTTTGACAACTGGCCCTCGACTGAGATGCTATCTTATCAGGACCAAACTTCAAGAGTAATGCTTGGTAGAAATGAAAACCTATAAGCTTTAGGGTATGCAATTTTTTAAGGGCTGATTCCCCGTGGTGTGTAGGGGGCATGCGCATCCCTCCCCACGCCCTTCCGTAGCTATGCCTCTGTTGATGATGAGGAAGTGAACTAAAATACTTCAGCTCTCAAGCGTTGTTTTCACCATATGATGGGACGTTTTAGTTGTTGAAAATTTAAATGGCATGAAGTCCGAGCTTCTGATTTATTATTTAGATAGGCGGCAGTAGACGAACCAAAAGGCCCATGAACTATGTTATTCGCTATACCGGCTTGACGACGAAGGTATTATGTTGGTTTCCAGCTTGGAATGATTATCAAATAACTTCAAGAAGAATATGTTTTTGTATATACTTTGTATCTATAAATCAAACTGTATCATTCAATTCTTCAGGCAACTATGCAGACTGTTTAGTAATAGAACTAACTATGTAAGGGCATCATATGCAATGTTTGCAGTAAGAGAACTCTTTTCATTTCCGTATTTCTTAGGGCTAATTTTAAATATAAGTAAGTGTGCTCACAAATTTTTGACAAAAATAACTTAAGTGTTTATCGTGTAGCTACAGGCTTAGCATGAGAAGTTACTGTTATCCGCTGCTTATCGGGATTCAGATGATTGCTTCATTTTATTATTACTCGAGAAAATATTGTTTGACGACATTACGTGAGTGGGATTTTCACTCTTGAAGCAGCCAGTGTTCCTGCTTTCCTTAAGATAATTTTTCCGCTTGGCTTGCCGTCAATGATGTAATAGTGCGCATTGGCATCCACCTTCTGATGCTTACATCGAAAGGTTTTCCATTTTGTGTGGGCTTGAAGTAATAGACTCCTATCTCATTGCACCGAAAATTGCTGCAACTTTTGATGCAGTTTGCAATAGTCATTATTATAATAAGGTCCTCCAAAAGTTTTGGAAATGATGATGAAAATGTTGGAGTGGCAATGATCAGCAGGCGGTCACTTCATCCTGAGTAACAGATTTTTCATGTTAGGTGAAAGCATTGTTGACTTGTGGTTCCGTGTTTCTCCTTTCTATGTACTGCAAATTTTTGTCAATAGACGTGGAAAGGATGATTATACAGTTTTGTTAGCTTTTGATGGCAATGCATATGTATGAAGTAGAGGTACTAATATGCCTCTGTGCCTTCAATTTCATGTGATTAACGTCCCCATGCTACTCTCTGGCCCAGTCAGCGTCTGTATTGTGAAAAAAAAACTACGAAAATCAACCGTGGAATTTCCATGGGTCCCGCTGGTTATATACAGTAACAATGTGCTTCTTCCTCCCTATATACTTCAATTCCTTAGCTCCTGAGTACCTTCCTGCGTTAGTGCGACTGTTGCGCTTTTAGTTTTAGATAGGAGGAAAGTCAACTTGCAAGAAGGTTTAATATTCACTGGAAGGAGGTTAAACGATACGTGTTTTTGTTTTTCTCTCGCTCTTCTTGAAAAAAAAACTATCACTTTCGGAGCAAAGACACGAAGATCATTTTACCCGCAACATATCTACTGATTTGCATTTTTTCACCCCAAATTATGTTCACTGTGGTGATGCAGGATATTCTTAATAGGGCCAAATGCATAGTTAGAATACGGTTTGGGAGCCCAGAGCGGGTAGGGTTCAACATCTCGGCTCCGAAGTAATTTTTGAAGCGAGGATGCGATGTTTAATGGCGGGTGTATGCCAACGGAAACTTGCAAATTTACACAAATTTACATCTGACTGCGTTGACGGCAACAAGACTTGGGCTTAGACGCTGCTCTGCCGCTATTATAAATATGTTGCCTATGACCAAGAGCACCAAGAGAGATTAGACGATGTGTATAGGTAGATGGACTGCGTAGCGATAGATAGGGTTAAGATGCGGACATTACTTTATAGACAAGTTGGGTAAAGTTAGAAGCGCTACCTCACATGAAACTGAAATGAGAACATTTATTAACCGTGGGTTTTCCGCTAACTCAATTTGCCCTGTAAGCGTGGTGAATTGGAGTCTGTACTTGTCCTCAATAGCCAAGTATATCCACTTTACAGGTGTCACAGGACATTTTTACTACGGCCAAATGCGTAGCTAGGATAAGGCACGGGATTACAAAGTAAGCAGTAATGGTCGGCTCTACTCTAAAGTATTATTATTTTTTTTTGCAGCGAAACTTCGATGTCTAAGGAATGCAATGTTCTGAGAACAGGAGGTTAGGATAACAAAAATATTTTCTTCTGAAGAAATTGACAGAGATTCCAGTAGAGTACTTTGCTTGATAGCTATATATAGCCAAAGCAGCAAAATTATGGGCTATCTTTTATTATTCACGGGTATCGTAATAGTGTGTGAAATCGGATACACCGACGAAAATATGGAAATGTGTAACATTATGAAGGGTGAAATTAGATGTATGCTATGGGAAATACTGTAGAGTTTCGAAATGTCATGCTAATACATAAACGAACAATGCAAGACTTGCCTGGGTATCTCGATAGCCTCTATCAAGATACAAGTACCAATCCTTTACTGACAGAACGCTGGCAGAATCTACAGCGACTAAGCAGCTAAAAGAAATACGTAGTGAAGCTAATGCGTATTTCTAGAATAATCCATCATACTTACTTTCCCAACGGTTGAATATAATCGTTGCATCTTAATCTCTTTAATATCGCGTATTTGGCTAACACGACAGCTACTTATTCGTACATTTAATCGTAACTTGCCGACAACACGCTCTCGCATGCCGAAAAACACATTGGCAAGTTAGAGCACGAGTCTTCGCTTGCATAACGTAGCGCTGTAAGTCGTAGACTCGTGACAATGTTACGTTGACGTCTTGCTGTATCTCAGGCTGCTAAATTTTTACCTAAGATCGCAGGCGCTATACCTTCTTCACAGCGGAATCAATACCACGATATGGAGAACAATAATTAGTTATCAGTGAATATTCGCTGCCGTCATTTCTAATGGCTGCGTATAGTAGTTGTTTCACATTCATGTTAGTAATATACACTATCAAATGAGGCACTGTGTAAAGATAGCCCAATGCCAAGATTCCGTGTATATATGCCTGAGACGTCAGCATACTAACGGCAATAGCTTATTGGCCATTATTCACGACCCAGTCACTGGATAATAGGGTGTTCATGAACCAATGCAGTATAGGTTGGTATTCCACGTCTATCACTTCACTATGTGGTAGATTTTAAAAGATCGGTTAGATATTAATCCAAGTTAAAAATGTTACTTTTTGGACGTAATTAACACGCAGTATTGTCTGGATTGCGGCAATCTCGATTGTAATGTGCGCCAAAATTAAGTGGTCGAGGCTTTACTTGTTCGAAATTTTGGGCAGGTGCGCTGGCTTCGACCCTTTAGATTGAGTTTGAGGGACTGCCCATCAATCGGTTACCCTTGGTACTTTAACGCACTCAATCTTGTTCCCAAAAATAGAATTTTCAGCCCGTCCAACGTAGTCGCGTTGCCTCTAACACTTGCAACACGATGCAAAGCCAGAGCTTCTGATCAAACTTTTTTTTACAAGTCAAACTGTGAAAGGTTTATTTAGGCACCCAATCGGACGTGTTTTCAATCATGATTTAAAGGGTTAAGCGAAAATTAGGCGCGATTCAGGTGTCGTCACCGATAGCATTTCCAGATTGTTGCTAATGAGCCCAAACCAAAATTGTGGGGTTCTAGAAGCGGCGGTGCCGACGAATCCTCCAGCTTGGGGTGTTCTGTCACCCCACATATTTTAATGTTCATTATGCGTAACTTGTACCTCGGGTGTTTTCTAATATAGCCGTAATGTTCTTCTTACTCGGTATGGGTCTTCGTCACGTGAAGTGGCTTGATCGAGCTCTACTTTTTTGGGGAGGTCGACTTTTATCACATTTTTTGTGCCATGGTCATTCCCGTGACATTCTTTCGCTATGAACATTTCTCAAATAGAAGTGAAAATAACGACCAGTGTTTCACTAATTAATTTTTGAAGGGTAGATAAAATTGTGATGTGATCTTAATGCACGTTTCACTCAACTTGTTAACTTTATGTGACTGTATTGCTTTCAACTTATAACCAGCTGCGATGTTTTTAAATTTCTCAGCAGCTTTGCAGAGATGCCTTTAGGAAGTAGCGAGGCTATGTTTTGCATAATTGTGACAGTGCGCATCAGTGGCACCTGTTGCTGATCTCCTGCTGGAGTCCCTCGCTCGGCTACTGAACAGACTCCAGTGCCTCTTACTTATCAACCATTCGGCATTTCCAAAGTTCGGTGGAGACTCCCATATTTAAAAAAAAATAGTTCCTCGAAGAATGAGTAACACTTGTGCTTCTATTTCGAACTAACCACTGAGTGTTTTCCTCGTCATTCCTACACATACTATTCCTTCTAATACACACATATATATCACTTGTTTGGATATATGTAATTTTTTTTCAAGCTTAGAAAAAGAGACAATGGATATACCAATCACGTTTTTAGGGTGTGAAAACTGAGGACTTATATATCATTGCAAATTACTTGACAGCTTGTGCACTAATTAGTTAAAAATAATCATTTTTTCTGCGAAATCCAACAGGAGTTACCCGTTGCTAAGTATCCCCGAGATCTGTGAATGTACCAACCCTGGTAGAATTCATTGCAATTTTAATCCACAAAACTGCACCTGCCAATTCGGCATCCATTTCATCATCTGGCAATTCGGCATCCATTTCATCATGCTTAGTTTTTATTAGAGTTATAATTGCTATTAAGAAATTGCAGGTTTTTCAACCGATTCTCTTTGGGTGAACCGTTTGCATCGGATAAAAATGTCGTAACGATGGTGAAAATTGCTAGCTATTAAGTTTTAGGACATCATTTACATCAATGATACTCTGCCTGAAATTTTTTCATATCGCTTAACTTAAATAACCTCCATAATATGCAGAATCTTGGATTCAGGAGGCATGCAAGCGCAAAGCGGCAATTACTAGAGGAAGATGTTCGGGCAATATAGGCCTATACCGAGCGGTGTCATAGCCAGTGGCGGCTCGTGCCCTGTTTTCGGTGGGGCCTGCCTTTCTTTTTTTTTTTTTTTGAAGCCATTAGGTGGAAAAGCTGTTTTCTATGCTGAATTCAAGTCTTGAATGTAATAAGACTTGAATTCAGCATAGAGAATAGCTTTTTCACCTAGTGGCTGAAAAATATATATACGGAGGGCCCCACCTAAATACAGGGCACGAGCCGCCACTGATTATAGCANTTTTGAAGCCATTAGGTGGAAAAGCTGTTTTCTATGCTGAATTCAAGTCTTGAATGTGATATGACTTGAATTCAGCATAGAGAATAGCTTTTTCACCTAGTGGCTGAAAAATATATATACGGAGGGCCCCACCTAAATACAGGGCACGAGCCGCCACTGATTATAGCATAGCGTGAACGGCGATATTCTCAGATCACGCACGTTTAACACAGCCCTACAAGGTTTTAGAGGCGTTTATGAAAAAATATTGGTACTATACGGCTACCGAAAGTCTTGTCCCGCTTGTTATTAGGAATAATAATTAAAGGAAATATTACTGAGAAATCTTTATTGCTCCACGAAATATTCCCCATCATTAGAAATAACCTATGTTCATCTACTTGTGAGGTTCACTGCCCTTAAAAAAATAATAACATCTTTGGAACAATTACGAATTACACTCCGCTTCAACTATGTGAAAATTTGTGAATTTTTTCCACTGATAAAATACTCTAAAGAACGGTATAAGTGAGAGCCTGTTGGAGCAAGTCTTGGCGAGTATGGAGGGTAAAGAAGAACTTCCAAATCTAAGGACTTTATTTTTTTCTACAGTTTGTTTTGCAGAATGGGTCTACCGTTATTGTGCAGAAAAATGACTTCCTTTCTGTTCACTAGAGGAGGGTATTGTCTACGCAGCGATGCATTCAGACGTTCGAGTTACTTAAAGTCACATTCTGCAATCGCAGTTTTTCTTTGCTTCCATAACTTGAAGTGAACCTTTGCTTAGTTCAAACAATACGCCATGACGCATGCAATTTACTCTGATAGTTTTGTCTTCCATGGGCTATAGATTTGTTTAAACTATCAACAGCACTAGATTTAACTGAATGTGAAGCTTAACTATCCGGCATCTGATTTTACCTTCAGCATTGCTTAATCTGATATTTTAGTTTGGTTAAAGAAAAGCTGACAGAATTTCCGGTAACCATAAAATATTGTGTTTCAAACGTAGGTTAAAACGAAATGGATTTTTATTTCTAGGATGTTTGACCCAGAAAATTATGGCAACGAATGAGCGTTAGCCTCCTTTCTTTTGGCTGTCAAAGAATAATAAAAACAGAACGTCTGTATATGATTGAATCTTAGTCACAAGGCTATCCTAGCAAAATAGAGTGATTAGTATATCAAGCCCATCAAAGTAGTGAAAATCCAAGGCTCGGTAAAAATTCCGGAGTCTATTCTGCTGAACAGCTTCATCTCTTACAAAGGCACTTTAATCAAAGAAGAAGACCGATAAGAATACATTAAAAAGTAATCGGAACGCTAAGAAAATGACGTGCTTGGTACTATAAAAAAAATTGCCCACTACTAATGGATAATTTTCTGTAGGATTGTAAGAAGCTGGCGATTTTCATCATCGCAACTCCAAAGAAAAACAGAGACCACCCAACCAAGCAAACCAAACCACTGAGCATAGCAACCAACGAAGCGGCATAAAAATAGGCAAGCAACTAACAAACTGTGTACTATTTATTCATATATACTGGATATATGTGTGTGCTTTATTATTTATAGAGCTACTGCGCAGACACAGTGTGTTGTCACATACACCCGGGCGCAAAAAATTCCATCATGTTCTTACGTTGGAATGCATGTATAAAGTAAACGCGATACATAAACAACTAGAGCACTCTGAGAGCGCATACCTTCGCAAAGCGAGGTAACCGTAGCATTAAATTCAAATTGGCTCTGAACCAACAATTTTCTTTGTATAAACTCCAAAATCTGATATTTTGTGCCTTTTAATAGTTATAACAGCTTGTGCAATTTTCTTGAAGATCCGTTCATAACTTTTTGAGTTACACTGCTAACAAACGCTATGAGAAACATGAGTCAAACATACAAACAAACCAACTGATCTGCGCGAAAGTTTAATCATTTATGTTTTCCAACATTACTAACAACCCCTATAAATTTCATGAAGATCCATTGATTATATTTTGAGTTATTGTGCTAACAAGCATAAAATTAAAAACAGCCACAAACGAACGAACAAACGGATCACAACCAACATTTGATCATTTACTCTTTGTTATATACCTAACAACTCATGTTAATTTCATCAAAATCCATCCATAACTTTTTGAGTTATGGCATTGAGAAAAATGAGGCAGACAAACAAACAAACGGATAGACATATCTTCACCAAAAGTTAATCATCTGTTCCTTCTAACATACAAAACAATCCCTGTAAATTTCATCCAAATCGGTTCATCACTTTTTGAGTTATCTTGGTGACAGACAGACAAACACACAGAAAGACAGACAGACAAACACGATAAAAACATAACCTCCTTGGTGGAGGTATTAATTTGTACGAAGAAAACTATTCTCGTGTCGACGTGCTAGGTAATAAAAACATTCGGCTCTGGTATTAAAAAAAAAAAGGACAAACACGGTGTGACAAGTTTTCACAACATTTTTACCACTCACGGTAAGAGAGATAAGGGAATTTAACATTAAAATATCGAAGCCAAAAAATTTTTGGTTTCCGTGGGTATACAGTAATATTGTTTGCGAATATAGGGAAACGACAATCCACGACACAAGGTCATCGGCAGTACCGACTCGGCTGCAGTAGTGTGTCGTTTGTGGCAACGGTGGCTTGCAAAAAAAATTTGGTTCGAGGTAAAAGAGATTCACCTCTTTTGCTTTCGAAAATTCATTTAATTTTTTGTTTCTTTCTATTTTTTCAGCAGAAGTGTAGAGCACAGCTGGAAGGTCTACCAATTCTTCTTTTTATAGCCTTCGCTGACTCCGTCTCTTATTTGTCTCGGCTCGATCAAAGGGACGAGTCTATAAGCTGTCGCGCGAGTCACAAAAAAGCTGTTCTTTATTCACAGCGCACGGACTCGCCATTGAGCAGAACTGCTCGATACAACAATAGCCTTTGTTCTAAATGGATTTTTACACCATGGCGTTTGTCATGAATCACTTTTGCCGTTATCATTTGTCATGGGAGAACTTGGGCACTATATTTTCATGTTGCACCTTTGTGCACGGTCACTTTCTAACAGTATCATATACTACTGTTTTTTTTCGTCTGCGTTTTACCAATGCTTTAATTGCCTTAAACAGTCACAACAAATCTAAACCTTGTGCACCCGTTTAAACCAAACCTGTATAACAGTTAACCATTTTGCAAAACTACTCAAACAGTTACGGTGTGCAAAACATTTCAACTGTTAGCAGTTTGACTGTTTTGCATAACAGTTTAAGTCTGAGAGGCATTTCAATTAAAGTTTAAATCATACATACGTGATAAGCCAGCAGCTCACAACGGTCAAGAGTCCTGAATTTTAGACAGAACAGTTTAGAGGTTTTGCATAACTGTTTAGGTAGTTCTGCGAAATGGTTAACTGTTATACAGGTTTGGTTGAAACGGTGCAGATTTTTTAAATTTTTCGTGATTTTTTAAAGCAATAATTAGAGCATTGGTGAAACGCGGACGGGAAAACAGTTCACAATACCTTCACTGTCCCCAGAAATCTTGCTTATTGCATGCGGGCCTGGAAGCCGATATACGTAAGCATTGATTAAATGAGTTCTAATTTTGACAAAAAGCTCAAACAAAAATTAGAGAGCACTCAGAGAGCGCATACCTCCAACAAGCTTCGCAACGGTAACGAAAAATCAAATTCGTCCTCAAAGAAAAATTTTCCCTGTATCAACAACTTAATCTAATCATTTATGCCTTATGGAGTATTAAAAGTTCTGTAATTTCATTGAAAATCCGTTCATATCTTTTTGACTATATGCTATTAACAAATATCATGACAAACATATTTCAAGCACACGAACTGACCAAAATTTGATCAGCTATGCCTTTTAACATTGCTAACAACTCCCGTAAGCGAAATAAAGATCTATGCAAAACTTTTTGTTTTGAGTTATTGTGCTCACAGGCACAAAATTAAACACCACAACAAAGGAACGAACAGACAGATCATCACAAAAATTTGGCCGTTCACTGTTCGTAACAAACCTAAACACTCGTGTAAATTTCATTAAAATACATCCATAACATTTTGAGTTTTAGTGTGCTGGACGCTTATTAAGGCGTAATTTTAAGTTTTAGCAATCTTTCTGCCAATGAAGATTTTAGAGGTTTTTAGCGGCTCCTCAGACAACTTGGTGGCCGTAGCAAAAACATGAAATTTTGGTGCTTGTACAACCTATCATTACTGGAACCATCTACATACAGAGACCGGTTTGGTAGCATGAGCCAAAATTTAGTGGAGCTTACTGAACTATTGGTACGGCTATCAGATAATCAAATTTTTAGTTCATATTACCAATAGATTTGGCTAAATATTTTGGTTCAATTACCAAATTATATCGTAAAATTTAAACAAAATGGTACTTCATTGGATTTGGTTATCCTTTTTGCAAAATAGTATTTGGGAACTGATACTACTATAGGGTCAATATTACCAAATACATCAAGTAATAGTTGTTACATATGCGTTTCGCACATACAACATTGCAATGTGTTAGCCTTAACATTCAAATGTATAGACGCATTCTTTGTATCACAAGTTCATGCCTAGCGGATGTAACCACCGCCGGCTTTCAGGTCACAGAGCCTCTAAGGTAAAGAACCGAAAAGGTCGCTTACGACCTTACAAAAATGTGCTGGTAAACCAGCACTGCATATGAGCGACATGCGCAATTCTCAATGACCTTTCGGCCGCAACCTACATCAGTAAAAGCTGTCTGTCGAAGCCTGTAGCCAGAGTTTCGAAGATATTTGTTATACTCGTAAACGTACTGTAATTTACCGGCGGATTTCCGACTCGAATCCGGCGGAAGCAACAGGTGTTCTAATGAAGCCAGGATTTGTAGGTATTTAAGGCGCTTGCACGATCAAGCGTCAACTTAATTCGGTACGTGGCATTACAGTACCAGCATTGCCGACGGCATTCTGCTTGTAACACTATTTAGATGTAGACCTTGTATTCTATATTCTGCATCCATCAAGTAGCATGTTGCTACTTATTATTGGATCATATCTTCTAAGTCTTGTATAATAAGATGATAATAAACAAGAAGATCTTACGAGATTCCTTCACCATCCAGTACTGTAGCGTGATAACTATACTCGGCTTTGAAGTTCACTCTCACAACCAAGTACAGTGACGAACTCAATTAGAGCTCACACACACCAGAAATACAATATATTACAATAGTGAACAAACAAAAATGTACCATTAACTTAACATTTT
>LQNS02001578.1:6335233-6351122 GCA_001587735.2 Parhyale hawaiensis | reverse complement strand
GAAAATTAAGTTAAAGGTAATCCCTATCTTTAAGTTAAATGCTATTGTTTGATTTAACTACTCTACTGTTAGATCTGACTCTGACGTTCACCTTCCGACTTGGACAGAAGATGAACAGCCCGCCCGCCGGGTAGTATGTCGCAAAAATGTTAGAATCTGAGAGCTCGTTTGAAGTAAAGTAATTTTAATTATAAAATTCAATGTAACTATATCAAATGGCCAATTCTCATGCCTGCCTGATGGCAACATCAAAATTCCGGAAGTGTCTAAGAAAGCGCGAAGTGTGGCGAAGTTAAAAAAAAGCACGTTGTGCCGCGATCCGGACTGTGTTTTCAGTGTTCCAAAATGAAAAATATAACGTTCGCAAAAGCGGGCAGCTTTTTCGAAACCCCGCTTATCGAATCTAAAACCCATCATATACAAGCTTTGAAGGTAAGCATGCAGAATGGTTGTTGTTTATCTTTTGATTTACTTTTAATTGTTCTTGAAAAATGTTTTTGCCACATATAAATAAATTAAGATAATATACCTATACTAATTTGGCAATTATCTAAAGAAAATTGCAGTGCATGATGTTGGAAACTTTTACATCACTAGCGCCGAATTTGTTACTTTTCGGCGACCTGATTTAACTTTTTTTTATTGAAGCCTTATTAACACTTCCTATTTAGTTCACAATGCTGTTCACAGAACATTTTTATTCCTTACAAGCAAATAGAAGCACCATTATAACCTGTTCTGTATGCGGGAGCAACCACACTAACAGTTAGCCTTTTACTGGAACTTTCTGTACTTGGCGACAACATTTTACGGTATTTTGCAGCTCAAGTACCTGGCCAGTCATGAGCGGGAGATTGAAAAATGTAGATCGAAAAAATACGGTGATATGTCCAAGAAAACAACAGAGGAAGGCCTGGGGTCCACACTCAAATACTTCGACTCGTCGATGTGATATTGTGGTGCTCGTCACCACTCGCCCACAATACATATATAATGCTTATATCTATAAAATAAGTCTATTAGTTAATAACCTTACATCATGGTTCCTCATGTATTAGCATTATAGAAAATAGGCGCAGGATATCTCTTCATGTCAAAGCATTTGAACATGCTCCTGTACGACTCCGATTAAATTCATATTTTTCTCTAAGCGTGGCGTTTTTGCCGCAATAACACTAGTATTAGTCACAGGCATATTTTTATAATTCAAGGTAACATATTAACGCTAACTGCTTCCTGAAAAGGATTTTTGAATAAGCATTCGCGTAGTAGATTCTTGATCGTACCGCCTGCTTCTGATGTACCGCTCAGTCAGCCTACGAGAGGCACGTCAGTGAGACGTTTAGCACGTATCTCCCGCATCAACGATAATTTCCATAGCTATGTCCTGTTCCCCTGTGACTGTATAAATTTTCAACGGGTAAGCATTATGTGTAGTCGCAACAGTGAAACCCCCAGCGACTCCATATTGTTCAGATATATGATATAGCTTAAACTAATAATTAACTTAGTTTCAGCAGTATGTGTTCCATCTTGCGCGCATAATGGCGGCCTCCATTGTTCTTCGCGTATTGCTACGCGCCTTCTGCCTTCGACCATATATTTTGATTAAATATGTTCTACACTAACGGCGTAGTAATAACTATTTTCTTTTTATTTTAAAAGTGCAAATTACTCGGGACTATAAACAATTCATATACCAAGTGTATACGATAACACATAATATACTAGGTTTTTACACCATATTGTGGGTGGATTTTTTCACTGTCGATGCTATGCAGCACCATATGGAATGTCATGTGGTTGTTCGGATATGATAAGGTTAGTATTTATGGTATCGTAGATACGGCAGCATAGTCAATTACATGCAGTATTTTACTGAAAAGGACGAGATACGTAGTGGATAATATATTGATAAAATATTGCAATCGATCCTGCAAAACACGTGGAGTAACTGTTGCCATGCCAGATCTGTAGTCGGTGTTGCCATAATTCAGTGTTGCCATAAACGTGCCTATTGAAAATAGACGTGTCTCTTGTAACAGTTACATATGTAGAAAATAAAAGCAATGAATGCCGAGTTAATTATAGTAACTGGATCAGGTCAGTTACTCTTAGATTTATATCTTTATATATGAATTTTCTGCGGAACCTGTTATTTTGATAAAACCAACCCTCTGATGCCATATTCTCTTCCAGGTGCAAGCTATGTACGAGATGTCCAAAATAAATTGGAATTGCACAGACGCTTTTATTCACCCACCGAGACAAACGTAGATGGTGAAACAATGTGGTGCTGCATTAAGAGCACTACAATATAAATTTTCTACGCTGTCATAGCTAAGTTTTATTTTAGTCCTTCCGTTGCATTCGTTGCTTCCTAGTGTACCCCAGGGAGTAAAAAATAACGTTATTTTTACTCCCTGGGTGCTACCGACGACAAACTTCCTAAATTTTAAGGTTATAAGCTGAGTAACACTACCATTCTTCACAAACATTGACTATTATACTCGTTTATTAGCATTACGAAATGAATGACTGTCCTATATTGCTTGAATTCTAGCATGTAAAGCAATTTTGTGTAGTTTTCCTAACCTTTTGTCCTGAAAAACAGACAAAATCTGGCTCTGCCTGAAGTTTATATGCTTAAGCTTGCCGAAAATTCTGCAACACTTTGTTGGGGGCGTTGAGATCGCATGTAGAAGTCCCTGTAAGTAAGGGCCACATTATTAGGCATTTGTACGAGCAACGCGCAACTCACTTAGAAATCTTTGTTGCGTTAACACTACCGACGAGAAGCTGCTCATCCGCCATACAAAGCACCGTCCAGACTACTGCGAACATGTTCCGCAGAACTTCGTTGCTCACGCTCCTTGATCCAACGAAGCTAAAAAACCGTCAATTTCGTCGTGAAAACCGTCGTTTTTGTAAGGTGGGTCAGTTTTTGTCACTATTAATAACTTATTTTACTTCTAGTAAAAAAGGTAAAACGTACAGTCAACTTTACCGTACCCCCAACTGGGAGACCCGCATGCACTGGTTAGTGCTGCAGATATAGACTAACAGACCCCAGAGGAGTATACGGCTGCAGTCACCCACAGATCGTTTAGAGCTGTGGCGTCAGTGGTAGAAGACTCCATACGACAGTATCTGCCACCCCAACCCTCCCCATTGTTGGAGACGGTCATTAAACCCCCAGCAGTACGCCGAACGGATACTAACCGATCATATCAAGTGCCGCATGCAAGACCTTGCCAAGCTGGGAGCGAGATTCAAGCCTGCGGGCTTGAGAGTCAAAGTCAGACGCTCTAGTCTGCTGCTAGTGTGGGTAACAGTAGCAGCAAAACTATGAATAGGCAATTATTGTAAATGCAGATGCCACTTAGCGTTCTACAATAATGCGCGTATTGCCAAAGGAGCTTAGGTTGGGTTTTTCTCACCCATTATCCCACTTTTCTTGACCACACAGTAGTGCTTTCGAGGGCACGGCAATACTTCAATCAAATTTAAAGACTGGCATATAGAGCAACTCCAAAAATTGTAGTCAAGTAAAGATTATTCGATAATTTTCTGTTCAACATAGTTAGTGCAGAGTGTTCGAACATTTATTTTATCTCTTAACATAAACACAACCGTGTCCACGAAACGTCGATAAAATATTTGACGTCAACTCAGTATTCTTCACAAGAGTCACTGCTGTTGTAAAGTTTCATATATCTCGTCAAATTTGCTGTGAATTAGAAATCAGAGAAGCTTCTTATTGAATGCCTTATTTGTCCGTTTGGCGACAGTGTACTCCAGGATGCAAAGAATGCAATCTGAGGGCTCAATAGGACTAGAATAAAACTTAGTCGTGACCGCACGTAGCAAATTTACATCACATCGACGAGTCGAAGTATTTGAATGTGGGTCCTCAGACCTTCATATGTTGTTTTCTTGGACATATCACCGTATTTTTTTCGATTTATTTCACTCAATCTCCCGCTCATGACTGGGCAGCTACTTGAGCTTCAAAATATCGTAAAATGTTGTCGCCAAGTACAAAAAGTTCGAGCATTGGCCGCGTCTACACGATCCATCTTTTGATCGATCACAAACACAACAATCGACAATCAAAATCACAAGCAAATCGCTTCCTTGTCCCAACGGCATCAAAAACAGAAGCCACGAACACTTCAAGGTCACTATACGCGAATTCAGGGTTCCATTACTATTAATCGCTATTCCGCCCTCACATTATCAGTGAGATATTTATTTTAGTTGTAGATGCTAACTGGCAGGTAAAACTTTATGTAGGTATACTGGCGAAAAGTATAGCTAAAAATTCACCCACTGGCATCCCCTCATATACAGAAATACAGACGATAGAACAATAATTTCTTATTTTTAATTTATAATTTTCTTTAATATCTATTGCAATTCACACTGGGTACATCCGTTTCTTCCATTAAAACGGAACTCTTGCTCCATTGTAGCTCTTACTAATGAAAAAAGAAGGTAAAGACATAACATGAGGAATATGCTACAGTTATTACTAATTGGCAACATATAGTTGCTAAATGCTTCCCGCTGTACAGAAGTTCGAATCAAACTTGAACAAAATTCGCTATGCGGGTAAGCTTCAATAAAAAATGATCCCTTAATTACTAAATAATATATTTAAAACAGATACATCTATTTACAAGACGAAATATAATTTGCAAAGTTTTTGTGATCGTGATCGTGGTTAAAGATTTCCAGCACTGCTAGCGATAAAAAATCACAAATTTTGAAGGCTCGCCACGTGTGTTTGTTGATCAAAATCGTTCCGCCATCACAAATCTCGACGAAGAGATCAATAGGTTAGTAAAGAAAGAAATATGTTCGGTTAACAGCATTGTGAACTGAATATGATGTGTAAATAAGGTTCAATCAATAAAAAGAAGTTAAATCAGGCCGCCGAAAGGGAACAAATTCGGAGCTAGTGTTGTGAAAGTTTTTACCAGCATGCACAGCAATTTTCTATAGATAATTGCTAACTTAGTACATATTATCTTAATTTATTGATACGCTAGAGATGAATTTCCCAATCTAAGACGATTTTTCTGGTTAAATTAGTTAAAATATTCCTAGGCTGCTCAGCCATAGATTCATCGACGATGACGTCACTTTTTGGTTATAATTTCTCGTGAGTCCTCCAGTTACGCTCTTTGCTTCTAAATGTGCTCTTTTTTCGGTACTCTGGACGGTGATGTAAGCAACCGACGACGGCAATGGAAACGGAAGGAGCGTTAAGTGCTTAGCTATTGCCTATTTAATAAACTAGGCTACTACTTTTCTTACTGTCTGTGGTTATAGCAAGCGGAACGTTAACCGTAAAGTGAAGCGGAAATGTAATGTAATTTTATATCCGCGCTTTTACGTGCAGCTATAACGACACTTTACAAGATTTTTCATTTAGATGGGCAACAGCTTTACTTTATTGTTGACAATCCGTTTCAAGTCTTCTTTCTTCTCGATGTCGCCAATTTGGGGATTTAGGTTCCACAGTTTTTGTGCTTGCGTCGCAGCGTCACAAACGACTTTCGCTTCTAGACACCGGCTAGTTGGATTTCATCTTTTATCTGAGATCTCGTTGTTTGCTGGTGTTCTTTTATTGGTCTTGAAGAAAGCATGGACGAACACGGTCCGATCTTGTATTTTTTTATTTTCCATTTCTCCATCAACATGGATTTCGCTGCCATCTGGTTCACTGACAAGAATCCCGTTTTCTCGTTCAGTTATACTATTCAAATATGATCTGATCTCTTCCTGCCAGTGAGGAGCCTCATCACATCCTTCATCAGCTCCGGGAGTGAACTCATCTGAGCACAAACTGGATCCAAATCTGTAAGTCGAACTTTGGAGTAGAGCTGGATTCCATACGCGAATTTGCTAACAAATATTCCATGAACGATAGGCACCAACGAATTCTTTGGTATATAGTGGAAGAGTCTGTTTAAGATGCCAATTCGTTTATGGAGCTCTGGGATGAGATGGCTCTCTACATGAACTCTCCAGTTCAACTGATAAGAAATCCACATCCCGAGCATTTTTTCAGATTTTGACTCTTCGACATAGTGCTTCCTCAAGTGGATCCCTAGAACATCATCTGAATACTTCCCGACGCATACGAAAGCCATCTTTTCTACGTTTGCGGATAAATCATTCGATGCGGAAAATTGGAATAGCGACTCTGACGGTCGTTCAACGCCCTCAATAATGTAGCACGTATATTAATCCCGACACTAATAGACTTGTGTCGTCCCCGAAGCATGTGAATCCAGCTCCTTCCACTTACTTTGGCAAGTCACAGCGGTAAATGAGGAAGATCAGTAAGCTTAGAATGGACCCATGTGGTGATACAATCGTTTTTTTTTATGATTCGACAGTGTATTGTTGATTCGGACCCTTTGTTGACGATCCGACAGGAACGAACTGATCCACTGAACACCCGCCTCCGAGACGCCAAACAGCTTTAATTTACGCGATAGAATATCCTTGTTGAGGGTGTCGAATGCACTTGAAAGATCGAAGAGGTTAACTGCGGTGTCAAGTCCTTTCTCTGCTGCCTCCATACATTGACAATGCGCGCTTAGGAGTGCTGTGGATGTACTCCTTTTATTCCTATATCCATGCTGTTCATCTGGGATGAGAGACTCATTTTCAAAAAAGGACTGAAGTTGTATGTCAGCAGCCTACTCTAATACTTTTGAGACACAGCTGAGTAACGAGACGGATCTGTAGTTAATGAGTGATTCTTTGTCCTTCTTCTTGTGTAGCGGTAGCACAATAGAAGTCTTCCATTCGACCGGGAAGTTCGCCGACGAGAATGACTCATTGATGATGTCTGTCAATGGTTCCACAATGGTATCGAGCCACAACTTATGGATCTTTGTTAATATACTATCTGGCCCTGAGGAATCCTTACTTTTTATTGATCTAATAATATCTCTCGTTTCAGTTTCGGTGATCTGTCTGAATTCAAATAATGCATCCCGTTTTTCGATGAATAAGTGAGGATCCCTCACACAAGTTTTATCTATGTTATCCCGCAACTTCTCAATTTTACTAATGAAAGATGAAGTGAATAATTCGTTCTATTCCTTTTCATTTGTCACTGTTATGTCCTTCTCTGTAATTTACCATTCAGTCCGCTGCTTTGGGGACAAAATTGATTTAACTAAGTTCCATATTCCCTGAGAGCTACTACTGCCAGACTGTATTTTCTTTTGGGTCGCCACTTTAATGTCTCTCCTCTTCAACTTTGTACATCGATTTCTAATTCTGTTGTATTCTCCCCGCAGCGCTTGAAATTCGTATCAGGAACAAGACTGGAGTTTTTTGCGTGCTTGATCCATCTGCTTCATCTCTCTCTTTGTCTCCGCCGTCAACGCTCCCCCATAAGATGAAGGAATAATGAACTGCTTCCAGGGAGCATTAAGGTCGAGAGCACGGGTGAAGTTCTCTGTGAATAGCGATACTTTTTCATCGAGAGATCTGATCGTCCTGATTTTGTCCCAGTTTTGCGCCTCGAGGTCCCTTAGGAAGGAAACATTCGAAAAGTTTTTAAAATTCTCTTCGAAACTGTCTGAAATGATGTTTTTCAATTTTAAAAGGAGAGTTTGAGGTAGATGGGTGGAGTGGTCTGACAGTCCGAATGGAATTGTACCAGTTTCGTTATTAAAATGCTTCGGAAGGTACACATGATCGAGTTGAGATGCTATTTTCTTTCCACTTCTGCCTGTGGCAAGGAAAGTGTTCCCGACATCCGCCGATCTGAGTCCATTCGCAAGAGTCATCGACTTTACGAGTTCGGAGAGACTATGCAGTCTATATGAAGGTACGTCCCACTGGCCCTGGTCTAGATACTAGTCATCATATTTTTAAATATCTGTAATTTTGCCGCTTTTTACTCAAGCGAGTCTGCTGCAGGCTCTCGCTCTCGTAAAGGCTGGTATCCACGCTAGTCGAAAGAACAAATTTCTTCTAGTATTCGTCCGCACGTTTTGTTGAGCCTTAGTAAACACGGCGTTGAGTTTACTAAAACGACATAAAAATTTCAGTAGTCAAGTTCAGTTTGCTCAACAGATGCCGTCAGTTTAGTTTCAGGTATCACTTCAAACTTGAAGGGGATTTTACTAGATTTTTGCTCGTGTATGCTATTTAAATGAACACATCAAAGGCACTGGGAATCGAAGTTGTCGAAACTCGCTCTTATGACTAGCGTGTGTATAAGCTATGAATTTCATAATTACCCTCGCCAAGCAGGTTATGTTTTTGTCTGGTTTTGTCTGTCTCTTTGACTGTTTCTTTGTCACCATGATAACTCAAAGAGTTATAGACTGATTTTTGCAATATTTACAGGGATTGTGAGGCATGCTAGAAAGAACAGATGATTAACTTTTGGTGAAGATCCTTTCCATTGTTTTGTGTTTGCCTGCTGCTTTTTTCTTGGTAAAATAACTCAAAAAGCTATGGGCTGATTTTTATGAAATTTGCATGAATTTTAGGTAACTTACGCACAGCAAATGCCCAATTGTGTCTGGTGACCTGTCTGTCCATTAGTTTGTCTCTGTGTTTGGTTTTATATTTGTCAGCAACATAACTCAAAAAGTCACGAACAGATCTTTATGATATTTGCAACAATCGTTATAAATGATGAGAAGCATCAATGATGAAAATTGTGGAGATGAAAGATCCGTCTTAGTGTGTTTGACTAACGTTTGTCTTGAGTTTATCGGAACGTATGTCAAAAAGTTACAGCTTTATCACCAAGAAAATATAAGAAACTGTCATTACGTTCAAGAGGCACAAATTATCAAATGTAGGTGATGATAAAAAGGATATCCTAGTTTCAGGACCATTCGAATTTTCCATTACCATTGTTTTGATGAGCAAATGTATGCGCCCTCATAATGCTCTAGTTAATATATTTAATGGCATGCTTGTGTTAGATTTGATTTCTTTTATTTATACACAGTTTTTATGATCCTTACTCTCAGTATTTTCAGAAAACGTTAGTTATTTTTATTTTTTATTATTTCGGAAACCTCTGTGTTTAACAATGATTGTGGCCATGTTGGTGGTTTTTTCATCCTGAGGATTAAATTCATCACTGGATCAAATTCTTTCAAGAATCATCCATTCATCGATATGATTGAAGTTACAATAAAGTTAATTTTTAAAAAGAGACTGCCTCCTTAAAAGTCAGGTATGGTGCCAGGTATGTTTCATTAATGGCATGGCCGAAAGAAGGGTGTAGTACTGTTAAAATATGAAGGGGCTTCACAAAATATACAAACACGTACGATGGTTAACTGGTAATAATATTGACGGGCCAAAAGTCGCGGGCTTGGCTCAGTTTGGAGGGGAGGGTGGCTTGGTTGAATATGGGGGACTTGGCTGAATATGGGGCTGATTGAATGAATATCCCCGGTGGACTCGCAAATATTCTCTTCTTCCGGCCATCTCCAAACTGATAGTTCTCCCAAAACCCAGATGATTGACTTGATTGGCTCTTGTTTTAGTAGTTCAAACTGTACGAAAGAATAGACAAACAAACGCATGTATTTCTTATCATATGTATGCTCTGCCCAACATTAAGAGCACGACGCACTGAGGTTTTCATTCTTAATACTATTACGACAAGAAAAAATTAGTATTTGGTGTGTATTTTCACTGTTACAATGCGTACATATTATTAAGGAGATGACAGTGACACTACTGTATTTTCCGATAGGAGAGACGCCGGTTTAATTAAGTTATTGCGAAAAAAAATACAACCAGAAAATGAAATACAGTTTGCTTAACACAATAAATTATGACAAAATGTTATTCATTTGTCAACGATACGTTTGCAAAACTTTCGGAGCAGAGCAAGAATGGAATTTATATTTAGAGGATGCAGATAAGCAAGATATTTTTTCCGAGTGTATGAAAGAAACAGACATAAGAAACATACCTGTTCTTTTATCTGGCTGCTTTACACACTATACCAAAGATCATTGAAGGATGCAGTACCCTACAGTATTTTGTCTTATGGTTCGCATGCATAAAGAGAAAATTAGCATTTGGTCTGTAAATATACACTTGTGGACAGTCAATGTTCATCCGTTATTAAAGACATAATATAAGTAACCTAACTGTGCAAAGACATGTTGGTATAATATTTTGTACTCTAGCCTAATGTGCTCAGAATAGAAAAATTTTAAAATCGAGATAGGCGTATTAGAATTAGAGATACTGTGCGCATTAGCAACTAGAGCACTTTGAGAGCGCATGCCTTCGCCAAGCCAGACAACGGTAGCAAAAAAATCAAATTGACTCTGAAATCATACTTTTCTTTGTATAAACTCTAAAAACTAATAATTTATGCCTGTTAATACTAATAACAGCTTGTGCAATTTTCTTGAAGATCCGTTCATAACTTTTTGAGTTATACTGCTAACAAACGTAATGACAAACATGAGTCAAACATACAAACTAACAAACCGATCTGAACCAAAATTTATCCATTTATGTCTTTTAACAGTATTAACAACCGCAATGAAATTCATAAGGATCTATTCAATATTTTTTTGAGTTATTGTGCTAACAAGCAAAAAATTGAAAAACAGTGACAAACGAACGAATGAACCAACGAATCATTACCAAAATTTGGTCATCTACTCTTTGTTATATACCCAACAACTCATGTCAATATCATAAAATCCGTCAATAACTTTTTGAGTTATGGTATTGAGAAAAATGAGGCAGGCATACAAACAAAGAAATGGGTGGACATATCTTCATCAAAAGTTAATCATCTGTTTCTCCTAACATACCTAACAATCCCTGTAAATTTCGTCTAGATTGGTTCTTGGTGACAGACAAACCGGCAGACAGACAGACGGACAGACAAACACGACGAAAACATAACCTCCTTGGCGGAGGTAATTAACCCATTAATAGTGAATGACGGAAATTTCCGTTCCCGAAATGGTATAAGAGATAGACATGCCGCAGTTAATGGGTCGGACTGAAGATTCGGGCTGCGACTCCGTTACATTTGTTGGACAGTCACTTTCATCTGCCTATCGTGGTTATTGGAGACAATCAAAGCCATAAATGGTTATTGTTACGTAAACAATTATGTGTAAAGGCTATGACATTAAAATATGCCCCAAGAATTTTTCTCAGTATTTTGCGTATTCTACCGCCGTATGTAAGTATTATCTGATTGCCGCTGTATGTTTCATTTAGAGGTATTGTATCAGTTGTACTAGTATTAAAAACAAAAGAACACCTCCGCGCGTTGGAGAGATGAACGATATTATTATTACTAGCGGGACCCGTGGAATTTCAAGGTTCAATAAAGACTATGCTTTTCAAAATGACTCAACCCACGCTACTCTATTGCAATTTACCTGAGTTTAACCGATTGCAACTCTTATAACGTAGCCCACCCCGTCTGAGTAAACGTCCGTCGTTCATTCCAACTCAACAATGTCTGTCTATCCAAGCATAATTAAGTCGTATAAGCTAACGTGACCGGTGGGAATTCACCGATTAGTTAATGCTCCCACTTTATAAGCTGTAGCAATCTTAGCAATACGCTACTATAACGCACCTAACCTGATACAGCTCCTCTAACATAGCCTACCACATAAATAACGTCAGTCACTTAATCCTGACGAATTCAGTCTAACGAAAAATGGGAACGTTACTTCCTACCCTTCTGATCACGCTGCTGTGGGTGATGCTGGAACCCCTCAGAATTTCCACAGAACAGAAGCAATATTCTTCAGTGATATCAGTTCCGTATCATCCGAAATTTTCCCTATCTAATACTGAATGAACCTGTTGAAATTCTACAAACAAAAGAATTGTTCTTTAATTATGATACCCTCGGACCAGTATCACGCATACCAAGGTTGAAAATGTCCCGAGTCTGGTCGTGAAGCGTCTACCCTAGACCGCATAGAAGCTGAAATATGAACTTGACTATTTCTTCCTTTGATCTCTTCCCGTGTCGTATCCAAAAGTACCTCGGGACACTCTAATTTCCTTCTATCTGTTAGAGAAGAGCGTGACACACACGGTTAGGGAATGTTTGCACTCACCTTATTTAATTTGAGGTAGCGCTTCTAACTACTTAATCCACACCGTCAGAACTAACATCCGCCGGTTAACCCTGTCTATCGTTACGCAGTCCATCTCCAACGTGAAGCGTGGGTGACTCGTGAGAGTTCGACGATTTGTTAATGCTTTCACTTTATAAAATGTATCATTCATTTGTTCTCTCAGCAGAGAATTCGCTCTTGCGTCTTGATAAAAACGTATAAATACGACGGTACATCTTGAAAAGTTCTCCTTTTATTTGCACACATTTTTTTAAAGCTCCATTTCCCACAGTTTACAGATAATTTAGCCCGCCATAAGGTTACACGTTCTAATTTTTTGTCGCCGCATCCGATTTTTCCTCACTATTTCAGAACCCGTGAATACCGCTGATCAACACCCCATCATTTTCCTACTTTGTTTAATGCAATGCAAAGCAGTATATAATAAACGAAAAAAGATTAGCTCAATTGTTTCATTCCCTTGAGAGTATTCTTTTGTTCTGAAGATGTCACTGCATTTCCTCAGACATGGCACTGTACTGCCTGATGCTTTTCCAGCAGCATATTCTTTTCGAAAAATAAATTGAGAGCTGAGATGCCCAACACTACCCGTTTTCTTTACCCAGGGCGTATCTTGGCTACGCCTCAGACCCTGTGAGGAATGTCATCCGCTACCACTAAAGCCAGTAAAATTTTTGTAAAAAAAAATGAAAGCGTAGATAGGATACGTGTGAGATGAAGTCAAGCCGCTAATTTACGCCTATCTATCTGTAAAGAGCGTGTCACTCACGCACACACACACGTAGATACAAGCGTATTAATAAATAGACTAGTGGCCCGTGCCGTCATTATAAATGACGGCAAAAAATTAACATTTCACCAAAACCCCTTCCGTCTTTTGGGCTTCCTTATTTTTCCCCTATCTAATACTGAAGAAAGAGATTCCAAGGTACCCAGCTTTTTGTTCGTCTTTTGAAATCTGAATTTTCTCCTATCTTATTAGTTCTATCTAATACTGAAGAAAAAGATTGCAAGGTACCCAACTTTTTTTTTCGCCGAAGAAAAAGATTGCAAGGTACCCCACTTTTTGTTTTTACATTTTGAAATCTGAATTTTCTCCTATCTTATTCCCATAGAGCGGGACAGGAAATATATAAATATATAAATAAATAAAAACATGACGTGAATTCTTATATAGTACTGATTATTATTTCGCTCTGTGTTGTGTAGGGATTCATAATTTGTTAGTATTATCTTTCATGCCTGCGCTCCTCATGGCGGTACTTAACTGGTGCTATAACTTGCTAGGGTAGGTAGGAGGGGGATCAGTTTAGCGTAATGATGAATCTATTTTGTGCGACGCATGTTCATGATACTGAACACGGTGTCTCGTGCAGTAGAGTGACCCGAGCAGCTATCCTTTCGAAGTGTCTGCAGCAATCGACCAGCCACCTGTGGTGGCATAGTCTCGTAGCTATTACCTTTATTGCTATGTAGTGTGGCACTATGCAGGTGTAGCGATGCAAAGATATGATGCTGTTGGGTTTCCATCCCATCTCGTGCATCAACCTACAGCTGCAACTGGAACTCCCTAATATCATCAGTACTCGCTGGTTGCGGGGCTGAGCGAATTCGTGTTGGGGCAGCCTAGCCGCAGGCCCGCAGTGACCTATGGGGCGGTGGTCACTTGAGGTGGGTAGAATTTATCCGGGCTCATATACAATTTGTGACTTTCCGACAGTAAAAATAGTAAGAACAAGTGGACCCGTGGGTGAAAAAATTCATGCAATAATATATGTATGTATTTGCACAATATAGGCTGGTGCGGAATTTTCTTTTCTTTGACTTGCTTTTTCTTTATCACGAGAAATTTGTGGTGACACTTCTCCATTGATTGTACTTTTCTTACTAAAATACATATAGAGGAAAACACTACGGCGGCCAACTCAAATTATGGTATGAGATGCATGTTTTCTACTGAGCAGTACACTTCAGTTCGTCTTCAGCACACTCCTTCCCTTCCTTAGATGACATGCGAAAAACCATTAGTTAGCACTGAAACATCACTGAATTTAATTACCGCTGCGTATCCAGAATACACAGTGAGATAGCTTCAGCATAACAAAATTTCGCGTCCAAGAAGTTGGAATAAATAATTGTTACGTCTACTGCATCGGGAAAAATTGGTTCATCTACGTTTCGCTGATTTTCTGCTAAATGTGTACATCGTAAACCAAATGAAAACATAATTTCGATGTAGAGAAACAGTAATGACTATCAGACTCCACGGGAACGTCAAGAGAAGCTGTAAGAGCAAGAACTGCATTCATTGTTACTAACTATTATCAAAGTTGTTTTTTGCCCACAGTTGATACTACTTCTAATAAATACGGAGCTTTGTATTCAAGATACTCGAGAGTGGCATATAACTCGGACTCGGAGAAAACTTGCTCTGTTGAAAAAATATGTAGCAACCAAAAGAAAAAATAATTTAGATATAGAGAAAGAGTAATGACTATCAGACTCCACGGGAACGGCAAGAGAAGCTGGAAGAGCAAGAACTGCATTCATTGTTACTAACGATTACCAGGCCCTTCCTGGCCTGGTTGCGGTGCGTCGGAGTGCCGCAACATAAAGAACGGGCTAAAGGGCCGAAAATATTTTCGACTGAAAATTTTGCAATCGCTTTTGAAGACAACATTTTTTATAAGTATAATTGTCATCTGTATAAGTAATCATCGTACAAGAATTCGGGCTAAGTTTCCCCTGTTAAATATACTGTAAATATACTGTTAAATGCAATTACCCCGTAATGCGTTAACAGAAATGGCCATGTTGAAGCAGTGAGCGCTGAATATTTTAGTGCTGTGAACGTTTCGCCTTACATGCCACTAATTGACAACAATGGACCAAATTATGGCACCTGGCATTATGGAGCTGCTCCAGAATTCTGCCGACATTAGATTAACGAAATATGTATGGAAGCATTTCTCTGCGAAATGCTGACCGCTGTAGATGTTCTGGAAGGATTAGTTTGATATGAAATACAGTACGCGTGTTCGTACTGTACCAAATGGACCTCAAGGAGGACAGCATGGCATAGGAAGAGGAGGTGATGGAGGACAAGTATGAAATCACTGGTTCGTTTCACTGCACCTGAAACAGTATTTTAATAGAAATGATGTAGTTGGAAAAACTAGGGTAGTTATTAACATTGGGCAAGTTTATTAAATGAAATGAACGGCAAAACAGTAAAAATCAATGTGTTGAAAATAAACCAATTACTTCTTCCGAAAAGGTTATGATAACTCACAAAGTTATGGGCAGATCTTTTCGAAATTTACAAGGATTTGTAGGCATGTTAGGAGGAACAGGTGTTTAACTTTTGATGAAGATCCGTTTTACTGTTGGTTTGATTGTTCACCCCTTTTTTCTTAGTGCCATAACTCAAAAGAGTTATCGACTAATTTTTTAAGAAATTTGTAAGAGCTTTTAGGCATAGGCTATCACGAAGAGTAAATAATTAAATTTTGTAGTCTGTTTGTTTGTTTGCTTTTGTTTGAATTCATTTTAGTTATCAAAAGAACTCAATAAGTTATGAACGGATCTTCATGTGAACGGATCTTCATGACATGTACGAGAATAGTTAAATTGTTAAAAACATTAATTATCAAATTTTGGTAGAAATAGGTTCCTTTGTTTCAGTGTTTTACTATTGTTTGTCAGAATGTTTGCCAGAACATAAGTAAAGAAGTTACTGATAGAGC
>LQNS02001578.1:6303959-6316186 GCA_001587735.2 Parhyale hawaiensis | reverse complement strand
ACAATAGTAAAACACTGAAACAAAGGAACCTATTTCTACCAAAATTTGATAATTAATGTTTTTAACAATTTAACTATTCTCGTACATGTCATGAAGATCCGTTCACATGAAGATCCGTTCATAAGTTTTTGAGTTCTTTTGCTAACTAAAATGAATTCAAACAAAAGCAAACAAACAGACTACAAAATTTAATTATTTACTCTTCGTGATAGCCTATGCCTAAAAGCTCTTACAAATTTCTTAAAAAATTAGTCCATAACTCTTTTGAGTTATGGCACTAAGAAAAAAAGGGGTGGACAAACAAACCAACAGTAAAACGGATCTTCATCAAAAGTTAAACACCTGTTCCTCCTAACATGCCGAAAAATCCTTGTAAATTTCGTAAAGATCTGCCCATAACTTTGTGAGTTATCATAACCTTTTCGGCAGAAGTAATTGGTTTATTTTCAACGCATTGATGTTTACCGTTTTGCCGTTCATTTCATTTAATAAACTTGCCCAATGTTAAAAACTACCCTAGTATTCCCAACAACATCATTTTTATTAAAATACTGTTTCAGGTGTCAGTGAAACGAACCAATTTCATTCTTGTTCTCCATCACCTCCTCTTCCTATGCCATACTGTCCTCCTTGAGGTCCATTTGGTACAGTATGAACACGCGTACTGTATTTCATAGCAAACTAATCCTTCCAGAACATTCACAGCGGTCAGCATTTCACTGAGAAATGCTCCTATGTATATTTCGTTAATCTAATGTCGGCAGAATTCTAGAGCAGCTCCATAATGCCAGGTGCCATAATTTGGTCCAATGTTGTCAACTAGTGGCATGTAAGGCGAAACGTTCACAGCACTAAAATATTCAGCGTTCACTGCATCAACATGGCCATTTCTGTTAACGCATTACGGGGTAATTTCATTTAACAGTAAATTTATCAGGGGAAACTTAGCCCGAATTCTTGTACGATGATTACTTATACAGATGGCAGTTATCATTGAAAAAAATGTTGTCTTCAAAAGCGATTGCAAAATTTTCCGTCGAAAATATTTTCGGCCCTTTAGCCCGTTCTTTATGTTGCGGCAGTCCGACGCACCGCAACCAGGCTAGGAAGGGCCTGGTAATCGTTGGTAACAATGAATGCAGTTCTTGCTCTTCCAGCTTCTCTTGCCGTTCCCGTGGAGTCTGATAGTCATTACTGTTTCTCTACATCGATATAATATTTTCCTTTGGCTTACGATGTACACATTTAGTAGAAAATCAGCGAAGCGTAGAGGAACCAATTTTTCCCGGTGCAGTAGACGTAACAATTATTTATTCCAACTTCTTGGACGCAAAAATTTTGTTACGCTATCTCACTGTGTATTCTGGATACGCAGCGGTAATTAAATTCAGTGATGTTTCAGTGCTAACTAATGGGTTTTTGCATGTCATCTAAGGAAGGGAAGGAGTGTGCTGAAGACGAACTGAAGTGTACTGCTCAGTAGAAAGCACGCATATCATACCATTATTTGAGTTGGCCGTCGTAGCGTTTTCCTCTATATGTATTTTAGTAAGAAAAGTACAATGAAAGGAGAAGTGTCACCACAAATTCTCGTGATACAGAAAAAGCAAGTCAAAGAAAAGAAAATTCCGCACCGGCCTATATTATGCAAATACACACATATATTATTGCATGAATTTTTTCACGCACGGGTCCACTAGTTACCTCCGCCAAGGAGGTTATGTTTTCGTCGTGTTTGTCTGTCGGGCTGTTTGTCTGTCTGTCTGTCTGTCTGTCACAAAGATAACTCGAAAAGTTATGAACCGATTTAGATGAAACTTGCAGGGATTGTAAGGTATGTTAGGAGGAAGAGATGATTAACTTTTGGTGAAGAAATGTCAATCCGTTTGTTTGTTTGTTTGTCTGCCTCATTTTTCTCGACACTATAACTCAAAAAGTTATGAATGGATTTTGATGAAATTAACATGAGTTGTTAGGTATATAACAAAGAGTAAATGACCAAATTTTGGTAATGATTTGCTTGTTTGTTCGTTCGTTTGTCACTGTTTCTTATTTTATGCTTGTTAGCACAATGACTCAAAAAATAATGAGTGGATCTTTATGAAATTTATAGGAGTTGTTAGTAATGTTAAAACCCATAAATGATCAAATTTTGGTGCAGATCGATTTGCTAGTTTGTTTGACTCATGTTTGTCATAACATTTGTTAACAGTATAACTCAAAAAGTTATGAACGGATCTTCAAGAAAATTGAACAAGCTCTTAATAATATAAAAAGGCACAAATGATTAGATTTTGGAGTTTATACAAAGGAAATTATGGTTTCAAAGCCAATTTGAATTTTTTGCTACCGTTGCTTCACTTGGCGGAGGTATGCGCTCTCAGAGTGTTCTAGTTCTTACTATTTTTCCTGCCATAAAGTCAAAAATTGCATGTGAGCCCGGATAACTTCTACCCACCTCAAGTGACCAGCGCCCCATAGGTCCACACGGCTAGGCTGCCCCAACACGAATTCACTCAGCCAGGCAACCAAGGAGTACTGATAATACTGGGGAGTTTCAGGTCCAGCTGTAGGTTGATGCGCGAGAAGGGATGGAAACCCGGCAGCATCATATCTTTGAATCGCTACACCTGCATAGTGCCACACCTCATAGCAATAAAGGCAACAGCTACAAGACGATGGCACCACAGGTGGCTGGTCGATCACTGCAGACACGGGGACAGGATAGCTGCTCGGGTCACTCTACTACACGAGGCACACTGTACAGTATCATGAAAATGCGTCGCACAAAATAGATTCATCCTTACGCTAAACTGATGCCCCTCCTACCTACACTAGCAAGTTATAGCACCAGTTGAGTACCGCCATGGGGAGCACAGGCATGATAGATAATACTAACAAATTATGAATCCCTACACACAACACAGAGCGAAATAATAATAATAATAATAATATCGTTCATCTCTCCAACGCGCGGAGGTGTTCTTTTGTTTTTTAATACTAGTACAACTGATACAATACTTATAAATAAAACATACAGCGGCAATCAGATAATACTTACATACGGCGGTAGAATACACAAAATACTAAGAAAAATTATTGGGGCATATTTTAATGTCGTAGCCTTTACACATAATCGTTCACGTAACAATAACAAAGTATGGCTTTGAATATCTCCAATAACCACGATACGCAGATGAAAGTGACTGACGATCAAATGTAACGGAGTCGCAGGCAGAATCTTCAGTCCGACCCATTAACTGCGGCATGTCTATCTTTTATACCATTCCGGGAACGGATATTTCCATCATTCGCAATTAATAGGTTAATTACCTCCGGCAAGGAGGTTAGGTTTTCGTCGTGTTTGTATGTCCGTCTGTCTGTCTATTGCCAAGATAACTCAAAAAGTTCAGAACCGATTTGGACGAAATTTACAGGGATTGTTTGGTATGTTAGGAGAAACAGATGATTAACTTTTGGTGAAGCTATGTCCACCTGTTTGTTCGTTTGTTTGTTTGTTTGTCTGCCTCATTTTTCTCAATACCATAACTCAAAGAGTTGTGGATAGGTTTTTATCAAGTTAACATGACTCGTTGGGTATATAACAATGAGTAGATGACCAAATTTTGATAATGATCCGTTTGTTCATTCGTTCGTTTGCCACTGTTTCTAATTTTATGCTTGTTAGCACAAGAACTCAAAAAATAATGAATGGATCTTTATGAAATTTATAGGGGTTATTAGTAATGTTAAAGACATAATGATTCAATTTTGGTGCAGATCGGTTTGTTCGTTTGTATGTTTGACTCCTGTTTGTCTTAACATTTGCTAGCAGTATAACTCAAAAAGTTATGGACAGATCTTCGAGAAAATTGCACAAGCTGTTATTACTATCAAAAGGCACAAATGATTAGATTTTGGAGTTCATACAAAATCATGGTTTCAGAGCCAATTTGAATTTTTTGCTACCGTTGCCGCGCTTAGCGGAGGTATGCGCTCTCAGAGTGCTCTAGTTGCTAATGCGCACAGTATCTCTAATTTTAATATATACGCCTATCTTGATTTTAAAATTTCTCTATTCTTCGCACATTAGGCTAGAGTACAAAATATTATACCAACATGTCTGTGTACAGTTAGGTTACTTATATTATGTCTTTAATAACGGGTGAACATTGACAGTCCACAAGTGTCTATCTACAGGCCAAATGCTAATTTTCTCTTTCTGCATGCTAACCATTAGATAAAATACTGTAGGGTACCGCATCCTTCAATGATCTTTGGTATATTGTGTAAAGCAGCCAGATCAAAGAACAGGTATGTTTCCTATGTCTGTTTCTTTCTTACTCTCGGAAAAAATATCTTGCAGATCTGCATCCTCTAAATTTCAAATTCCATTCTTGCTCTGCTCCGAAAGTTTTGCAAATGTATCGTTGACAAATTAATAACATTTTGCCATAATTCATTGTGTTAAGCAAACTGTATTTCATACTCTGGTTGTACTTTTTTCGCAATAACTTTATTAAACCGGCGTCTCTCCTATCGGAAAATACAGTAGTTTCACTGTCATCTCCTTAATAACATGTACGCATTGTACCAGTGAAAATACACACCAAATGCTAATTCTTTCTTGTCGTAATAGTATTAAGAATGAAAACCTCAGGGCATCGTGCTCTTAATGTTGGGCAGAGCCTACATATGATGAGAAATGCATGCGTTTGTTTTTCTGTTCTTTCATACAGCTTGAACTCCTAAAACAAGAGCCAATCAAGTCAATCATCTGGGTTTCGGGAGATGGCCGGATGAAGAAACGAAGAGAATATTTGCGAGTCCCCACATTCAATCAATCCACCCCATATTCAGCCAAGTCCCCCATACTCAACCAAGCCACCCTCCCCTCCAAACTGAGCCAAGCCCGCGACTTTTCGCCCGTCAATATTATTACCATTTAACCATCGTACGTGTTTGTATATTTTGTGAAGCCCCTCCATATTTTACGTACTACACCCTTCTTTCGGCCATGCCCCTAATGAAACGTACCTGGCGCCGTACCTGACGGTTAAGGAGGAAGTCTCTTTTTAAAAATTAGCTATATTGTAACTTCATTCATATCGATGAGTGGATGATTCTTGAAAGAATTTGATTCAGTGATGAATTTAATCCTCAAGATGAAAAAAACACCAAAATGGCCACAATCATTTTTAAGCACAGAGGTTTCCAAAAATAATAATAACAACAAACATTTTCTGAAAATACTGAGAGTAAGGATCATAAAAACTGTGTATAAATAAAAGAAATCAAATCTAACTCAAGCATGCCATTAAATATATTAACTAGGGCATTGTGAGGGCTCATACATTCGCCTATCAAGACAATGGTAATGGAAAATTCGAATGGTCCTGAAACTAGGATATCCTTTTTATCATCACCTACATTTGATAATTTGTGCCTCTTGACCGTAATGACAGTTTCTTAAATTTTCTTGGTGATAAATCTGTAACTTTTTGACATATGTGCCGACAAACCCAAGACAAATATTAGTCAAACACACTAAGACGGATCTTTCATCTCCAAAATTTTCATCATTGATGCTTCTCAACATTTATAACGACTGTTGCAAATTTCATAAAGATCTGTTCGTGACTTTTTGAGTTATGTTGCTGACAAGTATAAAACCAAACACAGAGACAAACAAATGAATAGACAGGTCACCAGAAACAATTGGGCATTTGCTGTGCGTAAGTTATCTAAAATTCATGCACATTTCATAAAAATCAGCCCATAGCTTTTTTAGTTATTTTACCAAGAAAATGGCAGCAGACAAACACAAAACAATCGAACGGATCTTCACCAAAAGTTAATCATCTGTTCTTTCTAGCATGCCTCACAATCCCTGTAAATTTTGCAAAGATCAGTCTATAACTCTTTGGCGAGGGTAATTATGAAATTCATAGCTTATACACACGCTATTCAAAAGAACGAGTTTCGACAACTTCGCGTCCCAATGCGTTGATGTGTTCATTTAAATAGCATACACGAGCAAAAATTTAGTTAAAATCCCCTTCAAGTTTGAAGTGATACCTGAAACTTAACTAACGGCCCCTGTTGAGCAACTGAACTTGACTACTGAAATTTTTATGTCGTTTTGGTAAACTCAACGCCGTGTTTACGAGGGCTCAACAAAACGTGCGGACGAATAGTAGAAGAAATTTGTTCTTTCGACTAGCGTGGATACCAGCCTTTACGAGAGCGAGAGCCTGCAGCAGACTCGTTTGAGTCAAAAACGGCAAAATTACAGCTATTAAAAAATATGATGACTATTATATAGACCAGGGCCAGTGGGACATACCTTCATATAGACTGCATAGTCTCTCCGAACTCGTAAAGTCGACGCTTCTTTCGAATGGACTCCGATCGGCGGATGTCGGGAACACTTTCCTTGACACAGGCAGAAGTGGAACGAAAATAGCATCTCAACTCGATCATGTGTAGCTTCCGAAGCATTTTAATAACGAAACTGGTACAATTCCATTCGGACTGTCAGACCATCCACCCACCTACCTCAAACTCTCCTTTCAGAAGGGAAAAACATCATTTCAGACCGTTTCGAAGACAAATTTTAAAAACTTTTAGAATGTTTCCTTCCTACGGGACCTCGAGGCGCAAAACTGGGACAAAATCTGGACGATCAGATCTCTCGATGAAAAAGTATCGCTATTCACAGAGAACTTCACCCATTCTCTCGACCTTAATGCTCCATCGAAGCAGTTCATTATTCCTTCATCTTATAGGGGAGAGTTGACGGCGGATACAAAGGGAGAGATGAAGCAGATGGATCAAGCACGCAAAAAACTCCAGTCTTGTTCCTGATACGAATTTCAAGCGCTGTGGGGAGAATACAACAGAATTAGAAATCGATGTAATAAGTTGAAGAGGAAAGACATTAAAGTGGCGACCCAAAAGAAAATACAGTCTGGCAGTAGTAGCTCTCAGGGAATGTGGAACACGGTTAAATCAATTTTCTCCCCAGAGCAGCGGACTGAATGGTAAATTACGGAGAAGGACATAACAGTGACCGATGAAAAGGAATAGAGCGAATTATTCACTTCATTTTTCATTAGTAAGATTGAGAAGTCGCGGGATAACATAGATAAAACTTGTGCGAGGGGTCCTCACTTATTCATCGAAAAACATGTGCATTATTTGAATTCAGACAGATCACCGAAACTGAAACGAGAGATATTATTAGATCAATAAAAAGTAAGGATTCCTCAGGGCCAGACGGTATATTAACAAAGATCCATAAGTTGTGGCTTGATACCATTGTGAAACCATTGACAGACATCATCAATGAGTCATTCTTGTCGGCGAAGTTCCCGGTCGAATGGAAACTTCTATTGTGCTACCGCTACACAAGAAGAAGGACAAAGAATCACTCATTAACTACAGACCCGTCTCGTTACTCAGCTGTGCCTCAAAAGTATTAGAGTAGGCTGCTGACATACAACTTCTCCTTTTTTGAAAATGAGTCTTTCATCCCAGATGAACAGCATGGATATAGGAATAAGAGGAGTACATCAACAGCACTCCTAAGCGCGCATTGTCAATGGATGGAGGCAGCAGAGAAAGGACTTGACACGGCAGTTAACCTCTTCGATCTTTCAAGTGCATTCGACACCCTCAACAAAGATATTCTATCGCGTAATTTAAAACTGTTTGGCGTCTCGGAGGGGGGTGTTCAGTGGATCAGTTCGTTCCTGTCAGATCGTCAACAAAGGGTCCGAACAACAATACACTGTCGAATCCAAAGAAAAGCAACGATTGGATCACCACAGGGGTCCATTCTAAGCCTACTGATCTTCCTCATTTACCGCTGTGACTTGCCAAAGTTGGTGGAAGGAGCTGGATTCACATGCTTCGGGGACGACACAAGTCTATTCGTGTCGGGATTAATACGTAGCTACATTGTGAGGACGTTGAACGACCGTTAGAGTCGCTATTCCAGTTTTTCGCATCGAACCATTTATCCGCAAACGCAGAAAAGATGGCTTTCGTATGCGTCGGGAAGCATTCAGATAATGTTCTAGGGATCCACTTGAGGAAGCACTTTGTCGAAGAGTCAAAAACAAAAAATGCTCGGGATGGGGATTTCTAATCAGTTGAACTGGAAAGTTCATGTAGCGAGCCATCTCATCCCAGAGCTCCATAAACGAATTGGCATCTTAAAGAGACTCTTCCACTATATACCAAAGAATTCGTTGGTGCCTATCGTTCATGGAACATATGTTTGCAAATTCGCTTATGGAATCCAGCTCTACTCCAAAGTTCGACTTACAGATTTGGATCCAGTTTGTGCTCAGATGAGTTCACTCCCGGAGCTGATGAATGATGTGATGAGGCTCCTCACTGGCAGGAAGAGATCAGATCATATTTGAATAATACAACTGAACGAGAAAACGGGATTCTTGTCAGTGAACCAGATGGCAGCGAAATCCATTTTGATGGAGAAATGGAAAATAAAAAATACAAGATCGAACCGTGTTCGTCCATGCTTTCTTCAAGACCAATAGAAGAACAGCAGCAAACGACGAGATCTCAGATAAAAGATGAAATCCAACTAGCCGGTGTCTAGAAGCGAAAGTCGTTTGTGACGCTGCGCAAGCACAAAAACTGTGGAACCTAAATCCCCAAATTGGCGACATCGAGAAGTAAGAAGACTTGAAACGGATTATCCACAATAAAGTAAAGCTGTTGCCCATCTATATGAAAAATCTTGGTGTCGTATAGCTGCACGTAAAAGCGTGGTTCGTATAGCTAAAACTTATATTGACTATATGCTTGATATAAAATTACATTACATTTCCGCTTCACTTTACGGTTAACGTTCCGCTTGCTATAAGCACAGACAGTAAGAATAGTAGTAGCCTAGTTTATTAAATAGGCAATAGCTAAGCACTTAGCGCTCCTTCCGTTTCCATTGCCATCATTGGTTGCTTACATTACCGTCCACAGTACCGAAAAAAAGAGTACATTTGGAAGCAAAGAGCGTAACTGGAGGACTCACGAGAAATTAGCACCAAAAAGTGACGTCATCGTCGATGAATCTATGGCTGAGCAGCCTAGGAGTATTTTAACTAGTTTAACCAGAAAAATCGTCTTAAATTGGGAAATTCATCTCCAGCGTATCAATAAATTAAGATAATATGTACTAATTTAGCAATTATCTATAGAAAATTGCATTGCATGCTGGTGAAAACTTTCACAACACTTGCTCTGAATTTGTTCCCTTTCGACGGCCTGATTTAACTTCTTTTTCTTGATTGAACCTTATTTACACATCATATTCAGTTGACAAAGCTCTTAACCGAACATATTTTTTTCTTTACTAACCTATCCATCTCTTCGTCGAGATTTTTGATCGCGGAACGATTTTGATCGACAAACACACGTGGCGAGCCTTCAAAATTTGTGATTTTTGATCGCCAGCAGTGCATAAAATCTTTAACCACGATCACAAAAACTTTGCAAATTATATTTCGCCCTGTAAATAGATGTATCTGTTTTAAACATATTATTTAATAATTAAGGGATCATTTTTTATTTAAGCTTACCCGCATAGCGAAATTTGTTCATGTTTGATTCGAACTTCTGTACAGCGGGAAGCATTTAGCAACTATATGTTGCCAATTAGTAATAACTGTAGCATATTCCTCATGTTACGTCTGTACCTTCTTTTTTCATTAGTAAGAGCTACAATGGAGCAAGAGTTACGTTTTAATGGAAGAAACGGATGTACCCAGTGTGAATTGCAATAGATATTAAAGAAAATTATAAATTAAAAATAAGAAATTATTGTTCTATCGTATGCATTTCTGCATATGAGGGGATGCCAGTGGGTGAATTTGTAGATATACTTTTCGCCAGTATACCTACATAAAGTTTTACCTGCCAATTAGCATCTACAACTAAAATAAATATCTCACCGATAATGCGAGGGCGGAATAGCGATTAATAGTAATGGAACGCTGAATTCGCGTATAGTGACCTTGAAGTGTTCGGGGCTTCTGTTTTTGATGCCATTGGGATAAGGAAGCGAATTGTTTGCGATTTTGATTGTCGATTCTTGTGTTTGTGATCGATCAAAAGATGGATCGTGTAGACGCGGCCAATGCTCGCAATGGCCAATGTTGGCGCCAACATTTTACGATATTTTGCAGCTCAAGTAGCTGGCCAGTCATGAGCGGGAGATTGAATGAAATATATCGAAAAAAATAAGGTGATATGTCCAAGAAAACAACATATGAAGGTCTGAGGATCCACATTCAAATACTTCGACTCGTCGATGTGATATAAATTTGCTACGTGCGGTCACGGCTAAGTTTTATTCTAGTCCTATTGAGTCCTCAGATTGCATTCTTTGCATCCTGGAGTACACTGTCGCCAAACGAACCAATTAGGCATTCAATAAGGTTCTCTCTTTATAGATATTTTAGAAGCTTCTCTGATTTCTATTTCACAGCAAATTTGACGAGATATATGAAACTTTACAACAGCAGTGACTCATGTGAAGAATACTGAATTGACGTCAAATACCTTATCGACGTTTCGTGTGGACACGGTTGTGTTTATGATAAGAGAAAAAATAAATGTTCGAACACTCTGCACTAACTATGTTGAACAGAAAATTATCGAATTATCTTTACTTGACAATCATTTTTGGAGTTGCTCTATATGCCAGTCTTTGAATTTGATTGAATGTATTGCCGTGCCCTCGAAAGCACTAGTGCGTGGTCAAGAAAAGTGGGAAAATGGGTTAGAAAAACCCAACCTAAGCTCTTTTGGCAATACGCGCATTACTGTAGAACACTAAGTAGCATCTGCATTTACAATAATTGCCTATTCATAGTTTTACTGCTACTGTTACCCGCACTAGCAGTAGACTAGTGCGTCTGACTTTGATTCTCAAGCCCGCAGGCTTGAATCTCGCTCCCAGCTAGGCAAGGTCTTGGCGGCACTTGATGTGATCGGTTAGCATAAGATCGGCGTACTGCTGGGGGTTTAATGACCGTCTCCAGCAATGGGGAGGGTTGGGCTGGCAGATACTGTCGTATGGAGTCTTCTGCCACTGGCGCCACAGCTCTAATCGATCTGTGGTTGACTGCAGTCGTACACTCCTCTGGGGTCTGTTGGTCTATATCTGCAGCACTAACCATGCAGTGCATGCGGCTCTCCCATTTGGGGGTACGGTCAAGTTGACTTTACCTTTTACCTTTTTTACTAGAAGTAAAATAAGTTATTAATAGTGACAAAAATTGACCCACCTTACAAAAACGACGGTTTTCACGACGAAATTGACGGTTTTTCAGCTTCGTTGGATCAAGGAGCGTGAGCAACGAAGTTCTGCGGAACATGTTCGCAGTAGTCTGGACGGTGCTTTGTACGGCGGATGAGCAGCTTCTCGTCGCTAGTGTTAACGCAACAAAGATTTCTAAGTGAGTTGCGCGTTGCTCGTACGAATGCCTAATAATGTGGCCCTTACTTACAGGGACTTCTACATGCGATCTCAACGCCCCCAACAGAGTGTTGCAGAATTTTCGGCAAACTTAAGCATATAAACTTCAGGAAGAGCCAGATTTTGTCTGTTTTTCAGGACAAAAGGTTAAGAAAACTACACAAAATTGCTTTACATGCTAGAATTCAAGCAATATAGGACAGTCATTCATTTCGTAATGCTAATAATCGAGTATCATAGTCCAGCGGCGTAGGCAGGATTTTCCTAAGAGGGGGGGGGGCACTATCAGAGTTGACGGTATAGGCTATATATATTTGAATATAATGAAAAAATTATTATTAGTTATGTTATGTATGCTTACATGCTAATATAATTATGATAAAAAAAAGAATTCAATTAATTTCATGTTATGATTCAAAAGAAATCGAAGGGAAACACTATCCCATAATAATATGCAAAAAAAATTACACTTATATCCAAAGCAAAGTATTGGATAAATCAGATAATAGAGTGGGTTAGATGTAGATATTAGAGTCACAAAAAATAATAGAAGAAATTGCTAACGTTTAAACCAATAATAGTTGCGCTAATGTCTAAAAATTACACGTAAATTATGTTTCCACTTCTACAGCATAAAGTTTATACAAAACTAACAAGTTGATACAACTTCATACTAGATAGGCCAGTGATACAAAACATGAATGCCAATATGAAAAAA
>LQNS02001578.1:6286509-6298627 GCA_001587735.2 Parhyale hawaiensis | reverse complement strand
GTGACTGGGCCTAATTACTAGGTTGAATTTTGGCTACTTTGTTTGTACTTGTAAGCTTGTAAGCATATTTTGTGAACCCATTGTGTTCTTAATAAAAGCTAATTATTAATTATTATTATTATATGCCGCTGCTGTGCGATGCCGTTGTATTACGTGCATGCTGTTATGTGGTGCAGCTGTAATATGTGGCGCTGTTGTATTATGTGGCCCTGTTGCATTATGTGGCGCTGTTGTGCGGTGAATTGATATTATATGGCACTGTTGTATTATGTGGCGCTGTTGTGTGCTAAAGTGTTACTATAATACTAAACTTTATTTAATACTGACGGAAACACTACAACACTGAAATGCTACAATGCCACATGGTACACTAGAGGGTGCATCTTATTTCTAGGTTACAAAAAAAGGACATGTCGCAGTGGTCTAACATTCAAGACATCATTACGATCTATTGCTTGGCCTCCGTCAGGCAACAGTATGCGCTGCTATCGTAAATACATATTAGACAGTTTGTAGCCAGGGCCATTGCGGATGACTTTTATTAATGAGTTGCTAGAGTTTTCAATCCTGTATTTCAGGCTCAAGGCGCATTTCCTAGTCCTGACCTTGAGACAATCAGTGTACTTTTGAGCAAATATTAGACTTGCACTATTAGACCCTGGCACTTTCTTTAATATGCTGAATATGCGGTTATAAGCAACACGCAAGCGCTCAATGTATTTCTTATTGAAGTTACACCAAAGTGAATTACAGTGCAGGGGGTAACAATAGGTTCGGAGCAGCTGGCGTTTGACGTTTTGAGTGCAGTGACTGAATTTCCTAATTAACGTGTTACCAACTCTATGGAGCTTTCGCGTTTCTTTCTCTATATCCTCGTCATCACAAAAATCATCAGTAATTTTGTGGCCCAGATAGGAGAAGCTGTTTACGTACATAACTTCCACACAATTTAAAATAGAATGTTTATGTCCAGGTAGGTTACTGCTCCTAGGCCTAATATATTTGCACACTGTTTTTACCATATTATACTCAATGCAAAGATTATTCGCTTGGTTCTCGCAGATAGCAAGTAGCTTTTGCAATCCTGTAGCATGGGGAGAAATAAGTACCGTGTCGTCAGCATAATTGTCATTTATGTGTACGGCACATACAACATTCTTATGTGTTAGCAGTAACATTCAAATGTATAGACGCAGTCTTTGTGTCATGCGAAGTCACGCCTGGCGGATGTAGCTACAGCCGGCTTCTTCAGGTCAGAGCTTCTGAGATAAAGAACTTAAAAGGTCGTTTATGACACCGTGCAAAATGTGCCGGTGTACCAGCACTGCCTCTGAGTGACATGCGTACTTCTCAATGACCTTCCGCCCTGAACCTACATCAGTAAAAGCTGTCTGTCAAAGCCTGTAGCCAGAGTTTTGAAGATATTTGTTATGCTCGTAAACGTACTGTAATTTACCGGCGGATTTCCGACTCGAATCCGGCGGAAGCAATCGGTGTTTTAATGAAGCCGGGATTTATACGTATTTAAGGCGCTTGCACGCTCAAGCGTCAGCTTAATTCGGTACTTGGCATTACAGTACCAAAATTGCCTACGGCATTCTGCTTGTAACACTATTTAGATCTAGACTTGTGCTCTGTTGTCTGCATCTATCAAGTAGCATGCTTACTACTTATTATTGGATCATATCTTCGATGCCTTGTATAATAAGATATAAATAAACCAGAAGATCTTTACGAGATTCCTTCACCATCCAACCTGTAGCCTTATAACTATACTCGGCCTTGAAGTTCACTCTCACAACCAAGTACAGTGACGAACTCAATTAGAACTCACACTCGCCGAAAAACAATACATTACAATAACCAAGAGCATTAGCTGCTTTATTGTTAATAAGGCAGCCATCTCTAGCAGCATTCAACTTTGTAGGGATACAGTCAATGAAGATATTGAACAGAATGGGAGAGAGAAAGCCTCATTGTCGTATACCGTTGGTCATGCCAAATGCTGATGATATTTGCGTCCCCCATTTTGCGTAGCATTTCAGAGTTTGAAACCAATACTTTAGGGCTTTTACAACGTAAGGAGGTATGTTTCTCCAGCATCCACAGAGCAGTGGTGCACCCTCTCAAATGCTGCCTAAGCGTCTAGAAAACATAGCTACATTGAGGAGCTATTGTCAGCGAAATAATTTATAACTTGTTTTAGCGCAAAGACGGCCATTTCTGTACCGTTCTGTGCTTTAAGGCCAAATTGCTTATTTGAAGTAGTCATTTACGGCAATTTTACGCTGACATCCGTCGCTGAAGAACCAGCTCTACTAACTTTGAGAGTAACGTAACCACAGCTATTGGTAGGTATAGTTGCTCTTGTCTGATACACACTCTGTCTTACTTTTTACAATTGGGGACATTATACCGTCATCAGAGTGCCTGGGAGGAAAGATAGAGTAAGGCAGCCCGTAAGAGAGGTAGGAAGTAGGGTTGCAAGCTTCGGAGGGCTGTATTTGTAAGCTTCAGCTGGAACTTTTTCCGCACCTGTAACTTTATTATGCTTATGTACAGTGCCGGCAAAAAAAATTACACTTCAATGGCAAGAAAAAACTTTACACGAGAAAAAGTTAGTTAGTATTTCACTTGTTCTACATGACATGATAAAGCGAGAAGATGTCAGTGATGATGCATTCCCTCCGCCCGCTCATAGCAAACGTCCATCACCCAGCCAACCCTCAGCAAGGGTTGTAGGCTACTGCAGTGTGGTTGATAGTGCGTCGCTCTTACCGACGTGTTATTTTTACTTTCCTATAAGTTTAAAATCATATGACTTCACAGCTACTGCACACAATGGGTCAAAATATGTTTCAAATGAAGGAGAAAACCCTTGCGTTAACTATGCTGGAAAGGAGACTGAAGCCTAAACGTGAAGAGCATGGGTTTCTTTCCTGCACGCTAACTTGGAAGATCCAGGTTCTTCTGCAGGCGATCGTAAATTATCCATGTTGCAACGTTCTGGAGGAGCTCAGGGTGTTTGTTTTTAAGTTCAACGACAGTTAAAGCATGATTTGGGATAACCTCACGCTTCAGAAGTATTTGTTCTCGGTGTAGCTTTCTTAGGTGTGCCAGAGCCTGACTTCTTCCGTTGTACCGTCCCTGTGGATAATTTTGTCCCCGACCGCTCCAGCTGACAGATTGTATATCTTGACATCCCCAGATCTTTTGGTTACGGCAATCACAGTCTCCTTTTTCTAGATAGTTAACGCAAGGGTCTAGTCCTTCATTGGAAGCATTTTTGACCCATTGTGTACAGTAGGTGTAAAGTTATATGATTTCAAAGTTATAAGAAAGAAAAAATAACACGTCGGCTAGAGCGGCCCACTATCAACCTCACTGCAGCAGCACACAACCCTCGCTGAGGGTTGGCTGGGTGATGGACGTTTGCTATGAGTGGGCAGAGGGAATGCATCATCACTAACATCTTTTCGCTTTATTATGTCGGGTAGGACAAAGGAAATGCTAACTAACATTTCTCATGTATTTTTCTTTCCATTGAAGTGTAAAGATTTTTTTGCTGGCACTGTAGCTTTAATGCTTCACGGACTTCGTCTTCCGATTCACTACATTGGTCATGCGGTGTGCTCATATTATCTAGAAGACCATCAACGTAATCTTTATGATTATTGTCGTCAGAACAGCTCACAATGCCTTCATAATGAGATTTCCAGAATTCAGCAATGTTACTTTCTCTTGTGACTCCATCTATCGATTGAGCAACAGTATGCTCCTTCGGTTTCAGATTTTTTATTTCCTTCCAAAAGTCAACGCCCTTATTCTGAGTAAGTTTGCTACTTAGTCCTTCAGCTCTTAGCGCGTCCTCACTCCCACGCACATGTTTAAGGGCAATTCGGCATCTGTTTTGTAGCTTATTGTTTTGTACCCACAGTTGGCCATTACGAGGCCTCCCTGCTTCCCTCCACACATTGAAAGCGTGTCTGCTAGCTTCGTGAAGATCACGGACTTGTTCATTCCAGCCTGGAACGTTCCTCCGATTTCTATAGGGAGCAATACCAAATATATGACGGCCAGATACAAGAATGGCGGATTGTATGACAGACAAGAGCGCACATAGCCCTCCTCGAGAGGATGTATCAATGTCAATGATATTTTCCTCCAGGCAGTCATTCAGACTAAGCTGGCACTGTTGCTTTACGTAGCGCTGCAGTGTGCTGCAGTTGTATTACGTGGTGCTGTTGTGTGATGCAATTACATTATGTTGAGCTGTTGTGAGGAGAAATATTGTTAGGTGGCGCTGTTTCATAATATGGTGCTCTGTTGCGTTGCTTGTTGCCGTTGTGTTATACTGCGCTGTTGTGTTATGTGACACTGTTGGGTTATGTGGTGCTCTTATTGTTGTTAACATGTGGTGCTGTTGGATGGCAGAGCTGGATTATGTGACGATGTTGTATTGTGTGCTGTAATGGTGGGACATACAATTATACTTCATGTAAACAAACCCTAGCACATACGAGACTGAAGCTGTAGTCATCAGATACCGGACGAACTCCTTGCTATCAAATCAGCACGGTAGTAAAACTAAACAAACATCTCGTAGCTTTTGAAGTTCAACCAATACACTTGTAGAAAGGAGCTCTCCGGTGACCCTAACACTTAAATGAAATGACATCCACTAATTCTTTACTAACGTCATTTAGAGTTGGAATGGCCCATAAGGCAGCTCCAAACATCTTTTCGGTCCCAGCACAAACCCAAATTCGGCCCCTGTATTGGTTTACAATGTCAAAGTATAAAACTCAAATATATGCCACCTCATGCCAGCGACCTCTGTAACGCTCCCCTGCACCTCTCCAACACCCATCACAAGTTACCCTAAACCTTCGAGAGTTACGCTGAAACTATCAAAAGTTACCCCAAAAACCCTCAAAAGTTACCCTAAGGCCCTCGCGAGCTTCTTTTCAGGTATTCAATGTAAAGGTTTGCTGCAATTGTGCAATTGATAGCCTGGCCATGCAAATACTGACCTGCTATTGGTCAGTTGAGACTTCCCCATTCTGCCAATAAGATTACTTTAGCCGCTCCGCTGCACACGCGCTCACTGCACAATGCTGCACTGCCCCTAAAGTATCGCTGCTACTGCGCCTGCATACGCACAGTAATCTATGGGACTCTGAGATAAAAGGAAGCTTTGACTCCTCAGTGGAAGGAATTTTCCCCAGTATAACGATCCTGATGGTCTCCAAGTAACGCCCGTATGGCCTCACTGTTGGAGGTCGGGTGTGATGACACGAGGGTGCGTGAGGGAAGCGGTCACAGCAGTAGCTAAAGGTTAGCTACAGGCAAACGAACGATTTCTCCCATTCTAGGGTCCAAATGCGCTGATGTATCTGCTTAGACAAAAGAAAGATGCGGAACTTCCTGCCTTGTACTTCACTCCAAAATTGAAGAGATATCTGAAGCTTTGCTTGTGACGCTTGCTGAGCTGTGGGACTCGAGGGCCAGCAGTTTGCCAATGACCTGGCCGACACACAGCTGTGGCTGTAGGGACACAACACAGCATTCGGGTGCTGCGTTAGGAAAGTAGGGTCTATGGCTGCGATATGAACCCGCCATTCGACGAATATTTAGGGTAAAAATTATGATTTCGAAATGATTAACTAATGTAGGAGTGGAATTCAAATTTGCTCCCTGTTCTTGCCTATCACTGCAGGTTTTGGCTAATATGAGGCACGAATTGTTGCTCTGTGACGATACATATGCTTATCGTTAGAAAATTATTCCGAGAAAACACAAAATTGTTGCGGTCACAGTATCATCAATTATTTGTAAGACCGTTAATTCAGTAACACCAGTTGCTTACCAACAAATTAGAGTAGCACTGACTTTGGAAATGTTCTTCCATTTTGTAACAGCGTCAAGAAAGTGCTCTCCATGCTGTGCACTAACACCACCCACCCCCCGCCCCTTCTCCCGTTCTCTGGAAATATGGGCTCATGAGACGCTCTTATAACCGTACGCCTCAATAGTCTATTACCTATGCTCCTCATTGGAAGCCCTAGAGCAGCTGCTCCACAAGCCCTCAAGAGTTGTCACGTTTCCTCTTCATAAAAAATCTTCTGCAACATATTAGAGAAGGCTTTCTAAACTCAAGTCAGTGGTGTATTCGTTGTATCGGCGATGTACATTTCTGAGGAATCTTCTGTCGTGTCGTCCATCAGACACTATACGGTTTAATCGGTTTAATCGTCACTCGCCTTATAGGAAAGGTCTAGCCCTAGTTTACGCAGGTGCTGACGTTCATTGTAAAGAGTTCTTTTCCGTATTGTATCTGGTGAAATATTCAATTCACGGTTATGACCGCCAAGCTAGTCCTCCAACATCAATTTAAAAGTTGCTCCAGCTGAGAAACAAAGAATGTCGAAAAAATCATGTTGCACATGTAAAAACACTCAGTCGAACTTCCCCCCCCTACAACGTTATGCATGTTTTTATTTAGGACGAATACTTAGCTCAAGCAAGCCACACTTCTCGATAACAAGTAACAGGGGACGTTTGCTGAGTTTGCAATATTTGCGTTTAGTGACCCGCTGTGGCTGCACCTGTGGGCGGGGGGGGGGCCCGGAACATTTGACAGCAATGCTTTAGAGATGGAGAAATATCACAATCTTGGCATACGCGTCTATATTTTATAGTTGTTGACGGACGGTAGTCAAAAGGACGAGCTTCCTCATCTGGCCATCCAAGTGCGTCGCAGAGTCCGCACCAAAGTGCAAAGAATTTTGAGTTTTACGCGTAGTTACGACGCGAAACCCGGTGCGCACGCCAGCCAAAAACTGAGGCAAGTCTTGCAAATGTTAGAACTATTATGCGTAAATTTTCGCCTCGCTATTCACACGCAGGTATGCATTATTAGACTGATGGTCGAAAGACATCGACCACCGTTCAACAACTGACGTTGGCAAGGCTACAGTCTTAACAGCGTGACGAAAATAAATACTGAAAAAGAAGCTGAATTATGTCAAATATGCTACCCATTACCTTTGCCATTAATATTAAGTCGAAGTCTTTGTTATATACGTTAAAATAATCAGCTGCCGAGGCTACGAGAGCAAAACGAACGACCTAAATTGCGCTGAGGGCGGTTTATTTACAAAATTGCCCGCACTTCGCCACTGACGCGCGTAACAAGGTGGAACACTCTCAAACTCGTTCTCTGGACTAGCGTTTGGCGCCGGATTTAAAGCGGCTTTAGATAGGACACTTAGTGTAATGACATACTATGACGCCCTCTTCAGCTTTTTAACGCTGACGCGCGCTTGAACGTTAAAAAAAATGCAAAATGCTCTGGTGACATACTATTGCGTTTTTGTGAAGCGGAAGCGCGCTTCCGCTTCCCAAAAGCATTTGTATGTCACCAATTCTTCAATTGGTGACATGCTAATTTTGGAACATTTTGATTCGCCAACACACGTAAATAAAATTTAAGATATCGTTGGATGTTTAACTAATGAACTTGTCCCACTTCAGTCGATTCACTCGTTTTACACTAACTTACTATTCTCATTTTAAACTTAGCAATCAAATTTCACTATAAAACAATTGAAACTATTATACAGCCATATTAATTATCAGTTTAGCAATTGTGTCTTGGCTTTGAAAACAAGCGCTAGCTTTAAACCGCTCAGTAAACACGGAGCGGAGAACTGCAAGTTTTGATTAGCAGACAACATGAGCACACAAGAGGCGTCTGCTGAAGCGCGCTTCCGCTTCCTAGTATGTCACTAGCCATAAGGATAACATGTGTTGGCTTCCTTTAACGCGGAAGCAAGATGACGATGAAAATTTTTTTTCGCCGACAGTAGCTTCCAAATATTTTCATCGCGCTTTTTCGGCAACGCACTGCGTCGCTTTTTTTCTAGTATGTCACTAGCCGTAGGATTACACGTGTTGGCGAACATAAAACTACTAAAGCTAGTCTAAGCCTACTACCCACCGGTGTCGTTACAAGTGAAATTTTCTCTTGACCCTTACTATTACGTTACGCCGGGCACGGCTTCGGCTTGTCCAGTATCACCCAGTCCAAAAACATTGCTCAAAATCTCAGTCAACACTGAAGTTATTCCTTTACGACAGGCGCCACTTGCGCAGTTACGAGAAGCTCCCTTAATTTTGAGGTAAGTTTATTCAGTAACGGCGCTTATTTTAAAGCGTTATTGAAACACGTTAATGTGTAGTCAGGGTCTCAGACACTTTTGTTGAATGAATGTGAAATGTTCCCGCGTTTCGACTCTCTTGTATAACGGTCTTTACATGGTCTTCACAGGAACTTTTACTTGTGTTTTCATAGGCGTGAAGAGACATAGAGGGGGTAAACAATAGTAAATCTCATGACGCTAAAGAAAAAAAACTCTTATATAATCATATGTTTAGCATACGTACAACCTGCAAATTTGTTCTCAAACGAATTCGAATCAATGAGTTGTGAGCATTGCTCTGATTTATCAAGCTTTCAAAGTCAGTGTGTATAAGTAGGTATGAAGAAAGAACGGAACGAATAGGCTTGGTAACGTAGCTAAACTTTCCCGCAAAGCTGAAACCTGGCTGACTGGCTGCACATATGTAGTTGAATACTGTACTGGATTTTTTAAATTTTATTGATATTGCACAGCAATATATATATACAGTATATTGAACTGTGCAGGCGGGGATCGACACATACCAGGTTGTACATGGAAAGAGCGACTGAAAGGCTAAGACGGCTAAGGTTGTAGGAAGATGTTTTGAACAGTTTAGTCGGAAAATAGTTTTGCAAGGAGAGTTTTCAAAGATGTTGACGTTCACAATTGAAATCAGCGTATGCAGAACGATCCTGAACGCCCTCACGATAAGGCAATTAGTTAAATTAGTTTAAAATAAGATGAAATCAAAGAATAATGTGTTAAACCGATACTCGTGAACGTTCATTTCTTATAGACCGAAGTAGCAAGATGTCCATTACTCCTACTTATTGCTATGCCATCAAAGTTTACTTTTCCGTTAACTTCAGTTTCACAAGTAAGCAGAATGGAGGACTGCTTTGAGTTAAGATAGCTTAGAAATTTTGGAATATGAGAAGTATTACTGAATATTAGAAAGGTGTCATCCACAAAACGGCGGTAAAATTTTAGTTTGAAGTCTGAAGGGCAGTTTTCTAGCCAGTGATGTTCGTGAAAGCAAAGGAAAATGTTCACTAGAGTCGGACCTAACGGATTCCTCATGGTTATACTGTCTAAGTGGGAATACAATTTGCCTGGAACTGCACCTACCTGGAACTGCAAGATCAAGTTGAAGAGCTAGAACCGGACGAAGTAGTATCAACTATTCAAGTCAGAGTTTGATAAGATCAGATAAAGATGTTTTAGCAAAGGGATTCAAATTCAGCATTCCTCAAAAAAAATCAACTACCATCACTACTTCCTACCTTTTGAAAATGAAAGTATACACTGCACCAGAAATGACGGAGTGAATCCAATCCGCAGTCACCTCAAACACTTTGCGTTGTTACTACAGTTTTACTCTATTCCCACACAAGCTTGAAGCTGAATTTATAAAAACCTTGAAAAATTAAAGTACGGATGAATCTATTGTGGTATTACGCCCGTATAAAGGCAATGGCATGTTTCTGATAGATAAATCTGACTACACCAAAAAGTGAACAATATCTTAGCAGACGGATCTAAATTTGCTGTTGTCAATAAAGACTGGTTTTAAACTATCATTAAAGAAGAGGACCAAGTAAACCGGTTTGTTTCAAAACAGAAACGTAACGGCGTCATTAATGAAGCACTCTACAGTAGACTTTATGAGTGAGAGTCTAAAAGGAATTCTTTATGGCTTACCAAATGTTCAAAAACAGCCCAACTCGACCTATTCTCTCAGCTATTGACACTTTTGTATACTAAATTGTTAAGTTCTTGATTCCTTTCGTCGCTCCTTTCACCATAAGTGAGTTCACTGTCAAAGACTCCTTCTGATTTGTCAAAGAGAATTCTAATTGATGGCTTGTATTGTGATGGCTTCACCATGGCTTGCTTCGACATTAAGTCGCTCTTCAATAATATTCCTCTTCAATCGACATCGCAGCAGATCAGTTGCACAGCGACAACAATTGTGTCATCAGTTTTCAAAATTTCAGTTCATAAAATTACTCGAGTTCGCTGATAAGAATTTTCTGTTTGCATTTGGAGGCAGATTGTATTCCCAGTTAAACGACTTAGTCAGGGGTAATTTGTTAGGATCGACCTTCGCAAACGCTTTTCTCTGCCTCCACCAACATCACTGGCTAGAAAACTGCCCTCCAGACTTCAAACTAAAATTTTACCGCCTTTTTGCCGATGACACCTTTCTAATATCAGTAATCCTTCTTATATATCGAAATTTTAAAATTATCTTAACGCAAACCATCTTTCCCTTCAATTCACTTGTGAAACTGAAGTTAATGGAAAAAGAAATTTCTTGACATAACAATAAGAGTAATGAACATCTAACTACTTCAGTCTGTAAGGCATGGGCGTTAACGGGTCTCGGTTTAAAATATGATTCCTTTGTTCCATCTTATTTCAAAACTAACTTAATTAGTTGCATGATCGTGAGGGCGTTGAGGATTTATTCTGAACTAGCGGGACCCGTGGAAATTCCACGGTTAATGAATATCTTTCTTTTCTATTACGTACCATTCCTAAGTTACGCTATTTCTATCTTTCTTAGTTCGGCCTCATCCAGATCTGGAAACATAACCCTCTCTGTCTAAACTGAAGCACGTCACGTAACCCACGGCGAACTACGTCTGATGTATCGTAGTCCGTCTACCCTTACTCGTATCGACTGAACTAACGCCAAGTAAATCATACAACCTAACTGTTGCAGATGATGCAAAGACACTGAAATATATTCTTAGGCAATGTTTTTCTAAATCTATTGGCACTTATTCCATTGTGATCATTATACAGTCACCTCATGTGACCACACGGGATTCAGTTATCTGTAAATGGGGTTTTCTTTTCTCTTGTGCGTGTATGTTTTGTTTGGCAGCTCGATTCGGAGGTACATTCAGTCCGTAATGCTCTTCAATCTTTTCTACTCACGCTTTATACTGTATTGCTCAAATTTGCGTTTGCATTCATTTTCTCAATAGTTTTCACTTCGGTCTTTATGATTTTTTATCACACATTAACCACGGGATCCGTTATCATCTTATTACTTATTATCATCTCTTTTACTTACGTGAATACTTCAGAACTGACCGATTTATCAAAAGCATTTTTTGTTAAACATTTCAGAGTAGTAGTAGTATAAGTTAGTTTAAGCCCTAAATAAGTACTAAGCTTTCTAAGAGAGGAAAAGGAAGGACACATAGTATGTCGATAGTCACGGGAAGCCCATGCACGAAAATGTTCCCACAGAGGATCAAAGCGCATGGGAACAGAAAGTTGAGAAAGAAGAGGGAAAACAGACGAAAGTGATATCAGAAGGACGATGAAATTGGAAAGAAGCAATGTGGACACAGAAGACAGAAATCCCGAAGGCCTAGCTAATGGCTAAGGTAAAACATTTCAGATTGCTGTTTGATATCTCTTTTCCGTTTGCCTTTCTTTGACAGAGCTGTCTCATTTGACGAATTCTTTTCAAGAGGAGCAACTCATAAACGAATGAAAATGAGCTGAAATTCACAAGAATTTTTGCAGTGAAATTTGTGGCTATATCGGCACGGTTCCGTATTTATATCAAGTTCACGTAGATCTTAGAATGCATGATAACAACCAGTCATATTCATATTGAAGGAGTTTTAAAAGCCTTCTGGGTTTTTGATACAAGAAAAGAACAAACAACCTTTAACTACCGATACTTCAAAACTGAACAATGGAAGATGAGCTTACCATCAAACAGCAAATAGCAGCAGATCTGATGCATTCTCCACATCCACTATATAATAAAACACAGTTGTTGGTCGCTTGCTTACTTGCTTCCTCTCTTGCTTGCTTAAATGTTGGTCCGTCTCTCCGTCACGCAGTTAAGAGTTTAATAGGAGAAAATTCATGTACTGAAAAACAAGTGGTGATACCATAAGATT
>LQNS02001578.1:6217238-6259023 GCA_001587735.2 Parhyale hawaiensis | reverse complement strand
GGGAAACCTAGTGGGGGCCAACCCTGGGTGACCCCAAGGAGGACCACACCCCTTGACCTGCCGTCCCCCCTACCCTAATGGGGTTCCCCTTACGGTCTGGCAGGCCGGTAGTGTGGTGTCTACTCGGCAGGTCAAGGGGCAGGTCAAGGGGTGTGGTCCTTGACCACCTTGACCTTGGGATCACCCAGGGTTGGCCCCCACTAGGCTCCCTTACTAACATTACATATACACACAGACATGGCTAACTTTTCATCTCAAACACTAGTTCTACCACCTTCGAGAGAGACGTAGTCACTGCAATAGGGCGATAATTGCTCTGGTTTGTCACACATTTTGCTCTGTTATTTTTAATTGGAGTTATTACAACCTTCATCAGGTCCCCTGGGAGAAATCCCAGAGTACAGCACATGATGAGAAAAATTGCAGGGAGCGCTACCAGTCCAGGGGCAATATTTATAGGCCTCAGCTGGGATACGGTCAGAGCCAAACGCTTTGTCATTCTTTTGACTTTTTAGTGCTTGACTAACCTCGTTCTCAGATACGTTGCCTTGTTCATTAGTGGCAGCCAGATTTAGGAAGTACTAGACGGCCCGTGACCCGTTGAATCGTCATCTCGATTGTCTTTGCTTCCGGAAAAACAGGTGTTATTCAGCTGGTCATAGACCACTCGCTATTCGGCCGTCCACTCCTGCCCGTACTGGTTGCCATCAACAGCTTCTTTGCTTCTCTAACGAATATTCAACACGGAGTCTGTAAGCAAATTCAATTTATACGGTACGAATAATGAATAGAAAGTCGACGGTAAACTAAAATTTAACGTTTCGGGAATTTTTTCCTTCATCAGAAATTGTAACTAAAAGCTACAAACGATGCCTAAAATAATTTTATTTTAGATGAACTTAGTTTGGATACGTGTTAACAGGGTGGGACCTAAAAGGCAAATGACCATAGTGCGCTATGGGGGTCCTTCTATAAGCGTCGGGCAGTAAGGGAAGCGGAGGAAAACGGGAAAGTGCAGTCGGAGGAAAAAGTGTCAGTCATGGGTTGTGACGAGTGGTACGGCTTTAGTCAGGGTATTGAGGCTAGGTTTTGTTTTATGGATATATGGTGATTCTAGAGTGGAGAGAAAAAAACATGTACAGTCGGAGGAACATGTCAGTCATGAGCTATAATCTAAAAAGCGAATGAACAGAGCTGTGAGAAGAGGCCGGGTGTCAGTTCCTGTACAGTCGGCTGATGTGGAGTAGCTAGTCGTGGATAGTGTGAAGAGGTACAGCTAAGGACATAATGTTGAGGCTAGGTCTTGTTCTATCGATATAAAGGGATTCTAACGTTGTGAGTTCGATTGGATTAGAAGAATCAATGATTGAGAAGTCATTTCCGGTTATGGGATGGTAGTTTTGCTCAGCATGCAGGCGGAGAGCTGAATGGGAGGGTTTTGCAAGTGGTAGACCGGTTCGGCTGGACATACCTAAATGTTGGTCGCGGGCTTTAAAATGCCCAGTGCTACCAATGTACGAAGCATTGCATTCTTTGCATCTGAAACGGTAGGTAACAATTGACAGAAGCGGTGTGGGTGGTTTGTCTTTAAATATAAAGTAGGCCCCTATGGTAAATGTTTTTTCTTATGAAAATTTAAAATTTATATGTGGGTAAGCTTCAGAGAGGAACGTTTTCAATGTGTTTGCTGCACTAAGAGAGCCTTTGTTGTAGTGCGGAAGCGAATAGAAGAAGTCTAATTTAGGGACAGAGGGTTTGCTAATGCCGGGATCGAACAGTTTGTCTAGGAACAATTTGCAGTAGTGGTTCAGAAGATAGTGCGGGTAACCGTTATTTTTGAAGAAAGTTCGGAGAAAGTTAACTTCGTTTGAGAAGGTAAAGTAGGAGAAAGACAAATGATATGCTCGTCTCGAAATAGTAGCGTTGATTTTAAATTGATCGTAGCAGTGACTGAAATAACTAGTCCCGAGGCCTGAGAACGTGGATTTTCTGTAAACCCCAGTGACAAGCGTTGAGTCGTGGTTGGTTACTAAAACATCTAAGAAAGCTTAAGTGTTATCTGACTGGTTTTCGGCAGTGAATATGATATTTTGATGTTTCCTATTTAGATAATCGAGAAATAAATCAGATTCTGCTTGATCCTTAAATACTAGGAAGGTGTAATATACATAACGACTATAGTGAATCGGTTTGAAGTCATCTGGGTAATCCCTGAGCCAAAGTGTTTCATGACGGCATAGGAAGATATTTGCTTGCGACAGACTGAGCGGGCTTCCCATGAAGACTCCATTTATTTGTTTATACAGTCTATTGTTAAACATGAAGAAGGAATCTTTAATGGCGAGACTAAGGAATGTTCTAAAGGTAGTTATGTCCATGTTGTGGAATAAGTCCGTGCTGTCAAAAACTTCGTTGCAAATGATATCTATAGTTTCGTCTACGGGGATGTTGGTGAAAAGAGAGGTGACATCGAAGCTGGATAAGTGGACGTTGGGAGGCAATTGGAGGTCTTTGATACGGTCACGAAATTCATATGAATTGCGCAAACTAAACTGATTAGTAGTTGGAGGTTTAAGTAATGGGACGAGGAACTTTGCAATAGATTAGATTAGATTAGATAGGCGGCAGTAGACGAACCAAAAGGCCCATTCCCAAAAAGACACCGGGACTTACACCCCGGTCCTCTATGAGCTATTGCCATACACCCCGGTCCTCTATGAGCTATTGCCATAAATAGAATAGGACGGGGTTTGATAAGCAGCTAGAATTGGTCGTAAGGGGACATCGGCTTTGTGTACTTTTGGAAGCCCGTACATGATGCCCGGGGAAGCACCTGAGTTGTGCAGTGAACGGTAAATCGAATAAGAAATGATGCCTTGGTCCAACAATTTTTTTTCTAGAAATCTATGAATCTTGTCGATGAATGTAAGTGTAGGTTTGAATGGGTTGGTATCCAAATCATATACAGTGAACTTGGTTGTATCGGAGAGGATGGCATTTATTTTATGTTAACACTGATTTGTGTCCAGAATGGCAACACCTCTTCTTTTGCAGAAATAAAAGAATACAATAAAAGAAACTTGTAATGGCATTTGCAACTCGTACAGTAAACATAAAGTATTTTCTCCTAACTTTTCTAGGTCTGATCTATCGCTATTATCTAACGTCCACAAAGAAAATTCCGTTTTTCGTGTGTAGACCCGACAAGGGAAGAGGTGTTACCATTCTGGACAAAAATCGGTATCATAAAAAAATGAACGTCATCCTCTCTGAAACAACCAAGTTCACTGTTGATGATTTGCATACTGACTCCTTCAAACTTACACTTAAATTCATCGGCAAAATTCATAGATTTCTAAAAAAAAATTGTTAGACAAAGGCATCATCACTGATTCGATTTACCGTTCACTTCACGACTCAGGTGCTTCTCGGGTATCATGTACGGGCTTTCAAAAATACACAAAGCCGATGTCCCCTTACGACCAATTCTAGCTGCTTATAAAATTCCGTCCAATTCTATAGCTAAGCTCCTCGTCCCATTCCTTTCACGTTTAACTACTAATCAATTTAGTTTGCGCAATTCATATGACTTTCGTGACCGTATCAAAGACCTCCAATTGCCTCCCAACGTCCTCTTATCCAGCTTCGATGTCACCTCTCGTTTCACCAACATCCCCGTAGACGAAACTATAGATATCATTTGGAGCAAAGTTTTTGATAGCACGGACCTATCCCACAATATGGACAAACCTACCTTTAGAACTTTCCTAAGTCTCGCCATTAAAGATTCCTTCTTCATGTTTAACAATAGATTGTACAAACAAATAGATGGATGAACTTTCCTTAGTCTCGCCATTAAAGATGCCTTCTTCATGTTTAACAATAAATTGTACAAACAAATAAATGGATGAATTTTCCTTAGTCTCGCAATTAAAGATTCCTTCTTCATGTTTAACAATAGATTGTACAAACAAATAGATGGATGAACTTTCCTTAGTATCGCCATTAAAGATGCCTTCTTCATGTTTAACAATAGATTGTACAAACAAATAGAGGGATGAACTTTCCTTAGTCTCGTCATTAAAGATTCCTTCTTCATGTTTAACAATAAATTGTAGAAACAAATAAATGGATGAATTTTCCGTAGTCTCGCCATTAAAGATTCCTTCTTCATGTTTATCAATAGATTGTACAGACAAATAGATATGGTTTCCATGGCAAGCCCGCTCAGTCCGTCGCTAGCAATTGTCTTCCTATGCCATCATGCAATCCTTTGGCTTAACGATTGCCCAAATGACTTCAGACCGATCCACTATAGTCGTTATGTAGATGACACCTTTAAGAATCAAACCAATTCTGATTTATTTATTGATTATTTGAATAGTAAACATCAAAATGTCAAGTTCACTACCGAAAACCAGTCAGAAAACTCTTTAGCTTTCTTAGATGTTTTAGTAACCAACCACGACTCAACGCTTGTCACTGGGGTGTACAGAAAATTCACGTTCTCATGCCTCGGGACCAGTTTTTTCAGTCACTGCTACGATCAATTTAAAATCAGTGCTATAAAAACTCTACTATTTCGAGCATACCATTCGTCCTCCTCCTACCTTACCCTCTCGTGCGAAGTTGACTTTCTCCGAACTTTCTTGAAAAATAACTGTTACCCGCACCATCGTCTGGACCAATACTGCAATTTGTTCCTAGACAAACTGTTCGATTTCAGCATTAGCAAACCCTCTGTCCCTAAATTAGACTTCTTTCATTCGCATCCGTACTACAACAAAGCCTCTGTTAGTGCAGTAAACACATTGAAAACGTTCCTATCTGAAGCTTACCCACATATAAACTTTGAATTTTCATACAAAATACATTTACCATAGGGTCCTGCTTTAAATTTAAAGACAAACCACCCACACAGCTTCTGCCAATTGTTATCTACCGCTTCAGATGAAAAGGATGTAATGCCTCGTACATTGGTAGCACTGGACAACATTTCATAGCCCGCATTGACCAACATTCAGGTGTATCCAGCCGAACCGGTCTACCACTTACAAAACCCTCACATTCAGCTCCCCGCCTGCATGCTGCGCAAATCGACCATCCCATCAGCAGAAATGACTTCTCAATCATTGACTCTTCTAATCCAATCGAACTCACAACATTAGAATTCCTTTATATCGATAAGACAAGACCTAGCCTCAATATACTGACTTCAGTTGTACCTCTTCACACTATCCACGACTGACTAGCTCCACATCTGCCGACTGTACAGGATCTGACACCCGGCTCCTTCTCACAGCTCTGTTCATTCGCTTTTTAGATTATAGCACATGACTGATATTTTTCCTCTGACTGTACTTGCTCCTTTTTCTCCGCTCTAGAATCAGTATATATTCATAAAACAAAACCTAGCCTCAATATAGTGACTACAGCTGTACCACTCGTCACAAACCATGACTGATACTTTTTCCTGCGACTGTACTTGCCCGTTTTCCTCCGCTTCCCTTATCGTCCGACGCTTATAGAAGGACCCCCATAGCGCACTATGTGTATTTGCCTTTTAGGTCCCACCCTGTTAACACATGTCCAAACTTAGTTCATCTAAAATAAATTCTCTTAGGCATCCTTTGTAATTTTTAGTTACAATTTCAGATGATGGTAAAAAATTCCCGAAACGTTAAATTTTAGTTTATCGTCGGCTTTCTATTCATTTAGTATTTTTGTATGTTAGGTACGTATTCAGGTTGTATTTTCCGTAGCAACTTTGAAATTATCGTGCCCGTTCTTGAAACCGAGGGGCTGGTTCCACGTGCGTATCACAGATACAATCGAATTAAAGAGCTAATCCATGAAAAAAATGGGGCTGTGCCCTAGTTCCTCGAATTCTTCCCGTCTAAAGGCGAAGAAGCTGTGTCAAACAAAACACAAGCAAGCAAGTAAATAAACGTGACACAAGTAAATAAACAAGCAAGGTTCACAGACTTTTAGTATAATACTAGACGGCCCCTGACCCTTTGGGTCGTCATCACGATCGTTTTGCTTCACACTAAAGCAGGTGTTATTTAGCTGGTCATAGACCGCCCGCTATTCGGCCGTCCTCTTCTGCCCGTCAAGGAGCGGCCCGTTCGGTTCACTATCAACAGATTCTTTGCTTCTTTAACGAATATTCAACACCCAGGTTGTTAGCAAAGTCAAAGTATTATATGTTACGTATTTCAGTTGTGTTACCCATGGAACCGATGAATTGATCATGCCCGTTCTTGAGGCCCAGCTCAGTTTAACTTCCGTATCACAGATACAATCGAATTAAAGAGCTAATCCATGGAAAGAATGCGTTTGTGCCCTAGTCAAGGAGGTTCTAATAGATGCCCTGGCCTAGTCCATCAAATTTCTTGTCGTCTAAAAGCGAAGCAGCTGTGTCAAACAAGACACAAGCAAGTAAATAAACAAGCAAGGTTCACAGAGTTTTAGTACAATACTAGTCTGACCATTTTATGAAGGCGGTTCGGTTGTGGTCAAATTCCTCTATAGCGTTGCCAATTCAATGGGTATATCTGAGATTTTGTTCGGCCCATATCTTAGACTCGCCCACTAGCCCACTAACTGCATATAGAGAAATCTCAGAAACAATCATAGGATTGGCCCCGCTGTAGAGGAATTTTACTACGACCGAACCGCATTCATAAAATGGTCAGAATATAGACGGCCCGTGACCCGTTGGGTCATCACGATTGTCTTTGCTTCCGGAAAAAACAGGTGTTATTTAGCTGGTCATAGACCACTCGCTGTGATCAAATTCAATTTATATGTTATTATTATTATTATCTTGCTTTCTCCACTGTCATCAGACAGGTTGGGTCACAGATCTTGGTGTGACCGTCGCTGCTTTTAGTTGCGCGACTAAATCGTTCTTGTTACCGGGGGGCCTCACGCCCCCTTAGGTTCCAAGAACTTTCCTAAGAATGTGAGCCGTTCCCAGCAAGACGGTCTTCTGTAGCAGTCCGGGGTGGATTTTATCGCAGCCAATCGCGTGAAGAGAGGTCTCCAGGCTCTTCGGCGTGGCTCCAAGTGCTCCGATGATGATGGGCACGACATTGGCGCGCATCTCCCACAATCGAGTGAGTTCCAACTCGAGGTCTCGGTACTTGACATTTTTCTCGGTGTATTATTCCACGAGCCTCGAGTCGAAGGGAACTGCGACGTCAATGATTGTCACTTTCTTCTCTTTTTTCAGGACGACGACAATGTCCGGTCGCCGAGCCTGAATCTCTCTGTCGGTTTGGATGGGCTGGTCCCAGATCAACTTCACTTCATTGTTCTCTACCACACCATCCGGAGTGTGCTCATACCATCGCTCACTGCAGGGCAGGCCGTACCTGTTGCTCAGGCTCCAGTGAAGAGTGCGGGCGACCTTATCATGCCTTCGCTTGTACTCTATCTACGCGAGGCCAGAGCACTTACTGACGATGTGGTTGATGGTTTCGTTTTTCTCGTTACAGATGTAGCATTTCGGGCTGATGTTCTGCCTATCGATATTGGCCGCGATGTTGCGAGTCCTAAGGGCCTGTTCTTGTGCGGCCATGATGGAACCTTCCGTTTCTCTTTTTTTAGTTCACCTCTCCTTAGCCAGTTCCATGTCGTCGGTGTTCGAACTTCTTCGGTTTGCCTGATGTACTGGTCCGACAATGGCTTCGCTTTCCCGCCTTGCTTCCGTTGTGTCTCTCTCTTCACCTTGTACTCCTCTGGGGTTTCCGTTTCCTTAACAGTTCTGGTTGAAAAGGCAAGCCTCATCCATGGGTCACTGCTCTCTCTGGCATACTGGCTGAGGGCTCTGCATTCAAGGTCGATACAATCCTCGGCTGCAAGCAGACTACAACCGCCTTCTTTCCTTTTAAGGTACAGACGGTCAGTGCATGACCTTGGGTGGAGGGCTCTGTGTATCGTCAGAAGTTTCCTAGTCTTAATGTCGAGCTCTCGTCGCTCTTTCTGCGTCCATTTGACGATCCCTGCCGCGTATCTTATAACAGGGATGGCCCAAGTGTTGATGGCCATGATGGTATTACCTCCATTTAACTGTGATTTGAGAATGAGGCGGACTCGAGAAAGGTACTCCCTCTGATCTTGTATTTCATCTTGTCGTGCAGGACGGTGTTGTGTCCCAGGACTCCAAGATACTTGTACCCTTCCTCGTCAATGTCTTCGATCTTCTGGCCATCGACGTCGATTCCTTCACTTGCAACAACTTTGCCTTTCTTGATGTTGAAAACTCCGCATTTGTTAATACCGAATTCCATCTTGATGTCCTTTGAGACTTTGTGCACTTTCCTGACCAACTTCTCAATATCTGTTTCTGACTTAGAATAGAGTCTGAGATCGTCCATGTAGAAAAGGTGGTTGATTTCGTGGTTTCTGTCGGGCTTGTAGCCGATTCCTGTTCGCCTGAGTTCTTCAGTCATTGGGATCAGAGCAATGATGAAGAGCAGCGGGGACAACGAGTCACCTTGGAAGATTCATTGCTTGATGCTGACTTCGCCAAGCTGTTTTCCGGCACTTGTGAGCATCACTTTCCAATTAGGCATGGTTAACGCGAGGAATTCTCTTACGGTTTGTGCGACACCGTAGATTTCTAAACACTCATGGATCCATGAGTGGGGCACCATATCAAACGCTTTTTTATAGTCTATCCAGGCCATGCTTAAGTTCTTCTTGGCCTGGGCGTTCTTCATTATCATCTTATCGAGTAGAAGGTGGTCTTTAGTCCCTCTTGTGCCTCTTCGTGAACCATCCTGCTCTGGTCGTAGGAGCGTCTGGGCCACTAGGTGCTTGTAGAGTTCTTCGTAGATGATACCAGTGAGCAACTTCCACATTAGTGGTAGACAGGTGATCGGTCTATAGTTGCCCACTGCTGTTCCTTTCTCTTTATCTTTTTGGATGAGGATGGTTTTGCCAAGAGTCATCCAGCCTGGTACAATGCCTGATCTTAAGCATCCGTCCAGCTGCTCGGCGAGGCGTCCATGAAGGGAAGAGAACGCCTTGATCCAATATCCCTGGACCATGTCTGGGCCTGATGCCTTCCAGTTGTGTGTCCTTTTGAGCTGATGGTCGAGCTTGTTTTTGGTGATCTTAAGGTCTTCTCCGATCTGGACACCTGCTCGCACTCTCCGGATGTTCTGGAGCCACTGCGCGTTTTCACTGTGTTGCACCTCTTCGCTCCATATTCCCTCCCAGAACCTTTTGGCTTCGCCTGCATCTGCTGGGTCTGTCTGGCCTGTTTGCCCGCAGAGCTCCTTATAGAGTCGCGTTTGGTTGGTATGGAACAGTTGGTTTTGTTGGAACCCCGCTACTCTTTTTTCAAACCGAAGGAGTTTTCCACGTTTGGCGCTCAACCGTTGTTTTAGTTGTTCTTGCAGCACCACCAGTCCTACCTCCCGGGTTCTGTACTTCTGCTCCAGGTGTTTCCACTTCTCTTGATCGTGAAGTTTTCCATTCAGTGCTTCGGCAATCCAGCTGAGATGCTTTCGGAGCTGTTCAATATTCTTTTTAATCCCATGCTTCCAATGTGGGTCTCACCTCACGTTACGTTTCTTCCCCGGTGGCTTCACTCCGAGCAATCGGGTGGTCAGGATGGCTCCAGCTCTTATAAGGGTGTTAGTTTCGGTGATGTGTCTCGTCTCTATGCGGCCAATCACCGAGTTGACACACATAGTGCACGCCCTGAGTTTACCCGATGTGACGTGCTTGAGCGATGGCAGGCTCTATATATGATTTTTTTGCAGTTCTTCTTCGGAAATCTCCCGAAGGTGGTTAAGGGTTTCTAGTTGAGGATGATTCAGATCTTCGTAGGTCTCGTCAGAACTCGTCGAGAGATCATGGCAGCGGTGGACTGCTGCTCTTTCTTGATCGGGCTCCTCGCTAGGGCGAAAGTCCTCTTCTTCAGCGGTGTCTCCGTCGCTTCAGGTGGTGCTGGTTGCCTGGTCTGTGTTGGGAGACCTGTCTCTTTCATTGGGGTGGTGGCCAGCTTCGGTGGTGTCTCGATCGGTGGCGGGCTCCGCAGTGGGAGGATCCGCTTCATCTTCGTGAAGAGCTAGTCTGATAGCGATCTCCTGTTTTGTTTCGTACGAAAGAAGGTCTTTTTTCTCCATCAGAGAGACCTGGCTCGCTAACGCTTGCTCTGAGTATGATCCCAGTAGCTGTCTTTCGTCCCATAGTTGTTTCAACCTCTTGCGGTATCCACAAGTTGAGCGGTCGCTCTTGAGGTAGCACTCCCACAGGATCTTTCGGGCTTTTTCGGTCCATGTGGACTGTGGGCCTTTTCTCTTGGGCTTTTGGAGATTCGCAGATGGGACAGTCGCCGCCTCCGCCCCCGGCGGAGTAAGGAGAGCCTGTTCCCTCACACTCCCCTCTCCAGTCACATTCACCCAAGCGTCGGAATCCTGGCTAACCAATTCCGACGGGTGAGTACCGCGTTCACGAACGGCCCCTGCCTCACCCCCAGGAGACCGGATGAGCGAGGTACCCAGTCTAACTGAGGTACCCTTCACGCCGTTAGAACGAACTATCCTTGTTTGCCTCATTTTCATGGTTGCCTGATAACCTTCAGGCGGCGGGGCCTGATAACCCTCAGGCGGCGGGGCACCTTAGCGCCAGCGAAGACGGACTGCCTTTCAGGGCTTAGGAGTTCCATCTATCCCGAGCTGTCGAACGCATTCAATGAGTTGACTCTTCCGCCTGAATCAGCCGTTGGTCTTCTCATTGGCTAACTTCGACTTTATGGTCCTTTTAAGCCATCAGGGGTGCTCGACCCTCTAACTATAGGTTCCTACGCCCGATTAAGCTGAGGTTCAGCATGACCAGCCGGTGACCTACAGGAGGTTGACTGGATTAGCCGCCCGTCTTTCGGCAGGCTGTCGTTGGCCTTCGATGTTCAAAGGCTCATCCGGCTTTTGCTGCACATTTCCTCGAAACAGGGTTACCTTAAACACCCCCATGTGCCTGACTCATACGCCTCGATAGATTATCGGGCCGGTGGTCGGGACAGGGTTTGCCAGTTATCCCGCTGGCGGTCGGGAATTATTGGATGACATTATTATTATTATTATTGTTATTATTAAAACTTCATGCTTGAGCTCCCACGGACAGACAGATAATACAACCCAAATGAAACATAATGCAACACCGGGAATCCCAAAATTCTGCTAAAGGAAATCCAGCAAAAAATCATTAACAGCTGACTTGAAGGCATGCAGGCCAATACGACCAAAGCCGATGCCGGCAACAAATTCCAAATCTTGACCGACCAGGACACGAAGCACCGACAGAACTGATTAGTTCGACATCTGACAGCTTCCAAAGTGAAAGAGTGCGCTCCGCATGCAGCATGAGTCTCTCTCCCAAAAACCTTGAGGGCAGGGAGAGAAGAATACAACAAATGCCTCTCATTATTGTACACTTTATAAAACATACATAGCTCTGCGACTCTTCTCCTGTGGGACAGGTTCACTAGATCATTATCAGCGCACAGCCTGCTGGCTCAACTAACAAGTTGGTCTAACAGACGCAAGTGAGTGTCAGCAGCTGAAGCCCAGACCAGTGAGCAATACTCCAACACAGGCAGCAAAAACGCATAAAAACATCTGCGGGTAAAGTGACAATCACCAAACACGGAATTCACCTTACGCNCATTATTGTACACTTTATAAAACATACATAGCTCTGCGACTCTTCTCCTGTGGGACAGGTTCACTAGATCATTATCAGCGCACAGCCTGCTGGCTGAACTAACAAGTCGGTCTAACAGACGCAAGTGAGTGTTAGCAGCTGAAGCCCAGATCGGTGAGCAATATTCCAACACAGGCAGCAAAAACGCATAAAAACATCTACTGGCAACCTGACTATCACCAAACACGGAATTCACCTTACGCAGGAGTCCAATCTTAGTGGAAGCATGTGACACCAACCTCCTGATATGCGGCTCAAAAGTAAGCTTCTCATCAAAGACAACACCAAGAATCTCCAAGGAGCTAGACTCCTGAAGCAAAGTGTCATCAATCTCCAGTTGGAGATGCCGCGGTACAAATGTCCGAGACCGACTGATAATCATCGACTTGGTCTTACTAGCGTTCAGCTTCATACTCCAGGCCGAGCACCAGCACTAATGCGTGACAAATCCCTATTCAGAGACTGAGCTACAGCATCACGCAGGCGAGGAGCAGGTATCACTGCCATCAGAGTCTAATCCTTGGCATAGTTGATCAACGTGTTCTCAAGCGAAGAGAATATGTGACTAGTATAGAGAACGAACAACAGCGGGACAAGCAGACTACCCTGAGGAACGCCAGACACCACCCCGACTGAGGCGCTCAAAACGCCGTCAACAAAAACACTCTGTGTCCGCTCAGAAACAAAATCGTGAATGATTGACAAAACCCTACCACCCACACCAAAGGACTCTAACTTGTATAATAGACCCCTGTGGTTAACCCTGTCAAACGCAGCGCTAAAGTCCAACTGGACAAGGCGTGCCTCCGACCTACAATCCCGTGCAGGTTGTAAATGGTGTGACACCGACAAGAGAGCGTCACAACAACCCAAGCCAATTCTGTACGCAAACTGACCAGCAGGCAGCAATCCCGTAACCTCAGCGAATCGACCAAGCTTGCCAGCGATCAACTTCTCGAATACCTTCGACAAAATGGGAGTCAGTGTGATGGGTCGATAGTTGCCCGCATAGGGCGACACCGGACCCTTGAGAATAGGAGTAATATTCTCTGTTCGCTAGCAACGAGGAAAACTTCCAAACCGTATTAGGCGCCGGAAGATCACTGCAAGCTTGGGGCTAAGAACATCAGCCAGCTGCTTATAAAACAAAGGAAACATGCCCACCGGATCCACATCTCCATACGAATCAAGGCCCTCAAGCAGCACGTTGATTGCACCAGATTTGAACGCCAAAGAGGTCAAGCGAGGTTCAGGGTGGCATCATTGAGGCAATGCGATAACATCTCTGCTCTGCTTCCCGTCGAAGTGAGCCAACAAAAGCTCCGCCCTTGCCAGGGGATCAGTCATGATGCCTCCACCTACACCAACAAGGGGCGGCAACGAAGGTTTAGCACCGAACACTGAACCCTTTAGCTCACTCCACCAACGACGTGGATGGTCAATACTCAGCAGAGACTCTTTGGAACGCTGTCTCAGACGACGCTGTGCCTCCTCATACACACGCTTAGCCTCGGCCCTACGATCAACAAAGGTCAACCACAACGTGCGGTCACGCGAGCGTCGCCATGCCCGTTAAGCCTCTTGTTTAGCTTCGAAAGCTAACCGACAATGGTCGTCAAACCACGGCTTATCCCGAGACCTAACAAGAATAGTCCTCTTAGGGACAAACCTCTCCAAAATGAACACAGTCAAGTCGTTAAGCTCAGAGACAGGATCTTTACTATGAATAATCTGGCGCCAAGGTAACGTTCTTACTGCCCGAGTAATAGCCACCCAATTAACCCTGCTTGTAACAAATACCACTCTCCTGGTGTCTACTACAGGAACGACCTGATTAAGGTCCAAGGACAAAACTAGGTGTGAGTGGTCTGAAGAGCCAATAGGGGAGCCAACTGTATTTTTGTATTTATTTATACATTATTGTATATTTATGTTCTTTTATTTTTTCTTTTTTTTGTTCTCTTACTTCGTGGGGATGTAGAAAGCAACCCGGGACCGGGTCGCGAATTTTTTTCCTGAACCTTTCAGCAAGTACAGTCTCACGGCAGCCAATGGCGTGGCAGGCCACCGGCCACAGTGGGAGGGGCGAAGGGTAATGGTTTGTGTGGTGTTGCACTCAGATGCGTACCTCGAAAAAACTATGTAAATTCACAATTAATGCGCCGTGAAGTTTATTCTAATAATGAATAAGCATCAATTCAGATGTGTGATGTACTTGAACTTCGTTTAAATGTGAGCAACATGTGAAAATTGCTCGTGTGTTAGCAATTTATATTGAGTCTCAGTGTATTTTATGTACATGTTATAGGGAGTTAATGTCACCAAGCATATTGCGCGCAATGCCTAACCAATAAGTGAATTGAATCACTCATATATTAAATGGATAGGCTTGTTTTAAGCTATGTTACACAAGGCCAGGTTCTATTAGTTCAATGGAGAGTAATGTTAAAGAGATGCGTGCATAACTATACATAGAAGTTTACAATGTTTACTTTCTGAAGTATTACATAGGTTATGTTATCAGTTCCGTACTCTCTAACTTGACATAACTCAGCCTAGTCGTACCTAATCTAACCTAGGCTATCGCTATCATTGCTCAACCCTAATTACCATGATATAACCTACCCTATCTAAGCTAAACATATCTGACTTAAATTAATCCTTTTCTGAAACTGCTGATTCATCTCACTTATTGCGGAAGCAGTACGCTGGGTTCAGCTTGTTCGTTATAACACACACACACACACAAATTAGCTAATCGATGGAAAGAGGCCGCAGCCCCTCGAATTTCTTCCCGTCTAAAAGCGAAGAAGCTGAGTCAAACAAAACATAAGCAAGGCTTACAGACTTTTAGTATAGTATAGATGGATGAATGGAGTAGTGATGGGGCGAATATCAGCATCCGCTGAACAACCGCACCTTTTGTGACATTCGTATCCGCGGATGCTAAGATAGTAACATCCGCAATCGCATCCAAGGATGTCAGAACTGTAAAATCCGTAAATATCCGCAGCAAAGGAGGCGCCGATGTGCAGGTTTATCACTGTACACTAAAGTCACCCATAGTGTTGAAAACTATAAATTTTCATTTGGAGTGTACTGTGTGCAAGAGCTGTCCCTGTCAACAAAGTGCCATCTAAGTTTCCTTCCCAAGTGTTGTACAAACTGACGTCGTGAGAGGGTGTGTGTGTTTGTTTGGTTTGGCGAATATCCGCATCTACATCCGCACCTCTTTTGAACATCAGTATCTGTTTATGTCGAGACGGTAACATCCGCAATTGCATACGCATCCGTGAATGTAAAAACGCTTAAAGATCCGCATCCGCATATGTCCAAAAAATTATATCAGACCCATCACTAGAACCAAGTAACTGTCAAATCACATCTTCGGCACTGGTGATGAACGGGAAGGATAACCTTTCAGGTATGTCACACGACAATAATTATTGCGGATGTCTCTGCATTTACTGACGACTTACTTGGCCGTGAGATGAAGAAAAGACGAAAAGTCAGAGAGACTCTCGACCACGGAGCCCCCTCCTTCTCGCTCGCTTCAACTCCGCCGGCACTTCTCAACTTTGGCGCCGCAAAGTTAGCTGAAGGGTTTTTGTTGCGGTACACTTGGGGACTAAATGCTGGGGATAACACGCATATTATTCCGAGCCACGGCGCTGTAATATTAGTGCTGCAGATAGTGACAGTTTGTTTATAGAACAAACCCTGTCTATCAATATTCTCAAGATTTTTGAATCTTAAATAAAAGGTTCCGAATGACATTGGTTGCTTGTAGGAATAACATTGTGTGAAACCCTAAAATATTCGACAGCACACCAAGATTTGATATTGGATATGTCCATAGCGTATTTTATTATAAGATAAAAAATGCATTTTTTACATGTTTCAATATACGTACCAGAGAAAAAAAGCTATAAGCGGTTACACGCTCTGTAGAGACAACCCGCTCGTGGACCTTCCGGAGTTAATGGAGTTCAATTGCGATAACTCAAGAATACCAGAGTGACTGTACGGCAGTTTAGTTAACACGCAGACACCACATCCTTCTGCAGTTACCGTCAAGCAATCGTCGTGAGATAGAGTAACTACAACAAAATATTCCAAAAGGGACAGATTATATGCATTCACCAATACTTATTTTTTTTCCACCATGCACGCTGAATAAGTTGCATGAAATTTATTATGACGGTTGGTTAGTCACTTAATACATCACTACATTGTTATGAAAGCTAAATGTAATACGCCCCAGATATTTTGTATATGCACTTACGTCTACATACCTACATACAGTCTAAAAAAAAACTGATAATGGATAAATATTCAATTTTAAGTTCTGATGGAGAGTATAACTAAAGTGGATGACGTCTTCAATTCGTCCACTAGCTTTGATGTACAGTAATCTAATCCGGTTAGCGATAACTTATTAGGAATTATAATTCAGCCAATTCTAATAGTTCAAGTTTTTAGATTCAAGTTGCACCTTTAATTGCAAACTGATCACGCTGGAGAGGGCCGAAAACTCACTACTGCAGGACATTAGAACGTTCCAGAGTTGAATAACTTATCATAACTATTGAAGTCAATAAATGTAAGTTAGTTGATATTAATATGGTAGAATACATTCTTACGATAAGGAACGTAGTCACACGTGTCACTCACGGCATCATAGTTGGTCCTGAAGACTTATAATATCTGCCGCCTGTCAGTTACGAAACCATTTGTTAATTAACAGAAGCCTGTAAATGCTAGGATGTTCTGGATTAGACGGTATAAAGAAAATGACGCCAGTACAGCGGCAACACGAGTTATTACAGCAACCTGCGTCTTAATTGGCTTAATTATTTATTGACGACCGTATCCTTCCAGAATAGCTGCATATTTTGAAGTAAATTCTGGGAGCTGCCCAAATATTATTAATTACGCATATGATCTTATTAATGGGTGTCATCCATTGGTTTGTTAACCCTATCTTTCATGAAATAATTTGCCTCTCTCCTGGAAATAACACTATCTGGAGTGCAATATATGCTCTGTGCCTAAACATAAGTACCTGCATAACTCTATTTTTAAAGTATTTTAAAAAATGTAGGGACTGCTTCAGGATAATTAATATAGGAAGTTTATATAACATATATATAATAGAATATTTAAACAGAAGAGTCAAATGTGCACTTATAACAAGAAATTTTAACACAAGTAACAATAGTGCGGGAGAAAACTATTTGACCAAAATAAATATGATGTTGAATCTTTGATATTTAATAGTATAATTTAAATAAATTAGTTTGGAAATTATTCTAGAACGTTCACGCAACGTCTCGAAACAAATGCAATGTAAACAAACCACAGCCGGTGCAATCATTACCTCTCTAGACTTCGTTGAAGTCTCTCACACTCTCACTACAATGCCCAAAGTTAAAGAAATCCCTGAAGCTACTCGTAAACGGATAATTATACTTCGTTGTGAGGGATTATCTTATAGAGTAACAGCAGAACGTGTCAATGTTCCTTTTTCAACGGTTGGAGCAATAGTCCGCAAGCATCAAGCGACTGGGGCGGTCTCCAACCTGACAGGAGCTGGAGCTCGCGTAAGATCATGGGTCATCCTCGGCGCTACATGCTACGTAAGGTGATTAATGACCCCATGACAACTTGTGCTGACCTTTAGAGTGAACTGGCGTCTCAGGGACTGCATGTCAGCAAGAAAACTATAGGTTAGGGAAGTGAACTGTACTGGCCTTCATTCTAACACTCCTCGCAAAACTCCTCTTCTTACAGCAAAACATGTCAAGAGCCGCTTAACATTTGCCAAAGACCACCTGGACAAAGGAAATAAGTTTTGGAAAGGGGTTATATGGTCTGACGAAACTAAAATAGAACTTTTTGGCCGCACGAAGCTCGGCATTTATGGAGGAAACGTGGTACTGCCTATGACCCCAAGAACACCATCCCCACCGTGAAGCATGGAGGGGGCAGCATCATGGTGTGGGGTTGCTTTACTGCCCATGGTGTTGGGATCTTCATATCATTGATGGCAAGATGAATAGTTTCATGTACAGGGAGATATTAGAGCTCTGCAGAAACCGTACTCCTGCATCATCGCGTAAGAACCCTTCACAACAAGAGGAGCCACCAGCATCCCAGCAACCAGTACCATCGGTACTATAGCCCACGTTGCTACTGGTAGCCCCTCAAATTCGAGCCCCCGCAGCAGTCCACACGGGTCAAACAGCAGCAGCGCCTCTAGCTCTTCTTCACGACGTACGCCATCTCGTACTTTCCGCTGCTCGCACCGCGGAGAAAATTTCTCACACGACAACAAAGACTGTTTATCTCTGCGAAAAAGGACCCCGGAGGAGAGCAACGTTGAGCAAACCTCTCAGTCTGCCCCTCCACCACAACATGCAGGAAGTACGGCACAGCTGGCTTCCATAACGCTACCCAAAGATTCGGAAGAATCCAATGAACCGCCTTTGGTAGCACTCAACCATATCTCTGTGGAAGGCTTTTATGCAACCGCCTGGCTCAAAGCATGCACTGGTTCTGTAGACGAGCGTCCCATGAACATTCTGTTGGACGGAGGACCAAACGGCCATATTTGTGAGAAAAAATTCCATCTCCAACGCCGCCGTTTCGAGACAAAAAGAAAAATCACTCCTTGCGAGCACCACTAGCACGCGTACACCTCAACAACCCGTACTATTGTGGCAACGTAACAGCAGTAGCTATGGATGACCTCACCTCAGATGTAATACTGTGCTGTGTCCCAGGCATCTCGTACGCCGATAAAACGCCGACCGATTCTAAAAAGAAACCGGTCACTCAAGCCAATAAAGCAGGTGCCACTCCCACGCGGCTGTCTATTACAAAGCACGGTCCTCTGTTAAACGCACGGCCCCCTGCGAAAGCGCATAGCCTAAGGCCAAGGCACACGGCTCCAGTCGCTGGACACGGAGGCAATAAGAAAACACCGCCCCGGCCTCCAGAGATCACGATCATCGGCCAAAGGCATGGCACTTCGCCACGCACAGTAATGTCGCGTCGGCACCACAAAAAATAAACGAAAAAAGCCTTCGACGCTCACTTCAGAAGCGCATACTTCTGGAGCCACAAAGGCGTGGAGTTCCAAACGTCGGCGCCGAAAGCGGTGCACCAGGCGTAAGCGCCTTCCAAACGCCACAAAATAAATTCCTGCAGCGAGATGACGAGTGGATCACTACCGGGCCAACCTCCTGTCTCTGCTACAGCTGTAGAGACATCTTCCCCCTGGGCATGTCACGCCACGCCAGGTGCCCACTCACCATCCGACTCCGGTCACTCTTCACGCCGCTCCGAGAACAGCATCGTCACCCGTAGCGACGGTCAATGGGCCTTGCACTGCTGGGTCCGTCGCCTGGCGGTCTCCTCTCCAGCGCGTAAGCCTATGCTGCTGGGAGTAATACTGCTTGTCATACCTGCTGCGGCTCACGCCTGTAGCTTGGTTGAGTCACCGCTGGAATGTGTATTTAACGCTCGTGTTTGTTCTATGGTGTTGTCAACTGTGTACGATAGAGACAACTGTTAATCTGTGTAACTTTAATTAGTATGCTCTGATTTTTTATGTCTATTTTGCGAACAGAGTATTGTTTCTAGAATTAAGTAATATCCTGTATTTGATCATCTGTGGTCCAATACCGGATACGGTGGGAGACCCGCTTTTTGCAAGATATCCCGAGATCAAACTAGCAAATGACTTTGTTTTTGCTTTACCCTTTGCTATATTTTTCTCAAAGGACAGGTTACGCCTGAGTGGGTAACATGTCAGGAAGACCGTTCTCGCAGTCTGACACATGACCAGGAACACGTACTGGTTAGCCTTAACGGTCTAGACACGGCGAAGAGAGCACTCCCAGGTCATCCTAGGATCCCTCCGCTAAAGCTATTACCGGGACCGTCCGCACAGGCATCATATTGCCCCGGCACGTCAGAGGAGGCCGATTCACACAAGCCGGACTGCCTGCGAAAGCTATACGGGACCGTCCGCCCTCAGAGAACCCTTATGGCAATCAATTCATACCCTGGGGCCACTAACTGTCGCGATGCCTGCCCCGTCATCTGCAATCCAAGGACATTCTTTAGAGTAATAAGTATTAATTCATACCCTGGGGTCACTAACCGTCGCGAGGCCTGCGCCGCCATCTGCATTCCCAGGAAATTCTTTGCCTTAACTATATTATCCCCACGGGGCACTAACCGCCGCGCCAGCAACCAAGCGACATCTGCTAGGCGGTGTGTGTCTGTTTCTCATGAGACAGATGTCCCCAAGAAGCACAAGGATGATAAAAGGTATCAACTCTACATAATGATAGAGATAATAAAATATGAAAATATTTTTTATAAATTTAATTAGCAAAGGCACAGTGGCATGATTGTTTAATCATACTCATAATGCACATCTGTTTACTGCATACATCTCTAAAAACATACCATAGTATAAAATGATCATTTTTAGTTTTACTATTGGTAAAGTGGCTTAGCAACAAAGAAATACTCCTATTCTTTCAAAGTCAATAGGTAACATAAATACAATAGGCACCACATACAAGGGAGAAGAACGACTGCAACCGTTGTTTATTCGCTATAGTTACTTGCTCAAATAAGCTTAAATACCTTACAATATTCCCACTATATACATGCGGGTCTATTCCAAATCAGTTCAAAATAGGATATGTGACGAACAGTTTACAAAAAGTAGGATCCAATGGCTCATAACGCCAGCTTCATTCACAACATTTGTCACAAATAATTCCTTTTGCCGAGTTGTTAGAAGATCCTTCTCGGCTATGCATCCTAAATACTCCTTCCTAGTAACGGAACAATATCTTCTCAATCTGCACGTTATTCATTTTACTGTAAGTAATTTAAGACGAGCCGTCTTGCGCTGATCACTTTGAAGGAAGCTTGAAATAATCCAATAATAACAGCCACAGTGTTACGTTGAAATGGGTTTCTAGCTACGATTGAAATTCGTGTATTACCTTTGCGTTCGAGCTCTAATGCATTACTGTTCTCCTTCGCAAGTATTGAAAAAATAAATAAGCTTCTCCCATCCTTGTAATTTTCATGAGTGATGTATGCTGCGTCATTTCCACCCAAATTTGCATGAGACATGTAGAGCGCTTTGCTCGTCTTGTTTGGAAATTCACAAACGACACGATATAGAGAGTTTCCCATTCACCGAGAGTGTGATATCAGATATATGGCAGTTTTGGAAATGATTAGCATTACGTGTGTATGCACCATTGGACGCATCCTGATGTAAGAAGCAAATGGCAAAACGTTGTGGTAACGCCGAATTAAACGTACTCTCAATAGTGAGGTTACGCGTTCCTTCAGTCTAAGCCATTGTCTTTATTTGAGGCCTGGTGAAATATTCCAGGAAACTATTCTCATTCAGCATAGTTTTATTCAATGCCAGTACTGCTGCTGGGGTAGGTACAAGACGTTTCACCCATATTTTACAGAGTGACGCTTAGTAATTATAAGCTTCGGCGTCTGGTGTCCTTAAAATGACGGATGGTTTAGCTAGCGCCAATCGTATGCGCAAATATATATTATCTAAAATATACTGATTGCACTGGATAATGTCTAAGGGTAGAGTTCCAATCAAATCAATGGAGCGAGTACGTACTGCAGTAATTGTTTTGCTCTCCCGTCCGGTAGCCACTGTGAAATAGGCTGCCGTAATATCATCCGGAATGTTTACAGTGACGCTCTTGAAGTGCATATTGGCCCACAAGTTCTCTATTTCATCGCGCTTGCAAGTAGTCCGAAGAAAGGGTTACTTTTTGCTTGTGTGGAATTTAAAAACACGTTTGACGTCTGAATCATCCTATGCAGTACCCCATCAACCAATGTAAAGCAAGATGCGGCATCTGGAGCAGCACCATCATTTTTCTGAACGGAAAATTCAATATCAAATGCCAAGCAGGACAAATCTATAATTTCCCGTCACTGCTATTGATATTAAACTCCAAGAAGCCATCTTTTAACTGTCCGGTGTATGGGGAAGCATTCGTGCTTAGAAAGTCACGGTAGTATCCAGCTGCGATACTACTATCAATCAAATGTTTGTTATTAACAGTTGGGAAGTTGGCGTCAATCCCAAAGTCATAATATCCAGTAGGTGTTTGGAACAGGGAATTTTCAAGTGCACGCGCCATCTTCCTCTCACGAAAGGTTGTTAGAGACTGACGCTAGAGTACGCGAGACCTCGACTTTATGCAAAGATATCATCAATGAAGCGGCAGCGCATTTATTTGTGAGATTCCTTCACCTTTTTTTCACTCGACCGCCGGTAACGATTTTCTTACCAACCTCCTTTAGGGCATCAAAATCATGTTTCTTCGCACTTTCTCCTAAATTCTTATTTTCTCTTACATCATGTAACACTACTCCTAAACTCTGTAGCAGTGGTAATGCAGCGCGGGCTAGAAATGGTGGAGTATTTCGCAGAATTTTGGAAAACACGGTAAGAAATCCCCCTCCACGCTGATGATGCGATTGGAAGGTTCGTATTTTTTGAGCGCACTGCCTCTAATGCGTGGCGCTTTTGAAAACAAGCACTCAAACGCCTCCATTGACGGTGGAGTATAAGCTTCCCGCATGGCGCTACTTGTACATTAAACAAAGACTAAGAACTATCTTGCTTATATCCACTTATTTTTAACAAAATGTAGAACGCATAACACACTACCTTTGTCTGTATAATTTATGACGTTCCCATCGGGATCTCTTACATCGATGCTAATATCCTCCAGTCGGTTCTTATTAATAGGCTTGTAAATGGGATTGGAATTTACTTTTGAAGTTATTTTTAGTTGATATTATACTTAGTATATTAGCTTGACCAATCCCAACATAGGATTGGGAAACAATATCCAAGTTAAAAATGAAATAATTAACATTTCCGTTATAAGTACTTGGACTACGAGACTGAATCATTATGTCCGTACTTAACTGTATAACATTGGATCCTAATAATTCAGTAGCACCATTTCTCATGTGATATGTCACCGATGTTACACCATCATTCACTTCCAATGGCAAGAAATATACCCAGTCACCTCTCATTTCAAATGTGCAATTTACTTTACCAGCAAAACCTATCTTGGATATAAAACGCATAATATGAAGATGATATTTCTCATAGAAGTCATACAGTGATGTACCATGCAAGGTCCTGCTAGGCTTGTGGAAATATTTAAGGTTGAGAGTTTGCAGTAACTGCAAAAACGACTCCATATTTATTATCACCTTTATGGATAAAGTAAGAGCCTTTTGGGACAAATATATCTACGAGTGCTACACTCCACGACCCATTCAGAATATAGGGAGGGTCGATTACGTTCATAAATTGTGCAGCAGTATTTTGCTTGTACACATCTCCTCCGGCCAATGAAGAAACGTAAAGATAGAAAGATTCATCAGACATCCTATCAAAGAGGCATACAGCTCACTAATGATAGAAGGAAAGCGATGACGCCCAATAATTTATTTGAACGCTGACTCGGCTTTCTTGCGGCATTTTGCAGTTTGGTTAAGCTCACCAGCGGGTGGTGGAAGTTGATGTTTAAGACTAGCTTTAGAGCGCTTGTTGCTGGTTGACCGGGGGCTGGTAATCGCACCTGTAGAGGAGGAGCTAACACTGGGAGTGTTCCCCGACGTCGAAGGTTTGATGGGTGGTGGAGGTGAAGTAGGAATGTCTGAATAACCATAAGCCAGAGTGTTTTCGGCGTTGACATAGATGCGTTTAACATCCACTTTGCTGAAGCAAATTTTCAGCATTTTTGATTTTCGAGCTTACATTTATTAGCTCTGATGTTGAAGATTTCTTCCTTCTCGACGTTCTTAAAGTTCTGATGAATAGCTTTGTAACGCTCATGGTGAAGCCGTTCCTGCACGCGTTTATTGACTCCTTTCGCCGCAGACTTTACTTTTTCATTATTGAGAAGTATGCTACAGCTTTTCCGCTGCTAACAAATTGTTTCAGTTGGGAAAGCCTTCCCAGTTTCATTCTTCAGACATCCGAGTTTGCATTTGTTCCCGGGACTACGCATGCTGTGGTCGTTGCGGAAGTTGGAAAAGTCCATGATGTACTTCAGCGGTTCTTTATCAAACTCCTTTTCAATGTTGCAAACACAATCAAAGGTCAATAGGAGCGAGTCCGTTTTGCTGTAAGCTAGATGGACCTTGAGATATCTTTCCTCTTCATACTTTGTTTCAAGACATTGTAGAAAAACTCATACATGATGAGTTAAACTTTTTCAAGAACAAAGAAACCTGTATGGGTAGGGTGGCCCAGTTTGATTTCCTTTCTCTGCTCGATCATGATGACCATATCCTATGCGATGCCATAACATCTTTTTAGGTATGGGGAAAATGCACGATTTCCGACCTGTTCATTGGTCTTTGTTGAGTAAGCATTCTCAGTCCTTTCGATTAGATTGTACAAAGTTTTCCCAAACACAGCATTAGCCATGAGCTTGTACACATCCTTGTCATAGGAATTGGTTGCTAGCTTGCGCTTTTTAATATTTTCTTCAATGTACTCTTTGAAGATAGCAGCTTGCTTGAATCGCCAGACCTTGTGCAGTTTTGTTACTTGTAGTCCAATCCCCATCAACAACTGAAGAAGTTCAAGTGAAAGGGCATACTCTTTCTGGTCCAAGTGAGATCTAACCAGTCTTTTACCAAACTTTTTCACGTGAGCAGCTAATCCTTTTGAGAAGGGGGAGAGGTTGTTTGTAGTAACGTCCATGTGACGAAGCACGAGTAGTAAGTCATCCGTTTTACGAGCAGCATCGGGTGGAACATGCGTATCCACAACAACGAGATAGGCATAGCCTCCTTTGCAGTCTGTGTTTTCCAAGTCTGCCAGAGTGAAGCCGTCGATTGGGGTGATTTCTGCGTAAGGTAGTTTGTCCACAAGGGCTTGTGAGTACAGGGAATTGAAGACGAGGAAGAGGCTCAACTGGAACGGCTTCGTCTCATCCACGACTTCACAATGATCATTGTTGAGTTTAACAAAGGGAAGCAGAACAGTATAGAATCCACTACGAGTACCTTTGTACAGAATGTTGTACAATTTAGGATCAGACACAAGTTCAATGAGCGTTTTTGACTTGTTCAATGCAGCGGCTATACTCAGACTGGCTAAGCTCACCAATTGGACTGTCTCTAAGTGACACTCATGTTTTGTCGGTTTTTAATGCCTCAAGCACTTCACAGAGTAGTAAGACATCAATTCTCGGGTACAGCTTCATGTAGTCTCGCAGGATTTCACATCCAGCTTCTTCCCACATTTTTTGTGCATGAGCGTACTGCTCGTCAGTGAGAGTTTCACCAGTCAGCTAGGAGAAAAATACGTATTTAGGAGGCAGTTCTGTAGTTTCATCTAAAACAGCAGCTGAAGTGACGAATTCGTATGGAAAGTAGCATTTTTGCGAAGCCATCTCGCAAACAGTGCTGTTTTCATACTTTCCACAAAAGTTTTCTTTCAGACGTTGAAAGTCATGGCCACTGCCTTTCAGATTTTTTCCAAGTGTGTCCAGAGAAGCTGACAGAAAATTCATACTGTCAAGAAAGGATACCCCATCTTTCTTGTTCCCTTTCTTCATCTCAAATTTGATGTAGAATATCTGGTCCCCGCTATTGGATAGTAGTTCAATGCAAGGGAATGTCTTAGCATCTAGAGCAGGAAGTATAAAGTGATAGTCATACTGAGACCCGTTGGACGTAAGACAAGGCATGAACTCACGATTTTCACGTGCCTTGCTAGTGCAATTCAGCATAAAGTACCAACATAGTTTCCTACTTTCTCACGCTTTTTATGAAATCCTGAGAAGTAGTGGTCATAATGGCGAAGGCTACGTTTTTTTCATCGAACTTCACATTGCATGCGAAGCAGTGCGTTTGACACAGGAATTCTTCCTCTTGTTTACTCGTCGTGACGTAGTTTTCGTAGAGGGCGAGTCCCTTCATATAGTTGCTATAGTCTTGAATGAGGAATTCTGTTAGGTGAGCACCTAAGTTCTCCCTGATATGCTCCAATGGATCTCCAATGATTTTTCCATGGCAATCCACCATGACGTAGTGATAAGCAGCGATCACCTGCTCATGCTCGACATTGGGTTGAGTTGATTTCAAAATACTTTCTGTATCTAAATAGGCTCCAACAGGTGCAGTGGTGAGTCCTCTTGCTCCTTAAAATTTGTAGACGTCATTTTTCTCGGGTTAGATGAGAGTGGGCTTGGCAATTTCCAAATAGCAGTGCTGAATATGCTCTTCGTACTTGTTTTCAACCATTTCCATTGAAGAAGAGTGGGCAAAAATTATGGGTTTCGTTTGCTTTATGTGATCCTTTGATGCAGTTTAAGTACTGGCTGATGTCCTTGTTGTAGCAGACATGGTTTGAATCACCTAGGAGCACAAGGTAAGCAGTATCTTTCAGCTGCTTGCTCCTGTTATAGATGAGATGCAGGTCATACTCCCCATTATTATCTTTACTGAGATGGTACAGCACAACCTTTATTCCACAGTCATTTTTAACTTGAGGCAGATCTTCAATGGCAATTTCATCCAAGGGAATGAAAGTGTACTTCAGATTAACATTTTCATAGTGTCTGCTTTCACGCGCATGGTCTTTAGGAAACTTTTTACCCGTAAAGCATTCCTCTCCTTCCTTTCATTTTTCAGCTGTGTAGAGGTGGTAAGCCACTAGTGAATATTCCAAGCAATTCTTCTCCGTCTTGATATTCACCACGCAGTTCACACCCCGAACACCTGCAGAGTATGGGACATAGGAGTCAAGTTTTTTCTTCTCGCTGACACCAATCTTGATTTTCAGAATTGATACATTCACATTTACGAGACGGATCATCCTGTACTCGCTCCACTCCTGCATATCTTCTATGAATTTTCTCTCCAAGTACACGGATAATTTCTTCAAGAGACAGACCGCTATTCATATTGCGATGGTAAGTGTTGACAAACCAGGGAATATCGTCATCATGGCCATTGGACTCTGATTTGCGGATTTTACATTGAACAGTAAGTTGAATGCGACGATTCAACTGCAAATCACCAATGTATCCCCTCAATTCTTCTCCAAAATTGTTGAAAGCTGTTACAATGGATGTATTCTCCGGTACCACTCTGTAGCGCAGGTCGCCGACTTTTCCGTTGAAGTGCGTATCTTTGTATGCGACACCAAACTGTCGAAGGAAAATTCCCCCTTACTCGTACTTACAATATAATCAAACCATGATTTAGTATATTCTACCAGACCTGTTTTAACATGTTCATTGCAGGTAGCTCTAACCAATTATTTAGAGAAAGATCTATTCGGTTCTAACCAGATCGCACAGAATTTTACAGGATTGAACATGTACATACCTGGGTGCGGAATCAGCTCCCTGCTCCGCCCCTTCTGGCGAGTTGGCGTCACCTTCTATGATTCTGATTGGACAAGAGAAAAAGTCTTCAGATATCGCCAGATAGGGTATATAAGCATTACAGTTTCAAACAGAGTCATTACACTTGTACATCATGGCTCGGTAATAGGAGTGCGTCAAAATTGTGGAAGAAGAGAACGATTTCACTGCTGTAGGAAAAGATGGTGTGAAAATCCATCTCCCTGCTCCTTGCTTCTATCTCCTAGTTTTCATATCACAATTAGAAGAGTCAGCTTCACTAGATATTACACGAGATTTTCGTGAAGTACGTGTCAAAAAGAATGGAAACTCCCTAATACTGCACCAAAACACAACCCATATCACACTTGAAGATGGTCAGCTTCTATTTGAAAAGTATGGAGTGAACTGTCCACCACCTACTAAACATGAAAAATCTGAGAAACTACTGAATTTCGAGCACAGTAAAGGTTACTTGCGTAACAACGTACGCTATGACAGACATAGCATCGTAAATGGAGAGAAATTCCTATTTATCAGTCCTGCAGCCATGTGCATCTTCATCTACATATCTACAGTGAGTGATACCTTCCAAGTACGAGTGGCACAGGGTGTTTTTATGCTAAGCTTGGGGCGTAACTCAAATTCATTTGTTTTGACTTTTATCAACCCCAACTCAATCCATCATGATGATGAGCATGGCCTATCTTCCGAAGATCTGAGTTACAGTGAATAACTTACCTGTCTTGTGATGGCTGCGAGTGAGAAGAATCATCGACCTATGGAGACTGCGAAGGAGAAGAGTCATCAGCATATTCTGGAGCCTGCGAGTCTGAAGAGTCATCGAGTTCTGGAGGCTGCGAGTCTGAAGAGTTGTCTGGGTCTGGAGAAGGATTGGATGGTTACGGTTCCATTTGCGTACTTGTATCCACGGTTTCTTTTTGTGTTGTAGGATGTGTGATTGAGGGCTCCTCCATATACCTCATATAATGTGCGGTAGCGATTGTACCGAGTAGTATCGTGAATGTAAGTGGTTGATGAGGTGTTGTCTTGTGCTGTAGGCTGTGTGAGTAAGGACTCCCCCCACACACCTCGTCTAATTTGCGGTAGCGATTGTACCAACTAGTATCTTGAATGTTAGTGGTAGATGTGGTGGTGTTGATGTTTTGTGTGGTAGGATGTGTAGCATATACCGTACTAGATGCGGTAAGCTTAGCACTCGGTGTAGGATCTTGTGTATAATATACTGCGCACACTGCGTCTTGTATAGTTGCACCTGAAATCAACTGAGAGCTAAGCACACCTCCATCGGCCATCTCAGTCTCAAGACTGACATTGGCATGAGTGGCGAGTATATATGTGTCAGTGCAAGATGGATGCTGCAGTCGAGTGTTCGATGTATAATGTGGGTTACCTTTGTTGCCAGACGTATGAGGTTCGGGTTTCTCCCACTCAATGGTTTCTTCCGATATTATCACATCCCACGCGTCAAAACTGTCGTCTAGGGAGTACTGGTAACCTTCAGCAATCTGTGGAAGAAGAAACGGACGTGTTGTAATAATCGTCCATCCAAACGACACGGGTAACATTATATAAGAATAAAACGGTCTGTCTTGGCATAACATGAACATTTGAAATGATGGCAGTAACAGAAGAGGACGTCAATATTTGCGCTAATAAAGCGAGAATGTTGAGTAATGGATGTTCTGGGAGTGGGAAGTCTATGTTGACGGGAAAGATAGTAGAAAAGTATGTTGGCTGTTTCAGAGAGAGTATTATTTGTGCGGGTGCAAGTTTCCCTATTGCTAAACATCCGAAAATAAAATTTTACTTTGAAGATACCGTTTTAGATCCTTTCGCTCTACCCAAAGCGGAATATCGCCTGATTATTTTCGACGATATGATGATGAACCCCGCTTGGGAAAAAGTAGCTGCATTAACTTTTATCCGCGGAAGACATTCCAAATTAAGCCTAATATATTTGGCACAAAATCTGTACCATAACAGTCCCTGTCAACTAACTATTTTAGCCAACAGTACATACGTCATCACAACACGAAAACGGAGCAGAAGTCAGTTAACCTACTTTGCACGATCATTTTTACACAAAGATCAGATTGGTGAGTTTATCAAAGTTCATTTAAAAGCAGTGGACAGTGTAGAGTATGGATATTTGCTCATTGACTTTACGAAAGCAATGACATCAAATTTGATGCTACGCTCCAATATTGTTGGTCCAGGTAACGAGACTATATTCTTTTATAGAGAGACTATATCTCGATATTATCTGCCCAGGTGGTCTCGTTGGTGTAGATCGTTTGTATCGTGAATGTAAAAAGAGAAACATACTATGTACACGAAAATCAGTCGCTGACTTTTTGAAAACTAAAGACTCGTGGTCTCTTCAGAACATGGCCGCGCATCTACCGTAGGCGATTTTTCGTTAGCAGTAAACCGGGCATATAGTGGGTATGGATACAGCATACATGACAGATCTTACCCGTTACAATAAAGGGGTATAATCTCTTTTCTTCGCCCTAGATTATGATAGTCGCTTTCTTATCGTGAAACCATTAAAAACATTGAGAGCTAGTGAAGTAGCTCCATGCATTGAGACTATCATTAATGAGCTTGCACACACTCAGAAGCGAATTCACAGCGGTGATGGTCTTGAGTATTTAAATAAAGCTGTTGCGCATATATTGCGCTGGTATAATGTTAAACGCTACTCCACATTAAACCGAAAAATCAAGTGTTCTTCGGTAGAGAGATGCATTCGCACGATTAAGACAAAGAAAAATAAATAAATACATGACGGAACACAGAACAAACTATTCTCTAGATATATTAGATACTATAGTTGAAACCTACAATAACATTAATCACTCATAAATGGAAAGAAATTCTTATTTATCAGTCCTACAGCCATGCGCATCCTCATCTACATATCTACAGTGAGTGATACCTTCCAAGTACAAGTAGCACAGGGTGTTTTTATGCTAAGCTTGGGGCATAAACTTGACACCTATGGATGTGTATGCGATGACTGATCCCAATGAGATCGAGAGCTTTCTACAGGCAATATATAATAAGAAACTAGAGGAATCAGCACCATTACCAAAGCAGCTAGCTTAAGGTGAGCATGTGCTGATAAACTTTACCTCCAGTAGATTGCAAAAATTCACCAAAGGATCTAGTGGATCGAAATTGGCGTATTACTTGGAAATCTAATCCATAGAATAAATAAAAGTACTGTTGCAACGATAAAAATCATTTGTTTTATTTTGTCACCACTTTTGCAGTGGTGAGCGGTAGGCATAGTACCTCTGGAGTTTAATCCAGACCCAAAACCCTTTGTTTTACTGGCTCTAAAATATAAATTGCTCGTCGATTAAAGTGAGGCTGGAGGGTGGGGATGCTACCTATATACTGCCTGGGGTCTTTTTCATTATTATTTCTTTGCAGATCTCACTGATGATGATTTTTATCGAAATCGGCCTGGTCTAAGAGTTTTACAATTTATAATGTAAATGACAAAATGTAAATATTTATAATGACAAAATAAAACAAATGATTTTTATCGTTGCAACAGTACTTTGATCTAGTGGATGTAACACGCGAGAGATTTTCAAAGTGTGTAAAATTAATGTGACTCATCGCCCGATTACATATGAAATGTGTGAATTGGAAATAAGAAGATTGATGGGTGTTTTTATCGTGAGGAGCTAGTTCTCATAGCCAAACCTGAGTACTTTAATATAAAAGTTTTACGCTCGCGTAAGACTAAGTGAGGTGTAAAAGAATATTTAGTGAAATTTTTAAACAACCCAGACAGTGCAATCAGTGGATATCCGAAAGGAATCTCTCCGGTTATGGAACGTCATCTAGCTCTCACTGAGGCTTTGTTGAAACTCTCACCAACACAAAGAAGCATTATTGTTTTGAAATTAAAAAAACAGGAATTTGATTTCCTATTTGAAATCTTTATGAACTTCCTTGAAAGGAAATTGTGCACTGATCAAATAGTTATTGGAAAACCCGAGAATTTACTAAACAAATTCGCGATTTGTGTAAGAAATCTGTACCTAAATATCGAAAACTCAAGTTTTTACCTAGAAGTGGTGGTGCTTTTCTTTTATCAACACTTTTACCGCTAGTTGTGAATTTACTAACAGGATGAGGGATTACAAACTCATTCTAGTGCAACCGACGGAAGACCCAATTCGAGTAACCACCGAACTAAAGCCCGAAAAGGCTCAGCGGGTGAATGTTATCTCCGGATATAATTATGTGCGAACTACTTAATAGCGAAATGGACCCCGATGTCATGCTCCGATTATATAATTATTACATAAAAAAATGCTATATTACGAGAAGGATCATCTACGAAAGAATTAAATATCAAAACAATGTACGGTACCATGCCCGCCTCAAAGAAAGGGATTGCAAGTGTACCATCAAAATATTGGGTTGAAAACGGGCATATTAAAATTGATGATGCGGGAAAACTTTATTGCGAAGATATAGCGGAGCATGTCAGTGGTCAAGCGTTATTGAATGCGTTCTTGTTTACACGAGCAATAACCAATAGCGCTATTAAAAAAATGACTGAGATTAAACATATCACATCTACAAAATTTATTTTAAACAAGCAACTAACTGGTACACCATTTTGGACGACATACTCACCTTGAAATTCACAAGTAAAAAAAAAAAAAAATTCACCTCTCAAAAACACTTCACAAGAACTGAATTGGACAAGTGTTGTCCAAGCTCCCCAGCAGCTCAGTCGTGGCGGTTCTTGAGGTAGGAGGCAGGTTCTCCTCCTACAGTTCACTACGTGGAAGCGAAGCTGCAGGTGGAAGGCGACCGGATCAGGGTAGACCTTGCTGACGCAGTAGGTACCGGTTGGCTGGGGCTGGTGGCACGAGGGGCGAAGATTGCCTGAGCGGCGAGTAAAGGCTGCCGGCGCAAGAGGGCGGAGGTTGCCCGTGTGCTCAGAGCATCGCCTCGGGCGTTCCATGCTAACCGCTTGGGGTGCCAGATGTATAACGCGAGTAAATATAAGTAGACCTTGTTTCGTATTTAAGCATCATTTTTATATTTATACCTATTGTATCTATGTTGCGTATTGTCCTTGTAAGAATAGGAGTATTTCTTTGTTGCTAAGCCATTTTACCAATAGTGAAACTAAAAATGATCAGTTTATATTACGATATGTTTCTAGAGATGTATGCAGTAAACAGATGTGGATTATGAGTATGTTTAAACAATCATGCCAACTATGTCTTTGCTAATAAACTTTAAAAAAACATTTTCACATTTTATTACCCTTATCATTATGTAGAGTTGATACCTTTTATCAACCTTGCGTTTATGAGGACATCTGTCGAATGAGAGAGGACACACACCGCTTAGCAGATGTCGCTTGGTTGCTGGCGCCTTAGTTAACGCCCCTTGGGATAATATAATTAGGGTAAAGAATTTCCTGGGAACGCAGATGGCGGCGCAGGCCTCGCGACGGTTAGTGGCCCCAGGGTATGAATTAATTGCTCTAAAGAATGTCTTAGGATATCGTGATACATATATGTGTGTGTGATAGGTCGTTTCATATAATTGGTTAATTAATTGCCGCGTGATTAATTAATTGCCATGTAAATAATAATAATGAAAATGATTAACACTGTTTCGTACCAAAATGTTTCCATCACAAATAATTACTCAGTTTGGAAACATACTAAGGACAAACATTTTACGAATTTAGCACTCAACTCTGTTGTAGAACAATGACAGGCAACTGATAAGATGACTGCACCAGAGGGCAGCAAAACTCGAGGGAGACAGTATCAAGTGAGGCTACGCTCTACTGAACAGTGACAATTGACGTATCGCTGATTTTACGACTAAGGAAACTCGAGCAGAGAAACAGGTGGCCAAGCAAAACTATCTCTTGCAGAAAAAGTCAGACACAGGCCAGGTTTTAGACAGCTTTGGTTTGAAATTAATCGCTCCTGAACCAGAAAGATGCAGACGTGAACTTAGCTCAAGTTACACTGGCCACTCAACTAATGGTGCATGAAAGGAACAACGAAGCTACTGATAACTGATATTTAGGGAGAAGTCAACATTTTTAGTTTTTATTTTTCTCTTCATGGTTTTAGAAGAGAGAGACAGCTCAATGCAGGTGGGGCTTTTGAAATCGGGAAGTAACCAATGAGGGCGAGATTACGTAGTGGGAGAGGTGGAGCAACCTCTTAGAAACTGACATTGGTTGAGGCAACACGAGGGTTGGCCCAAATATATACTTAAGTGTGGAGATGAAGGGATGAGCCGAGAGAAGTTAAATCCAGGACGTTAAAATACAATTGGTTAGGGCAAAAACTTTGGGAGGATGCGAATGACAACGTTTGGCTGGGGTTAGAAAAGGGTTTTCGAGTCAATTTAGCCTCGGTGTTCATCTTTGCACCTTTCATCAGCTCCGGTCCTTGCGGACTCGACTGAGCTGGATTGACAGTGGACAGTGTTGTGTCAATTGGTTGTTGCAACTTTTGGTTGATGCAGTGAGCTAGAAAAAACAAAGAGCCGCTCGGAGCCCAAACTTCCACCATCCGGAACTCTATATACGGACGTTGCTCGCGCGGCTAATGAGTAAAATCTAGACTGTTCGCATTCGACGAAAACTTCCCGGTTTTGGGTGATGTGAAGTGCCTCTACTATTGCGCCTTGCAAAGGCGTTTGCTCAACAAACATCTGCATTAGTTCACTCGTTAATTTACAGCAACATGCAGAAATCTAGCATGATTGCCTTGAAGAATTTTCGCCAATTGAATTAGAAGTGAATTTATTGGGCCATTTGACCAGTCATCTTTCTTCTGTTTGGACACCATATGTAACTCTTCCATATTTGGCACTGTGCTACGAATCTTTGCATTATGACTACGTCGAGATTTTGGCCCCCTCTTACGAATTAGTGGGCCCGGGATTCATCCAAAGAATGAGCGATCATCGGCAACGACCAGCGCAGTTAGCAACCAGCGGACCTTCAATATGGCCCAGGGTACTTCATAAACTTCATAAATTTTTCATCATAATAATTTGGCCTCGCCATGGAATTGGGCCCGATGTTCCACCATATATTGGGGACTGTAACGAACGGCAGCAAGTTGTAGTGGCACTCTTACATTAGTCTCTTACACTGCGTAATTGCAACAGATGTTTTCCGACGATGCGGTGGTGGCCCTCTCCTCTCTGAGAACGAAACAAGTGCAGTCGTCAGCGACAGTATGAATATACATAATTTGCATCATTTTTCGTCAGGTGAATCGAAACAGCAGTGGTTTCTTCGATTTAGTGATTTTTCAGTTGCCGCTTGGGACACAACATTTGGTTGCCGCTTGGGACACAACATTTGGGTCTCTATCATCCATTTAGGGGATCATTGAAAAGATTTCACGACAGTCACAAACCACTCGAGGAAAATGGGCATCGGTAAGCATTGCGTGAGTACGATGGGCAATGATCGGGTTTAGAAAATGATGGAGAGTGTAAAATACTGCAGCAGAAACTCAAGCGAAACTTTAGTTTTAACGCGAACAAAAATTGGAAAAGAAGGTATCATAGCTTCTAAAACAGGTTAGCGAGCAAGAGTTGGGATAGACTAAGATGTGCTTAGCCGGTACGCAATTTTATAATAAACCTGGTAACGCGCCGCTAATTGTGTCAAAATGTAAACCACGTAACAATGTTTGTGACCTGCTTGGTTTACGGAAAGGGGCTGGCCACATCTTCCACTGGATGAAGCAGTCTTTCTTGTGAATTATCGTCAAAATATATGTTTACCATTGCATATTGCCCGGTATAATTGTCATCATCTGTAAAATGATATACTATCATTCACAATTTCGATCAAGTCGTGTAACTTGAATTTCATTATCGAGCTTAGCTTGCGTAAACTATCGTGCGTGAGATGTGTTTTTTAACCAGGACCTTCCAAAGCCATCATCGTGTAAAATTATGAATTTTACATCATGATCGGTTGAGGCACTGTTATTTCAGTTTCTCACGGTAAAAAATAATGGCGATGATCAATCTGTATGATCTGTATGATGTGTTCAATCAATTTTCTCCTTGCTTCTTTGTATATACTGTGATGTTTGTTACAATAAATTGTTGATTGCATATCGTGTGATTCGTTAACTTTCCACAAGAGCAGAATCTCGCATCGACTTAGGTTAAGTTATTTGATTCAGCATTGATGTGTATAGATTTTATTCATTCATCAATCTACAGAGTTGTAAATGCATTATTTATTGTTTCATGATTGCGTCGTTTATCGTTTTCTTTCTTTTATCACTTATGATCTTGTGGGGGGGGGGGGGTCGCCTCCAAAAAATTATGGCGTCATGTATATTATTTCATTTGATATATATATTCCAAGTAATTAATCATATCTATATCATACTCATATAATTTCCAACATTTTATCACGCCGTAACAAGCGTCCTGGGAACTCAGATGGCGGTACAGGCCACGCGACGGTTAGTGGCCCAAGGGTATGAATTAATTGCTCTAAAGAATGTCCTGGAAACACATCTGGCATGTGAAGGCATCGAGCGCCACATGTTACCCGCGTCAGTTGGGTGGCGTGCGTCCAGTGTCAGGTTGGCGGCAAACACTAGCCGACGCCTGGGAACACATATCTGGCCGGGAACGCTTCAAGGGCCAGGTGTGATCCGCATCATCTGGTGCGCGGGACACGCAGTGCATGTGTCATTCAAATTCCATGCCACTGCCGGTGTGGGAAAGTAGCCGCTCACGCTGTGCAGCTGTTATCTCAAACATTCCACCTTAGCGATTAATGAGGGCTCATATCCGCCCGAGATCCCCGGCCATCTGTCATATGGTGCACATCTAGCTTGCGCTGAGACGGTAAGGCTTAATTGGTTATGGAGGCTATTTTGCCGTTGGTGCCCGTGGCTATGTATGGGTGTTCCCCTATCCAGTAAAGTTTAAACAAAATAAATAACCGGATCCGAAATCTCGCCTCTAAAATTGCAACGTCCCTGCGCGGGACCGCGCCAGAAACTCCGCTGGCGGGGGGAGCGTCGGGAGGGGGACGGGTCGCTCCGCTCAATCCCCAAAACTGTGCGTTCCTGAAATCCCAAAAGTGCGAGGTTCCTCCAACTGTTGTGCATTCTACAGTCAGTGTTCAAAGACTGCGCATAATAGGATGGAGAAGGAATGCTACTTTACTGGCTGTTTGTACAATGAACTATTTCTCAAAGTTTACTGTCAGTTTGTGCCATAAATGTTCAGGTAATTCTTTATGGGCTCAGTGGCAACGCTTGGTGCTACAGAGTGAAGTATTCAAGTTACCGCCACTTTAAATCGAAATCCGATTTGAGGTTAATCCCAAGTGCGCTCGGTTTGATGGATCAATTACAAACAGACTTGTATCATCAAAATTTGGATTTGCAGTGCACTCTTGCATCTAAAGGTTCCACATAGATCCCTTAACAGCTTTATATCCCGGTATAGATTTGGAATACCTAAAAAACATTTAAGAGGGCTTCATAGGGGTTCTGTATTACGCTGTTACAACTTTTGATTGACGCAGTGAGCTAGAAAAAACAAAGAGCCGCAGTAGCTAGAAAAAACAAAGAGCCGCTCGGAGCCCAAACTTTCACCATCCGGAACTCTGTACACGGACGTTGCTCGCGCGGCTAGTGAGTAAAATCTAGATTGTTCGCATTCGAAGAAATGGGGTCAGGCTGATCATGAACGTATGCTATTTATTTGTAAGCACTTTATGCGTGCATCTGCTAAGTGCCGTAGCAAATTAACTGTATATATATATATATCTTTTATTTCGTTGTTCTTCTAAGTAACCACTGGCTACTTTTGTCCTTGAGCTCTCACTGGTTAAGACAAGGTATCGTGTGTATTCAGCGGGCCTTAGAGTGATGATGGAAAAAACTTGAGCTAACAAAGTTCACTCAAAATATGAAACCGACGAAGACAAAAAAAAAAAAAAAAGCAGAGGCCAAGAAAGATAAAAAAGTGAGAGCAGCGAAAGGTGTGATTAAATGTTCTCTTGACAGCATCCTCAAGTCTGACTTGGATGACGATGACGGCAACGGAAGTGCCCGACGTCTCGAAAGCCAAATAAAGTACATACTATCATACGAAAAAAGCAAAATCTGAAATGATCAAAAACCCTTACCCTACAGACAATTGGGTTGAAATACCATAGTGATCCAACATTTCGTTTAAGAATTATTAGCGAAAAACTGTGTAACACGGCCAGTGAAAACCATAGTAGGCTATAATGAATAAACAATTTTATTTACTTAAATGATCGAAATCGTATTTAATTTCTTCAAATAGAAGGGTTAGAGAAGTTAAGGAAGTAAGATGAGAATACTCTTAAGGACAAATATTACACATTTAGTAGAATCAATAGTTTCTCCTCGTTGCATGACTCTGAAGTCACATCCACTAAAGTTTATATCCATGCAAACTTCATGCAAAAATAGTCCTAATCCCAATTTAGACAAAAAAATGGTCCGAAAGAATTATTAGGATAATCCAGGTGTCGAGTCCAACGCCTCTGTCTCGGGATCCAAGGTAGCGGTATCAGTCGAACACTGCAAGGGACACGAACGCACAAGACGAACGTCACTGGACTATCAATGGTTCCTCACACAGGGTGCAATCGAAAGGCTACGGTCATCGAACTGTTAAAATTTTACAGGGATTGAATAAGATGAATTTTACTCAAGACTATTTGAATAATGCAACTATTACTTTATTTTTTACTTTATTGTACCTACTTAACAAATGACGTTAATTTATCAAATGGCTTTACTTTTAATTTAATTTTTACTTATTTTACTCTAATTTTCCACAAATTACATTTTAGCAGAGTAACTAATGAACTTCAAATATCTTAGCTGTGGGGAGAATATTTCGTTAGTGCTGAATAGGTTATAACGAACCTCAAATAGCTGAAAGAAAAGCAAGCATTGAACGTAGTCTCTGCTCTGGGAAGCCCAGATCAGCATATAGAGCGGAAAGACACAGAAAGGTCGTCTGCAGAATGCTGGCCATCCAGGTTCTAAATAAGTCCTAGGGTGCCACACGCAGCGTACTGCACGTACAAAGTCTTATATGAAACTGTGCAAAACGTAACAATTCTGCGCTTCTAGAATTTTTATTCCACTTATTCCCTTCTGGCAGTATACGACAATTTACTTTTCCCAGTATTTAATTATCAGCAAGCTTTTACTGCTTACCTCCAACTATTATTGCCCAGGTAAAATTTCCATTGAAGTTCGCAGCGAGTTAAGTTAGCAGAGAATAGGGAAAAACTGGAGTAGTTTCTAGTAAAGACAGAATTAGAGAAAATAGAATTAATTTAATCGCTACCACAACAGTGGTGCAGGAAATACTGGAGATCGAACGCAACACTAGAGAACGTGCCACGTTACGCTTAATTAGTCTCCAGGGAGACTACTCCACATCAGTACATTAGTAAAAGCGAAGAATGTTAACTCAATCACACAGGCACACCGTATTATAGAAAAAAAGATCCAGAGCTAACACTTCGCCACCCTCACTCCACACCGAATCTGGGTATCTGACCTCGGGGTAAATATAGGGGGAGGGAGCATACCCCTATTTTTGAATAGAATACTCCGCCCCTTACGGTATCTTCGGTGGCTGTCCCCCCTTGATTCCGCCGACGTTCATATTGGGTAAACCAACTTCGATTGAAGCTGCACTTTTCTCAAATATTATGGTAAAAGCTACATACATAAATCTCCAGGAGTATATTGATAAAATTCTTTCTTTGAACAGCTAGATTAAATCGCTAATAAAGTTTTTGGCTGAAAAGCCATCCTCTGATGGGGGCGGGTTCACGCATCTTCCGCCATTTTTCTAGGAACTTACATGGGTTTAAGCTGCACTTTTCTCAAATATTTTATAAAATAAATACATATGTAGATCCATATGAGTTCATTCTTTCTTTGAACAGCTACATTAAAGCGCTAATAGAGTTTTTTTTGGCATGAAAGCCATCGATGATGGCGTGAAAGCCACCCATTGATGGCGCTGGCATAACGCCTCCGCCATTTTCCAGGAACTTATATGGTTTTAAGCTGCACTTCTCTCAAATATTATTTTATAAGATTTTATTAAACGAGTACATGAATCACTATGAGTATAGCCTTTCTTTGAACAGCTACGTAGAAGCGCTAATTGAGTTGTTACTTTCACAAGCGTAGAGGGTGCTCTCCGCCATGTCCCGATAAGAATTGGTTGCCAGATGTGACTAATTTGAGGCAAATTGGCCATTTCTAGCTAATTTATTCTTTGTTAAAATAATTTATTTTAATGAATTACGACATCATTATATCTAATCCTAAATTTAACATGTTTCTTCGCTGTAGTGGCCTAAAATTTTCTAAAAAGAGGGAATATTCTTGAACTGCCGTCGCAGTGGGAGCTCAGCTGTTCTCGTCCCCCATCGAGTCTAGGATACACCACCGAAAAAGCCTTTTAAAGAACGTCAGAGGCGATTATTTGTGGCAAAGTTGTGTGCGTGAATACAACCACAAGTTGCAGAAACGACCAAATGCATGTCTACGTGATGACCAAAAACGTGGTTGTCGCACGGAGACTCGTTTTTGTTTATGTTTACGATCACAACTCGCAACTTCATTTTGAGTGCGCTTATCGGTCTTGGTTGTGACGTCACATTGTTTATTTACAAAATGAAGTTGTTTGATTGGAGTAGAATTTAAATTTTTATGGGGGTTAAAAAGTTTTGTTTGTGGTTATAGGTTACGTTAGGCTGAAATTTACACCAAAACCGCGTGATTAAAGACTGCTATTGTTTATAGAGGGGCATAGTTATTTGTTTGTTTACATTAAGAAATTGTCATGTTTGTCGAGAGAGGGCGCTGAAAACCATCTCATGTCCTTGTGACTGCTCTAGTTGTTCATCAATGGAACCATAACTGTATATGGTTGCGAAGTTTTGGTTGTTCACGGAGAAACGCCTCAGGTGTTCGCCTCCCGGACACCTGCTCCCTCCCCTTATAAAATGGTGGCAAAAATGATAGCACAATTCAGAATTTTTCGATAACTTAAAAAATACTACGCCATATCATGTGAAATTTTGACATAAAAACCGTATTTCAACTAGTGACCTACTTCTTATCATAGTTTCCCTATAAACTATTTGATTAAACTTTTATGATGAAAAGTATAAATTTGTGTTGGAATTTGAGTGGAAATAAAGATAGCACAACTTGAAAAAAATTACATTTCCGCGTTACTACATCCAGATTAGAGAAGAAGAATATCGAAACAAACCGGCGTCGCCATATTGGCAGTTACTCCCCACCTTGTAACCTCTATATTTGGAAATTAACCCATTTCTTAGCATGGGAAGACAGTGTGGGTTATCTGAAAAGGAAAAGGCTCAAATAAGCGCATTAAATGAAGAAGGATACACTATATCTGAATTTCTAGGAAGGTTAGCAGATCTAGAAAGGTGGTAACTAACTTTTTGAAGAACCCAGAAGAATACGGAAAAAAGTCTCCTGGCCGCCCTTCATAATTGAGCCCTACAGCTCGCCGCCGCCTTTTCCTTGAACGTCTCGGACAGGAGAGGGAGCAAAAAGCCTGCAAACATCCCTGAAATTAAACGTTACACCGAGAAGAGTGCGACAGATCCTGGGTTCATCTATGAACTTCAGTTATAAGAAGAGAAAAACTGCACCAGCACTCACGAAAGCACACAAGGCAAAACGCGAAGAATGGGTTCGTGAAAAAGTGCATTGGAACCATGAAAATTGGTCTAATGTTATTGTTTCCGATAAAAAAAAGTTTAACCTAGACGAACCTAACGGTTCTCAATACTACTGGTATGATCTTAGAAAGGAGGACAAAATTTTCAGCAAGCGACCTTTTGGTGGCGGTGTCATAGAATATCCTGAGGGTTCGTTTTCTTTTGCTTTCAGTGATTCGTTTGCAATTGAGATTATATTCCCCTATGACATAACAAAGTCAATCCTGTTCGATTAGCTGTATTTTCTCGAACCAGGATTAACTTGACTGGTACCTATGGGAAAGTCCGCAACACAGTATACGAATATAACAAGTCGAAACCAACTCATAGACACAAGTCCACCTATTCAGATGTAATATTGAATAACTCTTTTTTCTTGAGTTCAATTACTTAGTCTTTTTCCAGGGTATCAGTCCACTTATTTCTTGGGAACTGAGTCTCTTTTCTTATCCAGAATGGCTCTTGCCCTTAATCTAATAAAGGTGGAATAACACACTTAATTACGTTTTTAGTCTCACGACAGAATAAATCTTTTTTTCATTTATTCAAAAGAAATGATCATACAAGAGTTGTGGTTGGCAGCGTGGAAGACGCCGCCCAAGTAGTTCAATTGAAAGTAAAGAATAATTAATCACTCACAGAAGAAATCACATACAACATAAGGACAAGGTATGATTGATTGAATTCTATTTCGGGTGACGGCTACAATTTAACGCATGAGACATTAACTGAAACTTGT
>LQNS02001578.1:6190874-6213256 GCA_001587735.2 Parhyale hawaiensis | reverse complement strand
CTCTTTGGTCGCAAACTGCGGCACCACAGAAGACACCCAGCAGAGTGACTCCACACACGTGGGGTGACGTGAACAACGTCACCTGGACTTCTTCCGAAGACTCTCAAGGTAACTCTCAAGGTATGCTCTGCGACCAAAAGTAAACGCTCATTTTATTAAGCAGATTTGTTAATTAATGAATTTTACGGTTTTTATGGAAACTGCAGTGTTTTTCTTTATTCCCCCTGCTGATTGGAAAGTACTATTGGCAAGCTAAGTTCGAACCTAAGGACTGGAGAGAAGATCCTCTCACCCTACTCCAGCTTAAAATTTACACCACTAAAGTTTGCACTGGCCGTGTTACACTGTTTTTCGCTTATAATTCTTAAACGAATTGTCGAATCACTATGGTATTTCTACACAATGCCTTTAACACCCCTACTTAATTTACGGCCCACATAGCATATTGCTGTATGTGTTTACAGAGAAATTTACTAGTGTATATTAAACCTATATTAAGCTGAAGCCAGGAAATCGCGTCTACACATTCGAGCAGAACGACGCGGCCACACCCAGTGTTGCTAGGTTGTCGAGGCGTAATATCTGTAGACCATAGCCGAAATATCTGTATTTTACCCAAATATCTGCAGAGCTAAAACGTTCCCTAACGTTTCTTGCCTGTCGTTTATTTATGAATTATATTATAGACAGTTTCAAACTATGTTAGTGATCGGCCTATGACAAACTATAACCATCGATCGATTGAAGCTTGTAAAAAAAAAATACCAATCTGCGGTAACAACATCCGACAAATACTCAGAGTAGTGGCGTAACTCTGTATTTAATAGTCTATTAAGGAAGCCATGCCATTTAAAAAATAGCTTATCTATCGATTTTTGTGGCAAAATATTTTGACATTGGAGCATAACCTTCTTTATATGCGGGTTCATGAGAAGGTATTATGTGCAACTGTCGCAGGTCCCCCGCTATGATAGCACCAAAACTGCTAAAAAAAAAAACATTGGCAAGGAGCACACCACATTACGCTGAATCAGCTAGACTATATATATACGCCATTGGCTAAGAGGAGATACAATCGGCTAAATTGGTAACACTGGAACTCATTTGTAATTTGTTAGAAAGTTATCTGAAAGGAATTTTTGGCGAGAAACAAATGAACAGACTTCACAAAAAAGTTTAGTCACAATGACAAAGGTTCATATATCGCATAGTCAAGAGTTAGCAATCGTAATTTGTCACTACTGCGAAAAACAGTGTCTATCGCATCTGTCTCCTAGCTATCATGAAAATTTGTCAAGGGGTTGCAATTGCCCTCATATGATGCCGGCTTGGGCCTAATATATCTGTAGAGTGAGTGAAGTGACCGAGCGCTCCACGATACGTTTACCAACTAGGGTTTCAGCGTGGGTTCGGCGCTCGGTCACTCAAGGGTGGGAGCTGGAACCCTGCACTCAGTCCATTTTTCTTAATCTGATTTATTGCCAATTTTGGTTTATATCGGAATGGCAGGTAAGCTGTGTTCCTTATTTGAGGTTCAGTACATGAATCGCTGCATAATTTGGTTTTGATCGCTGAGACAATGGTGAGTTCACTTTGGGGCAATGTAAGGACTTCATGGACTAGGTCCAGTTGGATACTGTGACTGGTTATAATTTTGGTAGGCGTTTTATTTCAATCGAGTGAGTACTCACATGCCTTGAGCTGTAACTTGCTCGACACCTCCACGCTCTACAGGCACACTAAATAAATGCATCCAGCGTATTCTTCCACTACGCAAAATTGCACCTCATCTTTTGTCCTGTCAATACATGTGATTGTGTGCCATTGATTTTAACTATTTATACAAGCTTCAACACTGTGTTATCTCGCTCACACAAGTTGTTAGTGAGATCATGCATTAATCTCTAACCCCTCTCCGGGATTTGGTAAAACTACCAGATCAAAATTAAAAGGCTCGTTTTATGGCATATTACTAGCTTAGAAGTAATTTGGTCCAATTGACTCTTATCACGTCGTGTGACTGGCAATGATTTTATTCAATGACAACTATTGGCTTTAGCGTCTCATAAGTAAAATATACTTTTAGTTGGGCGTATTCTCAATTTTAATAGACAGTTTAAATTGATGTGCTTTGTATATGATTGAGAATGAATAAAGGTGAAAAGTGAATAAAAAATTAGTTGAATCCACGAGAAAGTGTTGATTGGAATCTTTTGAAATTTCGTGCATTTGAACAAATCACTCCAAATATCTGTAGATTTTTGGCATTTTTGTGAAAGAAATCTGTGTAGATCAGCATTAAAATCTGCAGATCTATAGATATATCTGGAGATCTACTTCATTGTGAAGTCCATTCATTTGTTTCTCGCCGAAAATTCCTTTCAGGTAACTTTCTAACAAATTACCAATGAGTTCCAGTGTTGCCAATTTAGCCGATTGTATCTCCTCTTAGCCAATGGCGTATATATATATATATATATCCCATGGGTGCTATCATGGCGGGGGATCTGCGGCACTCGCACATAATACCTTCTCATGAAGCCGCATATCAAGAAGGTTATGCCCCAAAGTCAAAATATTTTGCCACAAAAATCGATAAATGAGCGATTTTTAAATGGCATGGCTTCCTTAATTAATAGACTTCTATATATTAAGAGCTACGCCACTGTTCTGAGTGTTTGTCGGATGTGACTACCTTAGATTGGTATTTTTTACAAGCTTTACTCGATCGATGGATATATTTTGTCATATACCGTATCATTAACATTGTTCGAAACGGTCTATAATATAATTTATAAACAAACGACAAGCAAGAAACGTTAGTGAACGTTTTAGCTCTGCAGATATTTCGGGTAAAATACAGATATTTCGACTCTGGTCTACAAATATTACGCCTCGACAACTTGCCAACACTGGGTATGGCCGCGTCGTTCTGTTCGAATGTGTAGACGCGATTTCCTGGCTTCAGCTTAATATACACTAGTAAACTCCTCTGTAAACACATATAGTAATATGCTATATGGGCCACAAATTAGGTAAGGGTGTTAACGGCTTTGTGTTGAAATACCAAAGTAATCCGACTATCCGTTTAAGAATTATTAGCGAGAAAAAGTGTAACACGGCCAGTGCAAACCTTAGTGTATTTAGTGCCATTGTTTACCCTCACTGCCTCCATAGCTTCTATTTCAACAATCGTGTATAATACAATATGTGCGTTTGAATGCAAGAGCTGGAAAGCACTTTCAACGAAAGCAACTGGCTTCGTGTTCCATAAGCTTCCATTACAGTTTTATATAAATACCTGAATCAGCTATTAGTCTACACCCATGCAATACATAAATACCGTAACTGTATAAGCATTGCTATGAGACTTGTGTCAACCTTATGGGGTTGCCGAACCTCAACTCTTCACCCTACAGTGATCCAAACGGCAGCATCACGTAGTGTGTTATGATCACTGAAGACAGGAAACGGTGATGGGATTAAAGTTGAAGTACGTCAATTATTACTCAGCTGGTCTAACCAAGAAGCTAAATTTTTTTAAGCCCCGTCCAGACTACCGCAAAAAACTGTCCACACTATGGCGATTTCACCAGTCGCTGCGAATTTTCATCCTCCAATCGCAGCTTTGAGCGTTTTCGCGAGCGTCCAACTTGCTGGATATTTTCGAGTGATTTAGGCTGCGGCCAAAACAGGTTGACCGTGTAAGATTCAGAGATGGGCATGTAACTTGTTACCGTAACGGCTTAAGCAACGGGCGTTACTTTTTATAACGAGTTATGGTAACGCCTTAGTAATTTTTGAAACGTAACGAGTAACGGAAACGTCCTGGTGGATTTTCGCAAAAGTAACGGAAATTGCTGTAAATCGTTCTTCATTACATTTTCAAAATTTGCGAAAAATACGAAAGATGAGCTGTCTGAAAAAAAAAGTCATGCTAGAGGTGTGGTATCAAAATTTCAAAGAAACATGCAAATTCTGGCAATTAAGGTATAACCATAATTTAAGGATACATATATTTTAGAATTAAGATAAGAGTTTCCATTTCTAAAAGTTTACTTTGAAATCATGTCCACCAGAACACGAATGAGATCCACGGATATACTTCTGTGCCTGCGAAATCACTAGATATTATTCACACGACTCTTTGCAACGATAGGTACATCCAGGTACCAACGTAAATTCATTCATTTTTTATTACTGTTCGTATGAGTTTGGACATACAAATAAAACAGAGACTTTTGCCCGCAAAACAATATGACAGAAATATTAAGATCAGCTCCGACCTGCTTTATGTCATTGTATTAAAGTTAAAGATGAGTTGCTCTACTTGTTTCTTCAGTTGTTCGCACATACCAATCCAGAAAGTGCTGAGTACTGTATTACATTCGAAACAAGCTCGATATATGCCAAGGTAGCATCTTACCATTCTAGCCAAGTTTGCTTTCTAGCGCGGTCAGATGGATCTCTCTGCGTGATTTTCACTAATAAGAATCAATCTAATATACCATCTAGAACGCCTTGTGGCGTAAGACCATCACCCGCAGTGAAGGCACGCAAATTTAACGCCGTCATTTTACGGCCAGCTAACTCAATACTTTCTCCATTTTTCACATCTCAGTCAACTCTTTTGACTGTCTGAAAAAAAAATGATTATCATGACTCAACTCCATCTGCCTCTTTTTGGGCGGACAGACAGCAAAATTCATCACCGTCATATTTTATGACCAAATAACTCCAGTTTTTTGGCCTTGCTCACGTCAAGGTCAACCCACCTGACTCCCTAAAAAATTATGAACATTGCTCAATTCCTTCTGCCTCCATTTTTTGGGTGCAATTACAGATTCAGTGCAGTCATTTTTGATGACCATCTAATTGAAAATTTTTGTCGTTTTTTCACGTGTCAGTCAACCCACCCGACTGCCTACAAAAAATCATTATGGTGACTCAACTCCTTCTGCCTCTCTCTGGGTGGACAGATAGCATTCATCGCCGTTATTTTTGATGTCCTGCTAATTCTAGTTTTTTGACATTGGTCACATTTAGGTAAACCCACCACACTCCATGCAAAAGATTAGGACCTTTCTCAACTCCTTCTACCTCTTTTTGGGTGGACAGATAAATACATATACCTATACAAATATATTTAAATCTTCAACGAAAACATTATCCCCTCTCTTCGCTTCTCTTGCGGGTGATAACAGCCTGCTAAGCTGGATGGTTACTCAAGCTCCTCAGATCTCATTAGTGTATGGAAAATTAGTGAGTCCGGCCGTCAAATGTCGCTGCATGGAGCTTGTGATGCTGCCTCGTCATCGTTTATTCTCGGGCTACCAAAATTCTATAATTATATGCTCTATCTGATGATTTCTACGTCTCAGTACCATTTGGTACAATAACCCTCTTATCTAGTCGACCCGTAAAATGTCATCGACAATATGGATTCTTTTAATGCATCGAGTTTTACAGTGCAAATAAAAACTATGCTCTCACATCACTGGATACGTTTAGGACTGTCTTAAGACATTAATGCTGCTTCTTCTATCCAGACCATAATTTTGCAGCAGAGGAGAAGATAGCAGCACCTTAACTGTGGAAGAAATTATTTTAGTTGCAAAAATTGAAGCTATGTAAAACATGTGCCACAATAAACTATGTGGAAAGCTCTACTTCGTGAAAAACGAAACTAATAAGAAACATGTTAGGAAAAGTGAAGCGAAGTAGAAGCTACAATTACAGGGTGTTGCAAAATTCTTGGTACAAACTTCGGCTCTTAGTAGAAACTATCAATATAAACACTTTTTCATCAATAAAAAACTCTAAAACGCTTATTTTTTGAGATATTGTGTTTAGAAAATTTTAAAACTACACTACTATACAACTGCACAACGGTGAATTCGCAACAGACAGGAACAAGGGCAATTGGGAGAAATATAATTAAGAAATTTAAGCAAGATTGAATGCATGTCCATGTTTTCTTATTGTTTTGCATCTAAAAAGTTACTAGTCAAAGATTTAAAAACATTATCCACCGATTAAGGAAATTTCTAGAACATTCCAGTCAACGTTAGCGTGCTCTAGCTAGAGGCCTACCGGAATCATTTATCAGTAAGCGTCGTGGCACTGAACTGGTGAGATGCATCGCCTTACAAATGCAGAAATGGCCCACATGCATTTCACTTATGGTTCTGCTGATGGTAATGCAAGACGTGCCGCAAGAATGTACCAAGCGCTACCGTAATCCACAAGTCCCTGATCATCGATTATTCTCTGCTTTGCACCGAAGATTGTGTGAGAATGGAAGTTTGAGTGCAAGCCGAGGGGATGGTGGTCAGCGGGCACCCATGCAAGCCAGTTTGATGTGGATGAAGAGATGATGTGTTGGAACATTTCCGTCGAACATCCCGTACGAGCACCCGTGCCGCAGCAACTATTATGGGAATTCAAGATCATACTGCAGTGTGGCTTGTATTGGGCCGGAATAATAATCCGTGTTAATAATCCGTGTCACTTCCAGAGAGTCCAGAGTCTACTTCCCACAGATTATGCTCTTCGTGAATGATTCACGCAGTGGTTTTTGAATCAGGCGTTAGAAGATCCCCATTTTGCAGAACTTGTGTTGTTCACGGACGAAGCTACCTTCACCCGTTATAAACTTTTTAATGTTCATAATTTCCACGTATGGCGGCAGAACAACCCTCATGGCATCCGTCAACATCGCCACCAGCATCGCTATACAGTCAATGTTTGGGCAGGTATCGTTCACAATCAAATTGGCCCATACATTTTGCCTGAGCGTCTCACTGGGAATCTCTACAGAGTCTTTCTTGAAGAAGTCTTTACGGATTTATAGGGCGATGTGCCACTGGGTATTCGTAGAAGACTTTGGTTTCAACACGATGGAGCTCCAGCACATTATGCCCTGAATGTGAGACGTTTTCTCGACATTCAGTCTCCAAATCAATGCATTGGTCGTAATGATGCTGTGCCCTGGCCACCAAGATTACCTGTCTCCCCTAGATTTTTTCTTGCGGGTGCTCGCGGGGAACCTGTCGAGTAAACAGAGGACCTTGTCACCCGAATTGCAGTTGCTGCTGGAGATTGCGCTGAGATCCATGAATCTTTGCCAACGTACGCAACTCCCTTCAACGAAGGTGTCGTGCTTGTATCAATGTTCATGTTAGACTGTTTGAACAATTACTGTAATGAGATCCTTGCTAATAAAAATTATCTCTTGTTATTGAGTATTAGAACTACCCTCGTGTGTATTAATGAGCAGTGTGCATGTAGGTAACTAATAATCAGCGTTCATTGTTCACATCATTATCTCACAAACTAAGCGTTTTTCCAGTTTTTTTATTGATGAAAAAGTCTTTATATTGATATTTTTTACTAGTAGCAGAAGTTTGTACCAAGAATTTTGCAACATCCTGTACAGTGTATCTACATGTACATTATACAGTACGTTGCACCAAAAAAGAAACACATCGCATATCGGTATGTGTCTTTATAACTAAATTCGTGTTTCATATTGCAAGGCAGCGGCTCTCAATAAAAATCGGTGCGCCACCAGTCACTGGCCAATTAGCCCACTGAGCATGCGTAGGCTGCATATGTAACTAACTAAAGGTTGTCGTATACCAAGAGAAGCATCTCGGCGAGAACATTCCCACAGCATGTTGGAGTGTGGTGAGATCCCATGTATTTTTTTTTTATTATTTAGTACCCGGTGTGCAAATTTCATGAAAAAAATGCTAGCTATATTCAAGAAATTTTATACATTCGATTTGTTATAATTTGGTTTTACCAAATTCGTCTTTGGACTAGCAGGTGCGCCGCACTATTTCCAATACTAAATTGGTGTGCCGCCAATGGAAAAAGGTTGAGAACCACTGCCCTAGCATATTCAGTTATGAATAGGCTACATTGCATTGAATGTAATTTCAAATTATGATTGAATACCTGTGCCACTCCTTCCAACTAGGCCTGATGATATATTGATAAACAAACAAACGTTTCCAGTCAACATAGCGACCTCGAAAAATAACTACTGTATAAAATAGCTGTTCTTGCAGGCGCAAAGAGTGCGTCTAATGCAGTCTAATTGAGAGAAGTACATATAATGCGTATTGACCTAGGGAAAATTGCAAAATCAATTTTAGCCAAACTAACTCATTTTGGTGCCTTAAAACTCAATTACTGTCAACCACCATTCACCTCTATACTCGAAATTGTATCTCTTGCTGATGAACACGTCTCTTGCATCGCTAGGAACAGTTTACTTTTTTTGGAATCGCTATGTTGTCTGGAAAAGATTTTGTCCAAATTTTATCAATTTGCCTTTATTCCCGCATGGGATTTTGAGTGGGAAGTCAAGAATAGAGTAAGCTATGGTCAATGCATATTCTTCAAGTAGCAAAACGGACTTTAATTAAAACGCTCTCTGTTCAGTCTTTTGACAAAGCTGGCCAGAGTTGGAAATTTCCAGTTAGAACGAAAATAGCACGAGAAGATTTTTACGGACACTTAACGATCCAAGGATCAAGTACATTTTAGAATTATTTCTCACAGGATTAGTACTGTTTGAATTGTTTTGCATGATTCAAATAACTTCTTCTAATGACAATACTGAAAAAAGGGCAAAATGATGTTCAGTCTATCAGTGTGTGTACGGCACCAGGACATTCCTAAGTTTCTTGCTGGAGACCGTAATAAGCGATTGTACTCTGTTGACCTTTGGCTGATAACCGAGCAAGACTCGAGTCGAAATAATTTTTCCGGCTAAAATGCACTGTTCAGTGCGCGACTGTTCAGTTTTTTCTTGAAATTTCTAGCAACATTTCAGTAATACTTACTGCATCCAGAAGTGAATCTACCCAGCGGTATTTTTTCTACCCGAGAAAAAGGGCTCCAATTGCAGGGAGAGTTCGTGGTGCTCGCTTTCCAATACAGTATTCCAAAAATCAAGCAGGCTGATACAATCTGCAGTGCGAGGTTGAAGCATGAGTGCAAAGAGCAATAAATTCGTCCGTGCGATCCTTTGCCGTCGTTTTACGGCAGGTAACACCACTATCGTAATATGGCGTAATACAAGCCTTACTCTGCTAATACGAAAATATTTTCACAACAAGACAATTTTTGGAAGACGCATATTTGACTGCTTAGTCGTCGGTTATGTGAAAATGAGATTCACAGCTTCTCTTTCCTTCAATTACGCTTATAGAATTCTACTTCATCCAAAAAAGTGCTGACGAAAGTGTAATATAGAAGCCATGGCGTGCAAATGGCTTTCGTATGTTGGGAATATTCATTGTGTACAGAACAGATATTAAATTTCCTTATGGGCGTTCTCTTCCATTAAAAATGGATATCTGTTACCAAAATGCAGGCTGGTACTCTCATTATCATGAAGATGTTATTGTGAACTCTATCTCCATTATGACAAAAGGTTCAAGTTTTGGCCGACTTTGATATACTTTATAATAGTACAAAATATTGTATATTGTTATAGTTATTTATACAATAAGAACTTACATGTAACGAGTAATGAAGTAACGGTCGTTACTGTAATGAGTAACGGTGACCTCCGTGCAAGTTCTTGGCAGTAACGAGTAATGGTAACGCCCCGTTAATTCTATAGAAGTAACGAGTAACGGTAACGACCTCCGGTATCAAGTAACGGTGCCCATCACTGCTTATAATATTTTGTTTCTCTCACGCAACACGAAAAAATTAGGCGTTCTGTTCGGTTTTCTTGCTTCTTTATCGACACATTAAAAGCCTTCATCTTCTCTTAGTTCTAATTCACTGCAAATTTGACGAAAAATATGGAACTTCACTGCAGTAGTGACGCTTGTGTCGAAAACCGAGTTGACGGTAAACATTTTACCGTCGTTTTGTGGTTACACAGTTGTGTTTAAGAGACAAAATAATATGCCTGAACATTTGGCACAATCGCTATATGGAGAACATAAATTGTCGAAAAACCCCAACTAAGAATTTATTTACTTAACAACCTCGAAAACATTAGGGAGCGGTAAAGAAAAGTGTGAAAATGTCAACCCAAGCTCAGTTGGCAGTATGTGATTGACTAAAAAATAAATGGTTTCTGCATTTAGAATCATTGCTATTCATAGTTGTGTCGATACTAGAAGTAAAATAAGTCATTAATAGTGGCAAAAACTGCAGCTTCTTTCGACCGAGGAGCGTGAGTACTAATTTTTTGCTGAATATCTACCGATGATCTGCGCTCAATAGTCAAGCGTCGCTACAATGCACCGTGCGACAGTGTGGACGCTACTGCGAGATTTTCGCTGCGTTCTGCGAATTCGCACAAGCGTTTTTTGCACTTATGAGCAGTAGTGTGGACGGGGCTTAAGGTGGCTAAAAAGAAGCGAAGCCAGCCTAGCTTTTCGGTTTGACACAATGAGACTGCCGATTTAAGTACAAAGACTGCTTTTTATGTTAGTGAATTTTTGACCACTCGATGTCCATATACTCAATCCACAACTTCGATTTTTGCAAACTTCGTAGAATAATATAATCATCCGCAAAAACCTATAAAACACTGCTGTAACTGAACTTTTAGTTCCTCAACAGCTTTCATCGCTTTGAATTTAGGTGAAGAAAAGTTGTGGTTGTTTCTTCTTCTTCTTCTACAAAGGCCACTAATCAACCGTAGTTCTAAAATATATAAACTACCAGTGGCCCGTGCCATCATTATAAATGACGGCAAAAAATTAACACTTCACCAAAACCCCCACCGTCTTTTGGGCTTCCTCATTTTTCCTATATATATCTAATACAGAAGAAAAAGATTCCAAGGGACCCAACTTTTTTTCGTCTTTTGAAATCTGAATTTTCTCCTATCTTATTAGTTCTATTTTTCCCCTATCTAATTCTGAAGAAAAAGATTGCAAGGTACCCAACTTTTTTTTTTTTGCCTAAGAAAAAGATTCCAAGGTACCCAACTTTTTTTTCGCCTTTTGAAATCTCAATTTTCTTCTATCTTATTCCCATAGAGTGTGACAGGAAAGCTATAAATATAGTTATAAATAAATAAATAAATGAAAACACGACGTGAAATATTATATAGTACTGATTATGTTGTACTTCTAGAGTACAGTATATCGTTTCTTATAGATTTTTGTAGAAAGTGCGGCTACAAGCAGAAGTATTTCACTGTGCATATTGAACGTATGGGCACCTCGTAGCGGAATCGCCTTCCTCACAACGACATAAAACTCTTCTATTGAATTAGGCATAATAAGGCGAGATAATAGGTAAAGAAAGCCATTATACTAAAATTAAGTAAAATACAAACTAGTCAAAATTAAATGGACGTTTGTGACATATATGTCCAAAATCAGAAAAAGTCAGCAAACGGGTGGTACCGTCCCCCTTTTACTGACTTTTTTCGAAACGTCCATTTCATTTTAACTAGTTTGTGTTTTGCTTAATTTTAGAATAAAAATCTTACGCAGTAGACTTCGGAAGCAATAGACTTCGGAAATCTACCGAATATATTATGTACAATTACCAACATATGGCATAAAATATAATGAATTGAAATGTATTTCATGACATATGTCAGCGTACTTTCCACCATTCTACACTGCATGTATAAAGGCATTATATTTACGAATTTATTGTGTGCGAAGATAAGTATACCCAGGAGTAGTACACGCATATACGAAAGTTGTCTTTAAAGTAAGTATGTTTTTGATATAAAAATGAAGCAAGAATCATTTTCTTACACATTTTATGTTTATTGGAAGCGTGTACCTTACTCTATCTATTATATAATAAAACTCAACTTATTGGTTGCTTGCTCCATCGCTTGGTTGATTGTGGTCCGTCGTTCACCACGATATAAAGGATATAGATAAAAGAAAACTCATCTACTGAATAACATAATGAGGTGACAGGAAATTCGAATCCTAAGTTTCTATAGCTTATGTTGTTCCAGAATATGCTCGAGCTGGATCCTGCATCGTTTAAAAAACATTTACTTCAACGAATAACGAATTCGGCGAATCAAAATTTGAATCTCTACGATACGGAAAAAAACTCCTCCCTTACTGAATCTACGTCCTACACGACGAGAGATGGGAGCGAAATCGAGAGAAAGCAAATTTTAAGGGATCTTGTGGTGAGAATGCAAGATAATGCCACCTTTGAAGATCACGTGACTCGAGTTGTTAACATAGGCAAGAAGTGGAGCGGATGGGTGCTTCGAACTTTCTCTTCACGAGAGGCAGACACAATGCTCACCTTATAGAAATAACTGATGCTGCCGAGGATTGAATACTGTTCAGTGTTCACATCTTTGGTTACCAAGCTAACGGAAAGACTTAGAGTGCCTCCAGACTATCCTGAGATCGTTCACTGCCAAAATCAGGGGCATCCAAGATTTAAACTATCACGAAAAACTTGCTCAATTACAAATGTACTCAATGCAAAGGAAATTCGAGCGCATTACTATCATAGTAGGTTGGAAAATTTAGAAGAAATTACTGCCAACGTCAATGGACGAATCCAGGCCAGACACTCAAACCGTATTGGCCGCACTTGTAAGGTGCGAATTCCGATAAAAACTGGTGGTGATGCAATAGTCACAAAGTATTCTAATAGTTCCGCAGTCCTGGGGGCGAAATTATTCAACAAAATGCCACGCCACATCCGAAATATCACCGGTACAGAGACTGCGAAATTTAAAACCTTACTGGACGCATGCTTACTGAAAGCGCCAAATAAACCTGTTGTAAGCAGCTACTTGAACTGTGGGGATAACTAGCTGTTAGCCACCCCGCTGGCCACGGACTGCAGCATCACCTGTGCGCAAGATTGGTGAAGTGCATAACGCCACCTGGACCTCGTCCGAAGCATCATCAAGTAATCAAGTTAAGGTATACGGGAGGCTCAATCTTGGATGGAGTTTTCGTTTCTGTCGTGCATAATCCATTTAACTTATGTTTTCCTTAGCTGAATTTCTTCGTGGCAGTTGAAGCTTCAGCTGAGCAGAGGCCATAGCATTTTCAATTCTTATTGCCGCCAAATTTCGATCCTACTGGTTCACAAGCTGGTGGGTATCCAGGATAGAGCAGGAACTAAGTACTATGCTTGAAGTGAATTCTTTTATTAGGGCAATATTTTGCTGGTGCTACTTGACTTTCAAGCGTACCAGAACTAATATTCGCGCTCTCACTTGTGGGAGAGAACTTTTGCTTTCGCAAACTCATGACGGCACAACTTTCGTTGATTTAATGGAAGATCAAGCAAACAGTTATGAGGCATATTGTGCAGCAAAACCCCACCGTAAGCAAGTACAGTGAAACGCTTCATATATTGCCGATAAGCATATTAGTAACGGAAGCTTGATCATTGAAAATGTGTCATCACAAATTCCTCGCGGTCATTTTTGACGGCATCAGTCATAAACACGAAAGTTCTATTAGTATTAGGCCCTAGTCTAACGCAGCACACAAGATTTAAAGAGTAACAGACGATCCAAACCTATTTTTTATAACTAACTAAAAGAAGCATAATAAGCTCACCGGACAAAAAATTAGTCAACAGTTACTAACAAGGTTACTGTTACTAACATCACTACTACACAAGCCTCCGCCGAAGTGGTTGTCCCTAAGGCCCCGTCCAAACTACCACCAAAAGCTGTCTACACAATAGCTACAGTATTTCGCTAATTGCAGCGAATTTTCGTCGTCAAATCGCAGCTTTGAGCGTTTTCGCGACCGTCCAACTTGCTGAATATTTTCGCGCGATTTAGGCTGCGAACAAAGCAGGCTCACACTGAAGTATTTAGTTCCTCTCACGCAATATGAATAAATTAGGCGTTACATGAGATTATCTTGCTTTTTATAGACATTTTACAAGCTTTCAGCTTCTCTGAGTTCTGATTCACAGCAAATTTGACGAGATATATGAAACTTCACTGCAGTTGTGACACTTGTGACGAAAACAGAGTTGACGGTAAACATTTTATCGTCGTTTTGTGGTTACACAGTTGTGTTTAAGAGACAAAATAATGTGTCCGAACATTTTGCACAACTTATGGGGAACATAAATTATCGTGGAACTCCAGTTTAAAATTTATATACTTGACAATCTAGAAAACAGTACCGAGTAGTAAAGAACAGTGTGAAAATGTCAACCCAAGCTCAGTTGGAAGTATGCGTTTTGCTGAAGAACGCATGGCAGTAGTATCTGCATTAAGAAGCAATGCTTATTCATAGTTTTGTCGATACTCTAAGTAAAATAAGTCATTAATATTGACAAAAACTGCACCGTCTTTGGACCAAGGAGCGTGAGCAGCAAAGTTTTACTGAACATCTGCGCTCAACAGTCAAGCGTCGCTACACTGCACCGTGCGACAGTATGGACGCTGCTGCGAGATTTTCGCGGCATTCTGCGAAATCTCTGAAGCGTTTTTTTTTTTTGCACTTATGAGCGGTAGTGTGGACGGGGCTTTAGCGGGGTTTTCCCAGTCGATATTACCGATCACTTTCCTGTATTTATTATGCCCTTAGTAATCAAAAGTGACAAAAATATTAGTAGGTACTTTCGCGACCATTCCCGTAGATAATTGTTAAAGCTAGGGAATGCTGTTAAAAATCGTATGTTGAATTTTGATAACGATACTGACTGCACTTTAAATAGCAAGATAGACTTGTTCCTTGGAGGTTTGGTATCCGACTACAACCTACATTGTTCGATCAGAGTAAAACTTTCTCCGTTAATTCTGTAACAAAACCTTGGATAGATAACTAAATGAGAAGAGAAATCCGTCATAAACATGAATTGTTTTGCCAGTACAGAGTGGGGATCTTTACCTTTGATTATTGTAATCAGTGCAAGAATTCTGTAACTTCCAAACTTCGTTCTGAGAAACAATATTAGTTTCTAAGGAAATTTACTCTGTGTAAATATAACAGTAGAGAAGTATGGAAAACTATTGCTTCCATTTTAGAAGTAGGCCTGTAGCGAGCCCCCCAACTAAATATCGATGGTACCGTAGAGGAAGATCCTAGACTCATCTCCGATTTAGTCTATACCTATTTTTCAAGTTTTGCAGATGATACTGAAAGCACAATTTCTTCTTCTAGCAGAAATATTCTTTCCTTCTTGACGAAATTACAATAAACCAATCAATTTTTTCTCATCCTAATTCAGCAAATTAGGTAAAAAATATAATTACTTCGATGAAACTGAAAGAAGCTCCACTAAATGATATATTCAATTTTACTTACAAAAACGTTGCAGATATTATATCTCTCGTCATAGCAAATCATTTCAATGAGTCAATCTCCACAGGGACTTTTCCGAATGCTCTTAAAATAGCTAGAGTTGTTCCTATTCACAAAAGCGGTGACAAAACTACAGTAAAAAATCATAGGTCACTATCAACTCTGCCAGTTCTCAGCAAAATTTTCGTAAAACTCATGTACGAGCGATTCTGGTCATATCTAGAAAAATTTTCTCAGTAATACTCAGTTTGGTTTTCGGTCTCGTTCATGTGCACTGTTGCTGTCTGTGAGTTTCTTGACTATGTCTACAGTGCAATAGATAATGGTGAATAGTTTTTGTCAATGTTATTAGATTTTAGCAAGGCATTTGATACCATAGACCACAACATTTTGCTGGAAAAGTTGAACCTACTTGGCGTTAGGGGTCCTGTTGGAGCCTGGTTCAGGTCTTACAATTGCGCGGTAGGACTCGTATGTAAGTTTTTGTAATGTACATTTCGAGAGTAAAACCCTAACTAGGGCTGTGCTGCAGGGTTCCATAGTCGGACCATTGCTCTCTTTAATTTACATTAATTATATGCATTGCTCAACTAACCTTAACATTGTTCATTATGCCGACGACACTACTGTGTTTACATCTAATAGAGACCTTCAGTCTGCTACTGTTTATCTTAATGAGCAACTTCGTAAGATTGATGTCTGGCTTCAAACAAATCTATTATCTCTCATTATTACGAGAAAATAGGTTACTAATGAGCCAATCATTAAAATTAGAGAAACTTTAATTGAACGGACGCATTTGAGAAAATTTTTCGGAATAATAATTGACGTCAGCTTTCCTTTCATCAGCACGATGCCTACGTCTGTCTAAATTATCTCAAGCACTGGGAACAATCCGTAGGCTATCAGTTCATGTTCCACATTGCACCTTGTTATCTCCCTATTACTTTCTTTTCTATAGTCATTTGATATATGGGATAATAGTATGAAGAAGAGCTAATAAATCCTTGACTGATAAAATAAGCCGAGTACAGTGTCGACTGGTGAAATTTTTTAGATCAAATGTGGGAGGCGTCGATGGATTCTCAGCATGTTCGTTGTTGAGATTTCTTCAAGTGTGCAACTATTTCTGTGTACTGAAGCTCCACAAGGTGCTAAACGGCCATCATAAACACTTATTTGATAAAACCAATTCATGTGAGGTGGAGCACAGCTAGGCAACTCGCAGGATGCTAGCAGGCGATCTGGCCATCTACCGCTGTCGCACTTCCATGAGCCAGAAAAATTTCCTGTATCAAGCGATAGATTGATGGAAGCAACTACCAACTTCTTTTCGTAACTGTACACAAACAAAAGTGTTCAAATCAACTGTTAAAAGCCATTACTTGCTCCATCAATAAATATTATTGTACAATCAATGATCAATATTATTTCATCCTCTCACATGCATTTCCTACCGACCCGAGTTGTGTACAAATGTGCGGAGGACCTGTCTTTGAGTGCCTCCATGTGTGGGTTCCATGCTTCTTTGCGTGTTTTCCATGGGGCATTGGGTGGGCATACGGTTGGGTTAGCTAGGTTTGGCCATCTTTATTGTATGAGAGCAGCGACCTCATGACAAAGCTTACCTTATAGTTTAAACCCACGGGACATCTGCCATTCGTGCACGATCTGCTTCCTTCCACTTCTGTGGTCGTGCAGGCGGTGCTTTGTGCTGTTCGTACTCTCCTTCCGCGGCTCACGGAGTGGTGCCCTAGGGGGGACCCTATAGGTTACCTCAGCCGTTAGCTGGGCCTTCTGGACGTTTGCTTTTTGCGCCCACTGTGCATCCTTCCCATCTCATGCTTCTGCTGATCTTGCTTCCAACTGTTGTTGCTCTTCTTTCCAGACTTGCTGTACCCATGCGCGTTGATCATGACTGAGGATACCCTCGTGCGTGAATTCCATGTGTCTATCGTCAAGCTTTGTGTCTCTTCTTTCTTCCTCTGTGATGTCGCCTTTCGGGGGTTATAGCTTGGCACCTGACCCAAATAGAGGTGATGAATACTTATAAAGATTGTCACTGTATTTTCTGGCTCCGGGTGGCTGTATTTTCGGGTTGTAAGGGCGCTGGGCAGGCTTAGGCAGACGTACTGATTCTCAATAGCAAATATTATGTGGGGACTCGCTTCATATGTTTCGCGCTGCTAACGTTTGTTCGATGTAGTCGATGCTTGTGTCTCGTAGTATCTATAACTAAAATCTAAGTTGAGCTGCTAGTTGAATATCTTAACGTACAATCTTTGTCAGTACGTTGTAAAATAACTCTCATTATAGATATCTCGGTAGAGCGGGAACTGTTTGAAGTACTATACATTACCCAAATAGCTTATAGCTACCTATGGGCTTGATGCACGTTTCACTGTGATACCTCTATGCTACTGTTTTCTTCCAGTGTAATGATAAACTTATTATTATTATAAGGTGTAGGACCTCCACGAACACGTGTAATGTGTTCGTGCGAACATTTCTGTAAAGCATTGAGTCTACAAGATTTCTAATGTACACTTGATCCATTTTGAACCACCCTTGCGTCAGTCGATCCCTTAAATCAGCCAGAGTACTTGGAGAATATTCTCGGCGCCTAACTTGTCGTTCAAGATGGTCCCTTAAATTCTCGATAGGGTTCATGTTTGGAAACTTAGCCGGCCATTTTAGGTGCCTCACATATCCAGAACCGTCTTCATGCCGATGCATGACCGATCTAGCCCGATGTATACTTCAGTTATCATCCTAAAAGATTGGCAAAGAAGCAGTTCGATCCTCATGCAGATACTGTGCAAATGGTACAACTTGGCCATATAACAAATCAATGTAGCCTTCCTGGTTCAGTTTGATGGTTATTTTAACCAAAAGGGCCCATTTCTGAGTAATTTACACAACCCCAGAACATGACAGACCCACCTCCTGCTTGTACAAGTTGTGAAATGCGGTGGCGGTCCCTATCAACTAGCAATTTTTTGCAACCGCAATTACGCCTAGCTCTACCCTTTCTAAGCGATTGTTTCCATTGTTTGAAGACTCACAAAAAAGTACGATATGAAACACCAGTGAACTCCGCTACTTCCCTTACTCGATGTCCCTTAGATCGACCAAAAGTAATAACTCCTCTTTGCCATTCCTTGACATCTTCTTTCTTCCCATCGTTCTGGAGCAGATCAGGAAAACGTCTATACCTGGGTAGCTATGAATGAAGACTGGTGCCTCCAGCATGCTTCTACATAATCTAAACTACTACGAGGTTAAAAATTCTGCAATTATACGTGCTCGTGGAAGTCCTACACCTGATCAGTGGCAGGTGAAGTCCTGAAATCCTGAAATCCGTAGCACTTGAGAGTAAAATGCTGATGACAAAATTACGCTACGAGGTACTGAGCCGGAAACGAGTCACAGGCCCAGATGCAGACCCAATCCCAATAGCGAGCGTAAGATAAGGAACGGAAACAATACCGAAATATATCCGCTAATTACTCAGAAAGTAATGAATGAATCGTGATGAAATTTTCACCAAATCAACATTAGGTTATAAGTCATGAATTAGTTAGCAAGTTACAAGATTTTACAAAATAGTTCTCCTAAAAAATTAAGTTGAAGAGAAAAGAAACAATTCAGGCCTGGTCAAACGTTAAGGAATGATGCCAAAAATATGCCTAATTCATTTTAAAACACTCAATTGAGCATCTCGAAATTAAAGACTGCGTTCATACATCATTAGAACCAATTTCAAGCAATAAGGCGACTTCAATGCGTAAAGCACTCTCTCTTCAGAAAAAAGAACTTATTATTAGCAAACATAAAGAAAACAAGTCAATTTCAGAAATTGCTGGTATTATCCGTAGGTTTAGAAGTATCGTTCATTGTAAAATGAGCAAGTATAATACAGATAAAACTTCACATGCAAGACCAAAAACTGGTAGACATCCAAAATCATCTCAAAGGAAAATTCGCAAAATTGTCAGTTCCTGCAGAGGACCGTTTTGAAACTCCTTCGTCGATTTCCCGTAAATTTAGTGAAGAGACAAGGAATAACATCTCCAGGAAAAGAGTTTCTCGCAGGCAACATTTAAGTACGCCGCAAAGCAAGTGAATGACTGTCTCCTCGATGTGTCAAGAAAACGGTTAAGTTTAGCGGGGGCAGTGTGATGGTGTGGGGACTGATTTCACCCGCAGCAGTTGCCTCCATCGTCCGCATTCATGGCAAAATCAATGCTGAGATTTACAAAATGCTTCTTCAGCCACATATTGTACCAAACTTACGCCTCAGCCAATGTGAATCCCCCATTTTCATGCACGACAATGCACCTTGCAACAAGGCAAGGAAGGTGATGGCCTATCTAATGTAATCTAATCTAATACTAAGAATGACCGTCGTGTGTTTAAATATGTTAATGGTAAGTCTGGCAAGAAACTTATGAAATTTCGCCACTACGTTAATTCATTCATGCCTGCAACTGTACGTTTATCATAACATTCACTTTACGAAGCGTTTGAGGTTCCAAGCCAGGCCTATTCACAAGTTTAGTATGTTTCTTTAGTACCTTTCCGATTCCAATTACACATTTTAATTCTCCACTCTGGAAAATTTCTGCTACTGGTTTCCTTTGAGACTAAAGTGGAGAATGTCTAAACCCAGTTGCAAAGACCTTTATAATGACCAATAACCTTTATAGGTACAGATGAGGTTTGGGATTCTGATTTAGTGCTTCGTCGGTATCTAACTAAACATGCAGTATTATTAGTTAAAGTTAAGTTAAGTTAACCCTATCTGCTCCAAGGCGGTACAAAATTGTACCGCCTCACCGTTTTTCGTTCACAGTTCTGCTCCCAGTGACATTCAGTGCCAAAAATTTTGTGACTTTTCACAACTGAACACGACTATCAATAAAATTCTAATATACCCGCAGATTACAGCCAAAAATATAGAGAAATATAAATATTCCAGAAAATTAGATGATAAAATTTCCATATAGATTTTTTTATACAAAAAGAACTTTCGAAATTATCACTAAAAGACAGCAACAAGGCTAGAAATGAAAAATAGAAGCGATTATACGTTCAGCTTTCGAAAGTATGAAAATTGCTGCAGATGTGCTGCCGGACTATTCACCCTATACTGTCCGGCGATATTTTCTCATATTCGAATATAATTGATTGTGAAACTACTCTGAGGCATTATTTTTTTAATTAAATAGGCGAAAGAATACTTGAATATGAGACTATGAAGAAAAAACTCGTATATTGATATAGTTATAAGCATTTTTAGTGAGCAGTACAAATTTGTCCCGCCTTAGCGCTCAAGCGGCTGAAAAAAATTGGTAACGGATAGGGTTAACATGCTTCTGAAGGATACGCTACAATGGCCGACCCAAAATGTCATAAGGGATGAGTGCTCTCTGTTTCAGTCCATCTAAGCAACGCACTCCTTCCGTTAAATGACATGCGTAAAATTCTATTTATATCAGTAAGTAATGAAGTATCACTGAATTTGAAAAAATTCCCGTTTGCGTATCTTGTCTACGGTATACTACAACTTCATTACATCGAAATTTTGGCTCTTAAGCAATAACTGCTTCGTCAGAAAAAGAAAGCAAGCTGGAAAAAATAATTGCTGCGTCTACTGCACCCTGACAAATAGCTTCTCCCGTGTTTCGTTGATCATCTACCCAACTTGTACGTCCTGAACAAAGAAGAACTATAGTATGAAAAAAATAATTAAAATCACATTCCACAGGAGCGGTAAAAGAATGCTTAAATATTGTTTGGAGTTGAAAGCTGCCTGAGCAAGGAGTGCATTCACTTATAAGACTAAGAATTCCCACCTTGGCTATCTTCTGGAACCTGGTTTAATCTGCGCTTATCGATATCTCTGTTATGGCGTAACAGAATTATAAAATTTGCAATCCGGCTTGTTTTTTGCCAATTATCAGCAACATTTTATTCAATCACGTTCGATTAAGAATAATGCTATAGAGTGAATTTTTTATACTTTTATTTATTCTTTCTAACTGTCGTAGCTTTAAAACTAGGTTCTCATCTTCTGTGAGACCTACGTCGGTGCTCATTAGGCTGTTTTGAATTGCTTACTAACTACATAGCCAATCTATAACACTAGAGTGCCCGCGCTGTCAATAATGACAGCGAAGAATTTGTGAAGACCCGTCTGGTGTTGCCTGTAGCATCATCGCAAAGATATTAGGGCAGAGGCTTACATGTAGAGACGGGAGCTCCCTGTCTGGGTAGTACCGCGTGCTGACGGGACATGCACCTTATGATTTCTCAGGTTATCAACTATTTAGGGTAGACAGTTGAGCTCCCTTCTATACATGTAAGGCTCTTATTAACTTCCTTGAGTAAGATGCTGCGCAACTGCCAACTTGAATTAGGGAACCGTACATAATTATAAGCGTGTAAGGCTGAACGAAACGAAGCTTTCTTTTGGTGATACGCAAAAAAAGCAATGTTTTTTGCACGTAGTCAATATTGCTTCTAATAAATACGGAGCTCTGTAGGTATCCAAGATACTCGAGGGTGGCATATAACTCGGACTCTGAAAATTTTTCCTCAAGAGATAACTTGCTCTGTTGAAAGAAGAACCCAAAATATGGAGAAAATAATTTGCTGCCGAAAAATCATTGTGATCTGTACGCGCCTGCTGACCGCTCAAGAATATCTTACCAGTGGCCTCGATAATTACCAAAATGTAATACTAAGAATGACCGTCGTGTGTTTATAAATATATATATATTTATATGTTTGATGTCACGCTCTTAACGAAATAGGCGGAAATTAGCCCAGGTTGGAGGTTCTGGTGCTCCTCTCAAGCTCCATTGAATCTGATAGGCAGAAAATAGGCCGGGTTGCAGAAGATGGCAACGTATCTTAAGCAGGGACAGATGAAATTCCAACAATGAAGATATCGCAGGCTTAGCCTGATTTGCACGAGTATTAGGTTCTCCATACATCGAATCTACGGCAAAGTATAGGGCGACCTTATGTCTGAATGAACTTCTTGCATTGCCGAAGTAGCACTGAAGATATCTGAAGCTTCCGTTGGCACTCTCATGCTTCTTGATTCGTAGT
>LQNS02001578.1:6142003-6152579 GCA_001587735.2 Parhyale hawaiensis | reverse complement strand
AGCAACAACAGGACCAAATGTGGAGAAATACCGCCGACTCTGCACCTTAAGACACCACATTCAGAGAGAATATCAGCAGCTATCCCAACAATCCTGGGACAATATCATACAACGAATGGACATCCAAAGAGACACAAAGAAATTCTGGTCATCAGCAAAACAGCTCATGGGCAATAACACAAAATTCAAAGTCACTTACTTAAAAAGACACAACAACGAACAGCTACACAGCGACGAAGACAAAGAAACAATTTTCAGAGAATATTGGAGCAGAATTTTTTCAATTACAGAAGAAGAGAACAGAGAATTTGATCAAGCACGTGAAAGAACAGTTCTAGAGCATGTCAACCGCCTTCGCCCTATTACTCAACCCCACACTCACAGTGACACTGACAGGCTCATTCGTGCCTGCCTCCAATAACAATAGATGAATGCAAGCGTTCAATATCCACATTTAAAAATAAAGCTCCAGGACCTTCAGGCATCAGAAAGCCGCAAGTCACCCATCTACCAGAGAACATATTAAATAACGTCTGCATCATAATGAACCACTGTCTTTCCACGGGTTATTTCCCAGACAGCTGGAAAAACGCAATAATAATTTTCTTACCTAAGCCAAACAAAAGTCCACTATCACACATTAACTGCCGCCCTATTTCACTTATCGACCCACAGGTCAAACTATTCGAAAAACTTATACACACCAGACTACAATATATTCTCAATGCCGACTCACTTCACAATATCAGACAGCATGGATTCAAGACCAAACACGGCACCCACACAGCATTGGCACTATTTTATGAAATGATAGCAACAGCTAAAGCCAATAACCAAAACGTAGACATCTGCCGACTGTACAGGAACTGACACCCTGCCCCTTCTCACAGCTCTGTTCATTCGTTTTTTAGATTATAGCCCATGACTGACATTTTTCCTCCGACTGTACATGTTCTTTTCTCTTCGCTCTAGAATCACTATGTATCCATAAAACAAAACCTAGCCTCAATATAGTGACTAAAGCCGTACCACTCGTCACAACCTATGTCTGGCACTTTTTCCTCCGACTGTATTTGCCCGTTTTCCTCCTCTTCCCTTACCGTCCGTCGCTTATAGAAGGACCCCTATAGCGCACTATGGTTATTTACCTTTTAGGTCCCACCCTGTTAACACATGTCCAAACTTAGTTCATCTAAAATAAAATTCTTTTAGGCATCCTTTGTAGTTTTATTTACAATTTTTGATGTTGGGGAAAAATTCTCGAAACGTTAAATTTTAGTTTACCGTCGACTTTCTATTCATTGTTTGTAATTTGCCTTAGGATATAGTATATTTATATGTTACGTATTCAGGTTGTATTTTCCGTAGCAACTTCGAAATTATTGCGACCGTTCTTGCAACCGAGGGACTGGTTCTACGTGCGTATCACAGATACAATCGAATAAAAGAGCTAATCCATGGAAAGAGGCCCCAGCCCCTCGAATTTCTGCCCGTCTAAAAGCGAAGAAGTTGAGTCAAACAAGACACAAGCAGGCAAGTAAGGTTCACAGACTTTTGGTATTATATAGATAGATGAATGGAGTAGTGATGGGGCGAATATCCGCTGAACATCCGCACCTCATGTGACATCTGCATCCGCGATGCTATGATGGTAACATCCGCAATCGCATCCGAGGATGTCAGAACTGTAAAATCCGCTAAAGATCCGCAACAAGGGAGGGAGACGCGGATGTGCAAGTTTATCACTGAACATTAAATTCACCCATAGTGTTGAAAACTGGTAATTTTCATTTGGATTGTACTGTGTACAAGCGCGTCCCTGTCAGCAAAGTACCATCTTAGTTTCCTTCCCAAATGTTGTACAAACTGCCGTCGTGAGAGAGTGTGTGTGTTTGTTTGGTAGGGCGAATATCCGTATCTGCATCCGCAGAACATCCGCTCCTGTTTTGAACATCTGCATCTGTGGATGTCAAGATGGTAACATCCGCAATTGCATCCGCATCCGTGAATGCCAGACGCTTAAAGATCCGCATCGGCATATGTCCAAAAAATGAAATCAGACTCATCACTAGAATCGAGTAACTGTCAAATCACAGCTTCGGCGCTGGTGATGAACGGGAAGGATAACCTTTCAGGTATGTCGCACAACAATAATTATTGCGGACGTCTCTGCACTCCCTGACGACTCACTTGTCTGTGAGATCTTCTGGTATAAAGAAAATGAAAAAATGGCGGAAAGTAAGAGAGACTCCCCACCACGGAGCCTCCTCCTTCTCGCTCGCTTCAACTCCGCCGGCACTTCTCAACTTTGGCGCCGCAAAGTTAGCTGAAGGGTTTTTGTTGCGGTGCACTTGGGGGCTAAATGCTGGGGATAACTCGCATATTATTCCGAGCCACGGCGCTGTAATATTGTTGCTGCAGATAGTGACAGTTTGTTTGTAGAACAAACCCTGTCCATCAATATTTTCAAGATTTCTGAATCTTAACTAAAAGGTTCCGAATGAGATTGGTTGCTGGTAAGAATAACATTGTGTGAAACCCTAAAATATTCGACAGGACACCAAGATTTTATATTGGATATGTCCATAGAGTATTTTATCATAATATAAAAAAAGCATTTTCAACATGTTTCAATATACATACCAGATAAACCAGCTGTAAGCGGTTACACGCTCTGTGGAGACAACCCGCTCGTGGACCTTCCGGAGGTAATGGAGTTCAATTGCGATAACACAAGAATACCAGAGTGACTGTACGGAAGTTTAGTTAACATGTTGACACGGCATCCTTCTGCAGTTACCGTCAAGCAATCGTCGTGAGATAGAGTAACTACTACAAAATATTTCAAAAGGGACATATTATATGCAATCACCAATACTTATTGTTTTTCACCATGCACGCCGAATAAATTGCATGAAATTTATTATGACGGTTAGTTCGTCACTTAATACATCACTACATTGTTATGAAAGCTAATTGCGATACGACCTAGACATTTTGCATATGCACGTACGTCTACATATCTACATACAGTCTAAATAAAAACTGATAATAGATAGATATTTAGTTTCAGTTTTCATGGAGAGTCATGTTGCATAACTAAAGTGGAAGACGTCTTCAATTCGTCCACTAGCTTTGATGTACAGTAATCTAATCAGGTTAGCGATAACTTATAAGGAATTACAATTCAGCCAATTCTAAGAGTGCAAGTTTTTAGATTCAAGTTGCACCTTTAATTACAAACTGATCACGCTGGATAGGGCTGAAAACTCACTCCTGCAGGATATTAGAACGTTCCAGAGTTGAACAACTTATCATACCTCTTGAAGTCAATAAATGTAAGTTAGCTAATATTAGTATGGTAGAACACAATCTAACGATTAGGAACGCAGTCGCACCCATCACTCACGGCACCATAGCTGGGCCTGAAGACTTATAATATCTACCGCCTGTCAGTTACGAAACCATTTGTTAATTAACAGAAGCCTGTAAATGCTGGGATGTTCTGGATTAGGAGGTATAAAGAAATGACACCAGTACAGCGGCAACACGAGTTATTACAACATCCTGCGTCTTAATTGGCTTAATTATTTAATGACGAACGTATCCTTCCAGAATGGCTGCATATTTTGAAGTAAATTCTGGGAGCTGCCCAAAGATTATTTATTACGCATATGATCTTATTAAAGGGTGTCATCCATTGGTTTGTTAGCAATTTCTTTCATGAAATAATTTGCCTCTCTCTTGGAAATAACACTATCTGGAGTGTAATATACATGATACAGCATGAAATTTGAAGTTAAAGTCGAGATAAGCTATTGAATCAAGACTTGACTTAACCGGAACTACAGACAAGAACTTCAGTTTTGCCACTTTGAATCGTATTGCGAGCTTCAGAAACCCAATTACGTGTATAACGATTGAAAACTCAACTTTACAGAGCAAGATCGAGTTTTCGAAAGTCTCAAGGATAATCAATTAAGGGTTATGCCTAATGTAAGATCCACAGGGTAGAGGCCAGCGTGCCTGTTTGAAGTTCATGACCAGTCAAACCTTAACAGCATATCTTTACCGACCATTCAATGAAGCCTTTTGAGGAGAACAGAACGAGTGTCTTGAGAGGAAAGAACATTAAAATAGGTTCACTAGTGTTCTAAAAAAAATGTTGAGAAGTTTTCCCTTAGGTAAAGCAAATGGGAATACCTGAAATGAACATCGAAAGAAGCATGAGAAGTCTACAATTACGAGTAATGTTTCAGACTAGATTTTTGTTCACTGATTGTTGGTTGACCAGTCAAACCTTAACATCATAACTTTGCCGACCATTCAATGAAGCCTTTTGAGGAGAACAGAACAAGTGTCTTGAGAGGAAAGGACATTAAAATAGGTTCACTAGAGTTCGAAAAAAATGTTGAGAAGTTTCCCCTTAGTCAAGCTTTTGGGAATACCTGAAATGAACATCGACAGAAGCATGAGAAGTCTACTATTACGATAATTTTTCAGGCTAGATTTTTGTTCACTGTTTGTTGGTGATTCCATATTTTGAGTAGGAGGAACCACGCAATTTTTTTGGATTTGAGGCACCGCGCAGTTTTGAGGATTGAGCGGAGCGACCCGTCCCCCTCCCGGCACTATCCCCGTCAGCGGGGTTTCTGGCGTGGTTCCGTGCGGGGGCGTGGCGATTTTACAGGCGTGATTTTGGATCCGGTTATTTATTTTCTTAAACCATACTGGATAGGGGAATACCCATACATAGCCACGGTCACCAATGGTCAAACAGCTCCATGACCAACTAAGCCTTACCGGCTCAGCGCAAGCTAGATGTGCACCATATGGTAGATGGCGGGGGATCTCAGGTGGATATGAGCCCTCATTAATCGCTAAGGTGGAATACTTGAGCTAACAGCTGCACAGCGTGGGCGGCTACTTTCCCACACAGGCAGTGACATGGAATTCAAATGACACCTGCACGGCGTGTCCCGCACACCAAATGGCCCGGATCACATCTGGCGCTCGAGGCTTTCACCTGCCAGATGTGTTCCCAGGCGTCGGCTAGTGTTTGCCGCCAACCTGACACTTGACGCACGCCGCCCAACTGACGCGGGTAACCCCTGGCGTTCGACGCCTCCACATGCCAGATGTGTTCCCAGGACATTCTTTAAAGCAATTAATTCATACCCTGGAGCCAATAACAGTCGCGAGGCCTGCACCGCCATCTGCGTTCCCAAGACATTCTTTAGAGCAATAATTATTAATTCATACTCTGGGGCCACTAACCGTTGCGAGGCCTGCACCGCCATCTGTATTCCCAGGAACTTCTTTACCCTAATTATATTATCCCCGGCCGGGGGGGGGGGGAGGCTGGGGGCGCAGTAACCAAGCGACATCTGCTAGGCGGTGTGTGTGTCTCTCATTAGACAAAATTAATGTCCCCATTAACGCACGGATGATAAAAGGTATCAACTCTACATAATGATAAGGATAATAAAATAAGAAAATATTTTTTTATCAAGTTAGAGGGAATACCCTATTTGGGGAATACCCTATAGCAAAGACATCATTGGCATGATTGTTCAATCAAACTCATAATGCACATTTGTTTACTGCATACATCTCTAAAAACATATCGTAATATAAACAGATCATTTTTAGTTTTACTATTAGTAAAATTGCTTAGCAACAAACAAATACTCCTATTCATACAAAGACAATGCTCAACATAGATGCAATATGCACCACATACAAGGAAGAGGAACGACTACAACCATCATTATTCACTATAGTTACTTACTTAAATAAGCTTAAATACCTTACAATATTCCCACCATATACATGCTGGTCTATTCCAAATGAGTTCAAATATAGGATATGCGATGACCACCTTACAAAAAGTAGGATCCAATGACCCATAACGCCAGCTTCATTCACAGCATTTCTAACAAAATCCTTTTTGCGGAGTTGTTGGAGGATCCTCCTCTTTTATGCATCCGAAATACTCCTTCCTGGTAACGGGACATGCGCGCAAAATATTCTCAATCTCCACGTTATTCATCTTACTGCAAGTAATTTAGGAAGACTCGTTTTGCGCTGTTCACTTCGAAAGAAGCTTAAAATAATCCACTTATAACAGACACAGTGTTATGTTGTAATGAGTTTCTAGCCACGATTGAAATTCGTGTATTACCTTTGCGTTCGAGCTCTAATGCATTACTGTTCTTCACAAGAGTTGAAAAAATAATTTAGGTTCTCCCAGCCATATAATTTTCATGGGTGATGTATCCTGCGTCATTTCCACCCAAATTTACTTGAGACATGTAGAGCGTTTGGGTCGTCTTGTTTGGAAGTTCACAAACGACACCTGATAGTTTTCCCATTCACCCACAGCGTGATATCAGATATATCGCAGTTTTGGAAATAACTAGCATCACGTGCGTATGCACCATTGGACGCATCCTCATGTAAGAAGTAAATAGCAAGACTTTGCGGTAACGCCGAATTAAACTGAAATTCAATTTCAAATGCCAAGCTGGACAAATCGATAAATTCTCCGTCATTGCTATTGATATTGAATTTCAAGAAGCCATTTTTCAACTGTCCGGTGTATGGGGACGCATTCTTGCTTAGATAGTTACGATAGTATTCAGCTACGATACTACTATCAATCAAATGCTTCTCATTAACAGGTGGGAAGTTGGTGTCAATTCCTGAATCATAGTTTCCAGTAGGTGTCTGGAACACGGAATTTTCAAGTGCACGCGCCATCTTTCTCTCACGAAAGTTTGTTAGAGACTGATGCTAGAGTACGCGATACCTCGACTTCATACATAAAATATCATCATTGAAGCGGCAGCGCATTTTTCTTATTGCTTCCTTCGCCTTTTTTTCACTCGACCGCCGGTAACGATTTTCTTACTAACCATCTTTATGGCACATGAAAACCATGTTTCTTCGCACTTTTTCTTAAAATCCTATTTTTCCTTGCATCATGTAACACTCTACTCCCAGACTCGGCAGGAGTTGGTAATATAGTACGAGCTAGAAATGGTAGAGTATTTCGCAGAACTTTGGAAAACACAGTAAGAAATCCTACTCCACGTTGGCGATACGATTAGAAAGTTCGTATGTCTTTGAGCGAACCGCCTCTACTGCTCTGCGCTTTTGAAAACAAGCGCTCAAACGCCTCCACTGACGGTTGGGTATAACCTTCCTGCATTGCGAGTACTTATACAGTACAATAAACAAAGACTTAGAACTCTCCTGCTTATATCTACATATTTTTTAACAATATGTAGAAAACGTAACACACTACTTTGGTCAGTAAAATTTATGACATTCCCTTCGGGATCTCTTAGATCGATGCTAATGTTCTCTAGTCGGTTCTTATTGATATTTGATAGGCTTATATATGGGAGGGGAATTTGTTTTTTAACGTTATTTTTAATTGATATAATACTTAGTATATTAGCTTGACCCTTCCCAACAAAGGATTGGAAAAGAATATCCGAGTAAATCATGAAATAATTAAAATTTCCATTAAAAGTACTTTTTTTTGGACTACGAGACTGAATCATTATTCTCATACTTAACCGTATAACATTGGATCCAAATAATTCAGTAGCACCTTTACTCCTGTGATATGTCACTGATGTTACACTATCATTCACCTCCAATGGTAAGAAACATACCCAGTCATCTCTCATTTCAATTGGGTGATTAACTTTACCAGCAAAACCTACCTTGGATATAAAACGCGTAAAATCTAGATGATATTTCTCATACAAGTCCTACAGTGATGTACCATGCACAGTCCTACTAGGCTTGTAGAAATATTTCAAATTGAGAGATTTTGCAGTAACTGAAATAACGATTCCATATTTATGAACACCTTTATGGATAAAGTAAGAGCCATTTGGTACAAATATATCTACGAGTGCTACACTCCACGACTCATTCAGAATATAGGGCGGGTCGATTACGTTCGTAAATTGTGCAGCAGTGTTTTGCTTGTACACATCTCCTCCGGCCAATGAAGAGACGTAAAGATAGAAAGATTCGTCAGACATCCTATCAAATAGGCATACAGCTCACTAATGATAGAAGGAAAGCGATGACACGTAACTTATTGAAACGCAAACTCGGCTTTCTAGCTGCGTTTTGCAGTGAAGATAAGCTCACAAGCGGATGGTGGAAGTTGACGTTTAAGACCAGCCCTAGAGCGCATGTTGCTAGTTGATCGGGGGCTGGTAGTCGCACCTGTAGAGGAAGAGCTAACACTGGGAGTGGTCCCCGACGTCGAAGGTTTGATGAGTGGTGGAGGTGAAGTAGGAATGTCTGGATGACCAAAAGCCAAAGTTTTTTCGGCGTTGACATAGTAGCGTTTAACATCCACTTTGCTAAAACAAATTTTCAGCATTTTTTTTTGCGTTTCGAGCTTAAATTTATTAGCTCTAATGCTGAAGACTTCTTCCTTCTCGACCTTCTGCCTTCGCCGTTTCTGCACGCGTTTATTGACTCCTTTCGCCGCAGAAATAACTTTTTCATTATTGAAAAGTATGCTATAGCTCATTGGTTGCAAACAAATGACTTCAGTTAGGAAAGCCTCCCCAGTTTCATTTTTCAGACATCCGAGTGAACCTTTGTTCCCGGGAGTACGCTTGCTGCGGTCGTTCTGGAAGTTGGAAAATTCCATGATGGACTTCAGCGGTTCCATATCAAGCTCCTCTTCAGTGTTGCGAATACCATCAAAGGTCAGTAGGAGCGAGTCGGTATCGCTGTAAGCTAGATAGACCTTGAGATATCTTTCGTTTTCATACTTTGGTTTCAAAACGTTATAGAAAAACTCATACATGATGAGTTTAGCTTTTTCAACAACAAAGAAACCTGCATGGGTAGGGTGGTCCAGTTTCATTTCCTTTCTCTGCTTGATCACGATAACCATATCTTTTGCGATGCCATAACATGTTTTTAGGTAGGGGAAAATCCATGATTTCCAAACTCTTCATGGGCCCCTGCTAGGTTAACATTCTCAGTCTTCTTGATTGGATTGCACAAAGTTTTCCCAAACACAGCATTAGACATGAGCTTGTACGCATCGTTGTCATAGGAGTTGGTTGCTTACGTTTTTCAAAATTTCCTTCAATGTACTCTTTGAAGATGGCAGCTTGATTGAAACACCAGACCTTGTGCAGTTTTGTTGTTTGTAGTCCAATCCCCATCAACAACTGAAGAAGTTCAAGTGAAATGGCATTCTCTCTCCTGTCCAAGTGAGACCATCAGTCTTTTACCAATTTTTTTTTCACGTGTTCAGCTAATCCTTTTGAGAAGGGGGAGAGGTTGTTTGTAGTAACCCCCATGTGATGAAGCACGAGTGGTAAGTCATCAGTTTTACGTGCAACATCGGGTATAACATGTGTATCCACAACAACGAGATAGGCATAATCTTCTTTGCAGTCTATGTTTTCCAAGTCTGCCAGAGTGAAGTCATCGATAGGGGTGATTTCTGCGTAAGGTAGTTTGCTCACCAGTGCTTGTGAGTAAAGGGAATTGAAGTCGAGGAAGAGGCTCGACTGGAACAGCTTCGTCTCATCCACTTCACAATGATCATTGTTGAGTTTAACAAAGGACGCACAATAGTACAGAATCCACCACGAGTACTTTTGTAGAGAATGTTGCACAATTCAGAATCAGACACAAGTTCAATGTGCGTTTTACACTTGTACAATGCAGCGGTCATTCTTAGACTGGTTAAACTCACGAATTAGACTGGGTCTAGGTGATACTCACGTTTTGTCGTTTTTCTGAATGCCCCAAACACTTCACAGAGTAGTAAGACATCAATTCTCTGGTACAGCCTCATGTAGTCTCGCAGTGGCCATTCAGTACCACAGGAATCAACAATAAGGAAACTTTACGTAGATCCCCACTACACCGCAACGATGGAGAACATTAAATTTTGTGGAGCAGTCGGAGAAAAGAAGTTATGGTTGGCAGGGGACGAATGCACGGATGCAACGGGCAGACAAATTGCAAGAGCAATAGTAGGCACCATGGAAATAGACAAACCATCAGACATGTTCCGTTTGAACTCCACCCAACTGGACCGCACCAACAGTACCACAATAGCGCAATTCATCGCATCTTCTTTATCGCTTCTTTGGCTCCAGTTTATGGAATACAACAAAGTATTGCTCCTCCTAACTGATGCTGCAGCGTACATGAAGAAGACAGCAACACCTCTTCAAGTTTTATATCCCCAAAATGCTACATCTCACTTCTCTTGCTCACGGTCTACATAGAGTCTCAGAAAAGGTATTGTATTGTAATAGAACTGATAAGTCGGTCCAAGTCATAGGAAAATATGATGTACTGTATAAAAAACTGAGAACTATTGTACAAACAGTAACATGAATACGAAGCGTACAAAGTCTAAATGTTTTAATATATTATTAGGTATTATTGTGAGTAGTATAGAAAGCGACAGTACCGAGACAACCGTTCCTCTTCCGCTTTTCGCTGCAGAGGAACGCTTATCTCGATACTGTCGCTTTCTATACTACTGGAGTGTGTTTATTACTTG
>LQNS02001578.1:6075920-6090287 GCA_001587735.2 Parhyale hawaiensis | reverse complement strand
TCCGATCAAAACTGGTGGTGACGCAATGGCCACAAAGTATTCTAATAGTTTCGCGGTTCGGGGGGCGAGATTATTCAACAAAATGCCACGTCACATCCGAAATGTCACCGGTACAGAGACTGTGAAATTTAAGAACTTACTGGACGCATACTTACTGAAAGTGCCAGATAAACCTGTTGCAAGCGGCTACGTGAACTGTGGGGATAACTCCCTGTCAGCAATTCCGCTGGTCACGGACTGCAGCATCACCTCTGCGCAAGATGGGTTGCGTGCATAACGCCACCTGGACCTCGTCTGAAGTATCATCAAGGTAATCAAGGTATATTAGCAAGGATTGGAGGCTAGCTGCTGACATTAGCAGGGATTGGAGGATGACTGCTGCCATTAGCAGGGACTGGAGGATGGCTGTTGACATAGGTAATGCCAGACGTCATACAGCTCATCAATGATTTTCAAATATCCCGGTCTGGCCGGGCGCCCCACTTAAGCAGCCGCAGCATGCTTCTATAACTGATTGCTCGAATAAATTGGTACTTCTAATGAATGACAATGGAACTATAAGGTACAAATTAAAGAACCAATGTAAATTGTACAAGCACCTTTACGTTGTTCAAAAGCAGGAGCGGTAATACTCGTATATACATATATATGTTTAAGCGTTTGGCCACCAACACAACAACCCACACAATCCTTCGATACTTGAACTGCTCTTGATTCAAACCCTCGAAGAACGATTTCAGTTCGAGTAAGAAAGGTACCGCTGAGCGAGAGGTTCCTTGCTCCACATCGCGGTGCCGTCTCTACAGTCAGCAGGAGCCAATGTTACTAATATAAATAATAAGGTATCTTCAAAAATTCGTCCAGCTCAATCAAAATAAGCTAATCCAATTAGATGCATTGTATTACAAATTTCAGTACTGCGCGTTCGATTCACTAGTTTAGAGCGAGTTTCGTATGCCGATGACACTCAGAATGCTGCTGAAACTCACTCGTGTGCAGCAGGGTTGAGTTTGTTGCCTGTTCAAGAGTATTCCGTAAGCGATAAAAGCCCAAAATTCGATCCAGCAGTATTGAATTTATGGACAAGCTAATCGAAGGTTTGAATCTAATAAATTTAGCTTATCTCGGTCAAAGCGAGCAAACCGCCCTCTTGGTGGCGAAGTGACGGCGTATCTGCATCGTAACAAAAGAGGCCCGAGTTCGACTCTCAGAGGCTGATATCACTGGCAACGGATTTACACTACGTGGAGAACTTTGGCACCGAGAGGCGAGGGGAAGTACGGCGAGGGATTCTCAAATTGACTCTCTCCTCTGAATGCTTCTCCTGCTCTTTACACTATCAGACCTTCAAAATTCTAGAATTAAGGCACAAGAAAACCTTGTTAAGTGTATCCACTGTATGCAATATAATAAATGATCATAGTTAAATGGTTTATAACGTCTGTGGTAAGGCCTAGCTGAATTAGACCGTGTTACTGTATAAATAAAGTATATTTAGTAGAAACAAACACCCGATGTGCTTTATTGTAAGGCGTTGGCTTTATCGTGTACTTTCTACAGAGAGCTGCAGCTGTGCATCCAATTTAATCTATAAATATCGTATCGTAGTCTCCGTTAGTTTTCCTCCATTCATGCGGTGCGCTTCCCCTCTTCACTACAACATGTAATTTATCTGCTCCGTAACTTATTTTAATTTTAGCAATCCCGTCAGATTTTTGAAAAAATATTCTCTTACTGCAGCAGCTCTTGCTGAGTCTCAGAGGATTTCCGTTTCTATTCGTGGCTACTCAAAATATTTTGATCGAAAAACATTTCTTCTGACAACGTTTCATGGAATATCTGCATTTCTTTGGTGATCAATTTCTTAACGAAACCATCTTGTCAAGAGCATTGAGAACTGTGATGCCTCGGAATGTCTGCCTCAGTTTACTCGTGCAGCGTACTAAGGCAGATGCTAGGCGTCAGTGCACGCGAAGGCGTGCTGAATGTGGGACACCAGTCTTCTCAGTGAGGGAGGAAAGTGTGATACAGACAACCTATGCTACCGACTCAAGGTGGTGTTTATATTAGGTTATTGTTTCGCATGAAATGTCTCAGCTGAAGTGATAGAACTTAAGGTATTTGGAAGTCTTGAGTACTTTTTATTTTTCAATATATGAGCCGTCTTCATCTCTGACCTTCGTCCCATGTTCTCCTAAGTCAAAAAATTTGACCTAAAAAAATGTCATCTTTCTTACTAATATAGTGCTCGAATGTTTCAATTGCTTCTTCCCTGTTGAAGACTGTTTCACTTCTTATAAAAAGTTTAAGATTAAATAAGTGATAGTCACCGTACAGAGATATCAGGAGAATTGGAGGATATTGCGGAAGGTCATAATTCAAATTTTGCAACTTGTGAGCGACAGCTGTGGGGGGCGACGCCGTGCATTGGTGTGGTGCATAGCTGGATCACCTGCAGTCTCTCGTTTCCTTTGCTTCTCCTCCAATTGTTACGCTCGATTTCCTGCGACTAGAATCTTGTCGTTACAGCTTGTCTATGTTGCAAAAACAGATAAGAAATAACCACTTTTGCAAACACCCAAACAGTGAGTACTAACTTTTCAGGGTGCAGTGTGCAGTTGTTTTGGTTAGGGTTTCGGTGACTCTTGTATCTAACTAGTGGTCTCTTCTTTTGCTGCTCTCGAAGAGTATTCATTTCTCATCACCAGTAATTAGCTGATGTAAAATTGACACTCTTTGCTACCGAGAGAGCAGCATGGAGAGCACACTGCAGGGTGCCTGTTTTTGGAATCTCAGGAAGTTCACGTCGAATAAAATTATATATTTTTCACCTTTTCTTCATTTCTTCAAATGACAGAAAAAAAGTTGCGGCAGATGTTTGGAGTTCTGATGAAATTCTAAGGACCTTGTCTTCGGATTTCGTCTAACCTCAACATCAAATTCATCACGACGATTCACTAATTTGGTCTCTCTCTGTGTTCATTTTTAAGGCTCTGAACAAAAAATGAACAAAGAGAGAGACCAAATTAGTAATTCGTACTGATGAATTGGATGCTGTGGTTAAACGAAATCCGAAGACAAGGTACTTAGAATTTCATGAGAACTCCAACCATCTGCCACAACTGTTTTTTTTTTGGCATTTGAAGTAATTAAGAAAAATTGAAAAGTATATAATTCTATTCGATGTGAACTTCCTGGATGTTGAAATTATAGCTTCTGCAGCATCCACCGTATTCTCTTGATTTATCTCCTTTAATATTCATTACCTCCCATTACTGTAGGACGGGTGCAGATTCAACTTAATTAGTGCGGATACCTAAATTTCCTATGCGTAAATAATTGCGATGATTCTGCGGATTATTGCACGAGTCTACTTAGCCCTCAAATGTTAACCCCTAAGAACTTGGTACAATTAGTGGTAAAATGCTTTACTACTTCGTTAAAAATGGGGCAAGTACATAAATTTGGCGGACACTTCACTGGACAACAAAATGCCAGTTAGGCTCCACGCTGTAACGCAACAAAATACTATACGTATCATAACACTATTGTTGACCTAAACGAGTTACGTACATATTTTTTCAATTTCAAACCAGTTATTAACTTGGTGCCACCACTATGGTCAAGACTAATGACGTCATTGTGAACTAATGGCGAAGCTCAAACTGGTTACGAGATCACACCGCACGTATCCGCCTCCGATCTAAACCGCCGCTTGTCATGAACCCAGATGACGTCACAAGCGAGGGGAAATTGAACTCTCTTCTTGGTTGGCTTATCTATGTATATTTATTTGCATATTCGAGTCACGCTCTTAAGAAAATAGATTGGCTAAAAATAGGCCAGATTGTAAGTTTTGTTTCTTAGTAGCATTTTCATGCAGATCGATGACCAAGTTGCAGAAGATGGCAGAAGTAAAATCCTTATCCATTGATCTGAATGCATTTCCTGTTTGAAATGGTTCTTGACATTTAAGCATTGAAAATATTTGCAGCTTCTCCTAGCGCTGCCATGGGAGTCTGATTTCATAACTTTCTCCATAGATCAAAATATATGTTTTCTCTCAGTTCACGACGTATAAATTCAGTAGATGATCAACGAAGCCCACTCGAAGCGATGATTTTTCACGGAGCAGTAGTTACAGTTATGCATTTCTTCTAGCTTGCTGTCTTTCTTTGTCGGAGCAGTTTTTGCTTCAAGAGAAAAATTTAGATGTATGTACTGTAGGCTAATCCTTCGGTATCTTGGATACACTGCAGGGATTTAACAAAATTCAATATTGTTTTGTTGCTTTATATACATAAAATGGAAGACTTTTCCGCATGTCACCTACACTGGGGACGATTGTACTGTTTGGATGAATTGAAAAGAGAGCACTGATCTTTTATGACTGTTTGAGTCGGCTGTTGCAACGGATCCTTCAGAAACATTGGAAACAAAAGTCTGTTGAGGGAAAAATGGTCTTGACTAATTCCTCGCTGTCATTTATTTTTGACAGCGCGGGTACTCTAGTGTGGTAATATTCTCTCTCTATTCTTTAAGCCAACCCTAGCTTCGGTTACACAAGGAAGCGAGACCACTTGAAAGATATTAAATTTTAAAAGCAGTAATCAAAATCTGCAAAGCTTAAATTTCAGACTCGAAAATGTTTTTTTTTTATTATAGCTATAAACATTTTTTGCTAGCTTTGGATTTTGCTTATTTTTGCTGGGGTTCCATTAGTTTCTGTTTTTTGGTAACATAGAGCTCTAGTTTTTACCAGCGTGTAATGTTCAATTTTATATTCTAACCAAATACAATGTCAGCAGGGATCAAATGTAACAACATACCATGAAACTTCTGCATTTATTCCCTCAAGGAACTCTTGGCCAACTCTATCGAGTGAGATTTAATATCGCCTAGGAACTTCTCTGTGCCAATTTCAGCCAGGAGTTTATTGGCGCCTGTGGAGTTCTTCAAAGTTGATTGAATTTCCTAGATTGAAATATGGAAGTGGCGAGTGCACTCGGCGTGACACATGCCATAGCGAACTGCGCAGGTAGAGCACGGTTCGCACAGCAGTCTTTTGGATTTGTCCCTTCAGCTAATCTCCGGATGTTTTCTTGTGTCCGTGTAAGCACGCCTGCGTGCCTGCCAAAACTTTTTCTGAAATATTTGCCGTGAAGTCAGCTGGCTAAGACAAATGTTACTAATGCGTGCGCTGAGAAACGGTTTTAAAGATAAAAAGCACTGCTATGGAACTGTGTTTTGGTTATGAAATAGCTTAAGCTGTAAGAAATTGCTGCAATTCTATTTTTTGCGGAATCAGTTTGATGGCTGGATATGAGGAAGATGTCATCTACATAGCGATTATAGTGGATCGGTTTGAAGTCTTTTGGGCAGTCGTTAAGCCAAAGAGTTTCATGATGCATGGAAAGAAATTTGCCAACGAGGGAATAAGCGGGGAACCCATGGAAACTCCATCCACTTGCTTGTACAATCTATTGTCAAACATCAAGAAGGAATCTTTAATGGCAAGACTAAGAAAAGTTCTGAAGGTAGGTTTGCCTATGTTGTGGAGGTTTTTGATACGGTCTCGAAAGTCATATGAATTGCGCAAAGTACACTCATTGGTTGTTAAAGGTTCAAGTAATGGAACGAGGAATTTTGCATTTGAGTAGGACGGTGTTTTATATGTAGTTAGAATTGGTCGTATGGAGGCACCGGCTTTGTGTACCTTTGGAAGCCCATACATGACTCCAATTGCCTCCCAATGCCTGCTTAGCCAGCTTTGACATCACCTCCTTTTTCACCAACAACCCGTAGATGAAACCGTAGATATTATTTGTAAAAAGTCTTCAATGTCAATGACACGGACCTATTCCACAATATGGACAAACCTACCTTCAGAACTTTCCTTAATCTTGCCATTAAAGATTCCTTCTTCACGTTTAAGAATAGACTGTGAAAGCAAATACAGGAAGTTTCCATGGATTCCCCGCTTAGTCCCTCGTTGGCAAATATTTTTTTCTGCCATAATGAAACTCTTGCCTTAACGACTGCCCAAACGACTTCAAACCGATCCACTATAATCGCTATGTAGATGATACCTTCCTCATATTCAATCATCAAACTGATTCCGATTCATTTCTGCAATATTTGAATAGTAAAAATCCAAACATCAAATTCACTGCCGAAAACCAATCAAATTATTCTTTAGTATCTATAGATGTTTTAATAACTAACCAAGACTCAGCAATGACCACAGGAGTTTACAGAAAATCCACATTCTCAAGCCTCGGGACAAGTAGATAGAATATTGGCAGACTGCCATGTTAGCTAGAAAACAACAATCTAGTATTTTGCAAATAGGTTGATTCACTGGGAATCTAATTCTCACAATAATAAGTAGCAGCAGTGCACACAGACATTTCGCATTGCTAAAAATTAACCATCCATCATGCTTTACGGTGCAGTGCCGCGACACGTATAAAGTGCAAGAATTTTGTAGCAATTCTACGAAGAACGGACAGTACAGCTTTCTGCTAAACTTTCATATAACAGTAGTTGATTTCATTGTCATGCTTCACTCAAGACCACTACTGACTACTGATATGGATACATATTGAATCAAATATCTGTACGTCAATTTTACCATAAGAGAGTTACAGTATCTTATTTGTTTCGAGACGACACGGAAAGGTGATGTTGTCAGGCATGTTCAACTGGCATACTTAAGGGAGCACGATGAGTAATTTAAATATTAGGAGTGAAATCCGTAGATTTATAAAGTTTGGCTTGCATTTTAAAATCTCCGAGAAAGTTCACTTTACCTTAGCAACTTCAGGGAACGGGTAATATTTTAGCACCTTGTGTGCATCATGGCCATGTACATAGTTGCAGACAGGATATATGTGATTTTTCAGTTTCATTTATTGAATATAAGCAGTTATAGTAGACTGTATTTTTTGGCAACGAACTGCAATGAAACTATATAGCAAATATATTTTTTGTGCCGATTGCTAAATGCAGCTAACCTTGTAAGAAATTGATGATGGCAATATGTGTTCATACTTACTTTGCTTTTATAGCGCGGGAACGATCAGAATTCGCATTCGTGCCAAGGGGAAAAATGCTTGAGACTCGCTGTTTATCACCTGACAGTGCTCAGTTGAAAATTTTCTTCTCCGCACGGAAATGCGTCATATGCGGTCACCATATGTGTCATATATGGTCATCATATGCTTCATAAGCGGTCAAAATATACCTCTTATGCGGTCATCATATGCAGTCACCATATGCGTCATAAGCGGGCACCATACGCATCATATGTGGTTACCAACTGCATCATATGGCGTTACCATATGCGTCGTATGCGGTCACCATATGCATCACACGTGGTCATCATGTGCGTCATATACGGTCACCAAATGCATCATATGACGTCACTATATGCGTCATATCCGGTCATTATATGCGTCATACGCGGTCACCATAAGCATCATATGCAGTCACCTTAAACATACGTCGAATGCGGTTACCATATGCTTCATTTAGGATCCTCATACGCGTCATATGCGGTCAAAATATGCATCATTTGCTTTCACCACATACGTCATATTCGGTCACCAGATGCGTCCTATGAGATCACCATATGCGTCACAAACGCTTACCATATGCGTCATATCAGGCCACCATATTTGTAGTAGTCACAGTAAAATGTGTCGAAAACATTCCACCAAAAGTTTAGCAGTATTAGCGCTCCAAGATATATACTCAGTGAGTAAATTTTATAAAAAAAAATTTTGCTAACGAAAGCCCACGAAACGAAGCCCTGGGTAAATTTGAACTTAAATTCTATAAAATTTATCATTTGATGTAGGTGCTGTGCTGAAGCATTATTTTTATTTTCTGCACAGAAATACTTAAGACCAATTTTAACAACTAAAAAAATAGATAAATTAGCAGCATTTGCCTAATTTTGAAATGAAAGGCTCGATTCTAATACAGAAATCGGCCTTAGCTTTAACTTGCCCTGACTCAATCATGGCTGTCGAGTAGACGCTTTCTGGCACAAGCTTTGGGAGTGATCGGCTTACGATTAGCTCTTGTACAGAATGTCGAAAGTTCAACATTGAATTTCAGGACACATTAAACTAAGAGATTTACTTCTCATCTCGATGTCAGTGAGCAAACTGAAGACGCATCAGTGTAGTCGCATCAGTAATATGGCTGCACTTGGTGTGATCAGACGCTGCTGAGAAGAGAACAGCGCAGCGAGTACATCTCATCCATCACCACGCGAGGCAGTAGAAGAAGTGGCAGCAAGTGACTGCGCCGTGCTCGAGAGACCTTGTCTCTGTTCTCATATTCAGTTGTTCTGAGTAATAATCAATGCAGTCAATTGATTGCTAAGGACATCGAGCCCCTGCTATATTGTGAGAGTTTACTGTGCCACGTAGCAGCTGAAGTGCTCTTCCAGGTAGCGAGTGGACAGATGAATAAGAGGATTCTACTTAAGGAATATAAATGAAATTAAGGCTTCCTGGAAGAATGAAATCAGCTAATATGGCGTTAGTGCCACAACGTTTGAATCACTATACAGAAACGTCAGAGAGAAATCTATGTAAGCGAGCTAAAATGAACTTGAGAACTCTACAAGTTATGTTAAATCCGTGCAAATACTCGGGCGTACAACCAAGGGTAAAGAAAATGAGACGATAAAGCGAATAGGGTAATGCATCACAAAAATGATTTTTTTTATAGGTCCAGCCACTACTTTTCAGATGACAGGCATCATCTAGGTACGCAGCAATGAATCTTCGTTCAAGGCGGGAAAAATTCTGTATCCCTACACTGGCTCCGTGTTCATTTTTGGAGAGTCTGTGAGAATGTTGTTCCCCAATGGTCGCTGGCTGCGACCCGACAGAAGAAACCCAGCATCGTGACTTCACACACCTGAGGTGATGTGCAGAACGTCAACTGGACAGTGTCCGAAAGCCATAGAGGTAGGTATGACTCAAGGTAGGTACTCAATCTGGGACTGACATTATCTTGAATATTAAGCCATTGTGCCGGATGGTATCTTGCCGACATAACAATGGCATGTTAGTGCAGTGATATTGATCTAGTATTTAACATTTTTCATTGCATCAACGACGCAAATAACATTAATATGAGGCAAAAGAAATTCAGTAAGCTTCGCTGTGAATTTTTCTGGACTTCATACAAGGGTGGCAACTGTACGAATCACATGTGCAAATTTGTATTATATTATATCATATCGTGCTCCAGCTTGATAAACAAATTTTTGCTTATAATGTGGTCAACGTGCTATTGTTTCTGAATGGGAAATCCGTAGGTGTCAGGAATTATTATTTTCCCAATACTGCTGTCCACTATTATTTACTGAGCTGTATTTGACCTTAAAGCGAGAGTATCATTGATTTTCTGCTGTTGCTGTCCGAAAAATGCTTTAGATTATACAGTCAGCATTATTTCTTTCGCTTATTCATAGTGTGTGATTCATCGTTGATCTAACAGTACGTTACCATCTACGAGAACCCATATCTTCACCCGTATTAGTAAAGCATTTGTCCAGTATCGGGTAACAAAAGGGTTCAACATTCTCCCAACATTCCAACGTAGTTCCAACTCTGACCCCACGCTCTGCTGCTACGTGGACACCTTCAAGGGCTCAAATGTAGCGCTGCGGTTACTGCCCGAAGTCACAGAGCACGGAAGTTTTTTATTCTTTTAAAATCCTGCCAGTGAAATACATGCTTCATTGCTAATGATTCTCCAAGTACTTACAGCGTCAAAAATGCATTACCGAGTGGCATATTTTCTAGCTAAAGGTGAGCTCACACGATGGTCAAATGAAGGAGTTTACTCAGCTCAACGTTTGAATGCGCTGCGCTGATGGCTAGCGCCGAAGCACTTTTTTGAGAGACAATTGTATTTACGAAGCCTCAACGGGACATTAGGAGGATTAACTGAGGAAACTAGCTCATTTACCATACTGTGAAGCGCTCTTAAGCTGTGCTATCGTATTTAGGAAGTATAGATGTCACAAGATTGGAGGGGGGGGGGAGAGAAAACCGAGCACAAACTTCTTTACTTTTCCTGTGACGTTGCGCAGCCGAACCAAGGCGCTATAGCAGCAAATACATGCGTAATATATTATATAAAATGTGCACAACAAGCACTGTATGCATTACAATCACTGTGCACTACAATTACTCCTGTAGTAGGATAGCATTTTTTGACGTGCAATTAGTTTAGAGTTTAATGCATGTTCTGGTAAATTAAGAAATCTGTCACAGCAGGGAAGGCTTAGAGAGATTGACACAGCTGTTGGCTACTAAAAGAAGTCCCATAACACGTCATGATCCGCGTAATTGCCTCTTAGTGCTGTGAAAATCTAGGTCCTAAGCTTTATTCCTATTCTCCTAAAGGGGTGAAAATGAAAGAAATAACAAGGAGACTCCAGCATTGAACACCGAGTCAGGGCGCAGTGTTCGCTTAGTGAGAGCGCCGGCGATGTAGACTGAGGTCCACAATTCTGCGATTTGAATAGACCTGCACGAATATGAAACAAGTAAAGTTAAATTGTAAGTCTTGAGGACTGCGAAGTATGACTTGAATCGCAATTACTAGTAGAAGGGAATGTCTTCCACCCCCGCACTATATTTACGCGTAAGTAGATTTGTCTTTTTCTAAGTGTATCACTGACGGCAATCATTGTAGTGACCAAGGAACTAGGAGCTGCGTCAGAGCATGTACTGCCTTATTTGCGCTCACATCCGTTGATGTTGGTAAAGGAAATACCGTGCATAATGGTACTGTGAGCGAAGCGACGAGGCGAAACGGCAAAGAGATTCTGATACGAAAAATGTAATCGCATCAAGTAGGCGACGCTGTGTAAAGAGACCGTACAGATCGAGTTGTCTTCAAGATTTCGATAAAACATTTAAACTTATTTGATATTTCGTTCTACACAGGCAAGGTTTACTAGAATGCTGTCCTAGCTTACGATGCATCCGCTCAAGTAACATTAAATAATTTGCAAATTGCACTGTTATACGCTCATGCCTTGTATCCCAACTCCTACAGTTCATTGATGAATATTTACCAGAAGCAGGCGGAACCTGAGGAAATTCCACATAACAGAAGCTATGTTTTTCAGTGCTATCTCAGACCCGCATCAACCTAATTTTCTCCTATCTGATACTGAAGGAACCTGTGAAGATACTACCGAACCGAACAAAATCATTGTTCTTCAAATGTGCAGCCCTCGGACTCGTATCGTGCATACAAAAAGGGTGAAAAATGTTCTAAGTCAGGCAGTGCATCTTTTTCCTAAGACACGTGAGCAGAAGAAGCTTAAATTTGAACTTGACTCATTCTCCTCTTGTTCCCTTTCCAGGACACCTCAGGGATCCTCAATTTTCCCTATTTAGTACTGATGAAAGCATCACGGTCGTACTAGCCAACTAACTAAGTAACTAACCAAACCAAACCAAACCAAACCGAACCAAACCAAACCAAACAAGGCCAAACCAGGCCAAACCAAACCAAACCAGGCCAAGCCAGGCCAAACCAGGCCAGGCCCGGCCCAGCCAAACCAATCCAAAGTAAACTAAATTAAACTAAACTATAGTAACTAACAAATGGAGGGACAAGGAGAATTTTTTATTATAGTTGCTATTTGTTCTCGAGAGCAAGAGCTGTTGCATCAATTCTTTTACCCGCTTAGGCTAGGCATCATTTCATGCGTTGTATTAGACTATAGGCTACATCACATGTACTAGGTAGAGCGAGTTTGAAATTGAGGCCGTCTCAAAAAAACCGGTGTGGGATTAACAGCTGAAACTGGATCCAAAGTAGCGAAACAAATGTACCTAACTGAATGTTAAGCACAAGTTAAAGGTAATGATGTTAGCTGATCTCGATGGAACTGTGCAAATTCATTCAAGTAGGTCCTGATCCTGGCACTGAGTCAGATATCAATGAAACGAAACGTATTCTAACACAGGGACATACAAAAAAGTCAAAAGATTCCTTATAATAAAAAAGTTGATTTGTCAGAAAGACACACAAATTGGTCAATATAGGTCAGAGGTAAAAGACGAATTATGCTAATTTTTATTTTCAGACGGGCGTCTCAAGGTTCGACTGTCGTCACCCGCCGGTAACCTATGTTGTAAAATCAGTTCTTTTTTTTTTTCTAATGAATACATTTCTCATACGTCACTAGACAGATTTATTCTTTGGTTGAAGCTCCTATATTATTGATAGCGAATTTTATCACATCAGCCTGGGAAACACTTGTAAATTCCAGACACCAGTCAAGGAGAGTGTTCTTTGTAATTTTATACACATTGTCTTCTTGATGATTATTGCGCAAATGCGACGTAGTGTAGGCAACAGAATCTGCGTATATAATATTAAATAAATATCCCGCGTAGAAAACTAACATTATAAAAATCAGTAATGTTACCGCTTCATTCAATTGACTAGAGGGCTCGCGCTGACTTTAGGGCTCGCGCTGAGGGCGAAGAATTTGTCATGACGTTTTTTTATTATCTCCGTCAAGGACGTTTTCTTTTCGTCGTGTTTGTCTGTTTGTTTGTCTGTCTTTCACAAAAGATAACTCAAAAAGTTAAGAACCTATTTGGACGAAATTTGCAGGGATTGTTAAGCATGTTAGGAGGAACAGTTGATCAACTTTTGGTAACGATCCATCTATCCGTTTGCTTGTTTGTTTCTCTGCCTCATTTTTCTCAACCCCATAACTCAAAAAGTTATGGACAGATTTTTATGAAATTCACATGAGTCGTCACGTATATTACAAAAAGTAAATGACCAAATTTTTGCTATGATCCATTTGTTCGTTCGTTTGTCACTGTTTTTAATTTTATGCTTGTTAACACAGTAAATAAAAAAAATAAAGAACCGATCTTCATGAAATTCATAGGAGTTGTTGGTAATGTTAGAAGACATAAATGATTCAATTTTAGTGCAGATCGGTATGTTCATTTGTATGTTTGACTCATGTTTGTCATAGCATTTGTCAGCAGCATAACTAAAAAAATTAAAAATGGATCTTCAAGAAAATTGCACAAACTGTTATTACTATCGAAAGGCACAATCGATTTGATTTTGGAGTTGATACAATGAAAATCACGGTTTCAGAGCCAATTTGAATTTTTTTTGCTACCGTTGCCTCGCTTGGCGGAGGTATGCGGTCTCAGAGTGCTCTAGTTGAACCTACTTTCGTCATTACAACTGCTAACCTAAGCACCCTGAGATGAGTGTTTACTGCTTCACAGCTGCTCAGTATCGGAATTTTTTCTCTTTTTCTGAAACGGAGAAATCAACGAAATCAACGAAGCAACGAAATCATCTGTGGGAAGAAACTACGAATCAAGATGCATGAGAGAGCCAATGGAAGCTTCAGATAACTTCAGGGCTGAGATTTCAAGTGCCCGCTATTAGCCATAAATTCGATGTATGGAAAAGCTAATACTCGTACAAATCAGACTAAGCCTGCAATGTCCTCATTGTTTGAATTTCAACTGTCCCTGATAAAGATACACTAGTCATCTTCTGCAACCCCGCCTATTTTCTACCTAACAATTTTCAATGGAACTTGAGAGGACGACCAGAGCCTCCAACCTGGCTAATTTCCGCCTTTTTTTTGTAAAAGCGTGAGAAAAAAGGGATAAATAAATAAATAAACCAACAAACAGATAAATACACATTGGTCTTTATTACATTGTAGATTGAACAACAAGAAATATAATTAGAGAAGTACTCATAGACCGCAGTCTCCGCCATGCACCGCAATGGTAACATATTTGGAAATATCCCAGAATCAAACTCTTCTGTTGGATCACCAGCAAAATTTAAAAATCTACTGCTGGTGATATTCCTAACAGCTCCTGCACATTCATTAAAATACGTCCATAACTTTTTGATTTACGTAGCCATAGACTCCGACGAATATGCAAGAAGATAATTATTTTAACTGACGAATCATCACCAAAATTTATCTATTGGTTTCTCTTGACATTCCTAAAAGTTCCTGAGCATTTCATGAAGATCTGTCCATAATTTTTAGTCATATGGCTAACAGACAGATAAAACAGGATAAAAACAGCTTTTTTGGCGAAGCTAACTACTTACAGACTATAGTCTTCAAAGAGGTCAAATTATTTACTCCGTAGCCACGGCAGGAACGCTTAAGCCGGGGCTACACTATGCAAGTTTTATTGCGTGCAACTGAATGCAATTTGATTGCATGTGCAACATTTATTGCACAGCAGACTACACTGTCCTAGCCTCGCGCCGTCGCGCGGCTGCAAGTGACTTGGAAGTCAGTTA
>LQNS02001578.1:6036872-6061096 GCA_001587735.2 Parhyale hawaiensis | reverse complement strand
AGCCCTGAAGTGATATTGCATTGTCAACCGTGCAGTGATGTAGCTTTGACAGCTGTTAAGTGATATATCATTGGCAGCCTTACAAGTGACGTAATGTAGGCCACTGTGAAGTGATTTAACTCCGGCAACCATGATGTGTTTCAACTTAGGCAACCAAAAAGTGATGCAACATAGGACACCTTGAAGTGATTTAACGTAGGCAACCACAAAGTGGTGTAATATACCTAGACAATTGTGTGAAATGATATTGAGAATCACGATGCGCAGTTTTATATGGTTCTAGTAATGAAGGGTTGTATCAGCCATAAATTGTTATGTTTTAGTATCAGTTACCGGCCGTTTTAGTATCTTTATCTCATAGTTAAATATGTAGCTATTTTAAGTTCATTGGTAGAAACCAATATAATATTCATTTTTTCAACATTTCTGGGTTATCTTAACCACAATTCTATAGCTGCTATTGGGATGAGCTCTACCGAAAGCTCTACATACATCAATATCTGAGGTTATTGATTCAAATCCGTCATTGGAAAAAACTCAATTGAATTCTGATATCAAAAAACATTACATACAGTATCTATGAGCCAATTTCTTTCTATAAAATTGTTACAAATCTAGAAATTATGATAAATTTTCAAATTTTCTTGGTGTCTGAAGGTATGATATATATCGCCTTCTGAAGATATATGATTGTAAATTTAGATTCCCTGCTCTGCAACGCATTCCTTTTGGTACAATGAAAAAATTCATCTCTGTTTGAAGTCTCTGTGATTATTAAAACTCATTTTATTAACACTTACGTCAATTTGCCTCCAGGCCCAATTGCGAGAGGCCCCGATTTCAATGTCCAGTCAATGTATGGTGTGGTCTATGCCTCTACATATCTTCAAAATTTTCCACCTTAAGTATTAAGATACCTTGTAGTTAAATAAATATATTTAGAATTTTTTATGCATATTATTTAATTACAAGTACTTAAGTACATTCTTAATATACCGTAGTTTAAGAACACGAATACTCTTTAACAAGCTTGTAACTTACACTCGGATTACATTGGTACTCAACTACTGCCAATCACTGTGCATAGCGCTCTCTCCTTTTGAGTACGAAAGCATCAGCGATCGCCTGGGTCAGGTAGACAGTCTACATTAACTGGGTTTGTGTTTACTTGCAATATCTATAGAGGCTGCCTGCAGCCAGACTCGGTCGCTCAATGTGACACCTCCGGCCCTCGGAGGGGTGGACTACCGGCAGGCACTATGGCTCAGAGTACGCGCATATATTATTTTTGTACAATGGAAATGTGTTGTCGGACCTATATATACTATGTAGTATCAGTAGTAGAGCCTCCAGCGTCGACCTAAAATAAATTTATTTAACGTGTGTAGTGCTATGTGGGGTTGTATCAGTAGAACTTTCACTACCTCATTGATGACGTCCATTGTTGACGTCTTCATTGTTGACGTCCAAACCTGCGGAGTTGGCTGCATTGCATTGCAAAGTATCCTTATTTGTCCAGTGACTTCCCTTAGTTATATCCCACTCATCTTTCGCTCTGGTGAATCAAGAAGTTCTACGTGTACTGTTGGTTAATTAAACTGAACTTAAATTTGCACATTTTAGTCTCCTCTCTTTATGTTCCGATATTCCTCATTGACAACGTGGAGACAGACAGCTATAAAAAAGACTATGTGACAACAAGAAAAAAAATTTAATTAGTAAATTTCTATCATGATATAAGTAACTAACTCCTACCGTGGATGGTCTACAGATGAAGACTATAAGTTGTCGTGGACTCCACCGCATGAGTTCAGAGCTTTCGCTGTTGTTAATAATCTGGTAAAGTAATTCTCTGTAAAGATGCACTCGACGCAGGAGTATAGTTTCTGTCTTTTCTGCTTTGTAATTAGCAAAAAGTTTTTTCAAAGTAAGGAGAGCTAAAATGATAACAAGGAAAGAAAGGAAAGCCAAGTTAGTCTAGTTGTGAAAATCTGATTTTTAGATAAACGTGGTTTTGACGTCCCCACTAATTTTTTTTTGCGGATTTTATATCTTTAATGGGTGCTGATTTGGAATCTGCTTGATGCCCCCTTGGCACCCTTGGGCAAATTGCGTAATATGCTAATTTATTCCGCTATTTCCGAAATTTCTTTTCCAGGCTCTAGCTCGCTTATTTGGGGAGGTACAAGGGAAATATCAATGTCTACCCCATGTTTAGAGGGTCAAAGATTCAAATTTTACCATTTTATCATGACTTGCTATCATTATTATGCAAATTAGGCCATTTGTCAAATTATGTAGTAAGAGTATAGAATGCATACTTGGCAAAATAACAGGGTAATTTTTGTATCCATCCCAAGGTTTTCTAGGCCTCTGATCCTAGTTTTACGATTTTCAATACAATTTTTCCATTTGCATATGCATGATATGTAAATTAGGGGACCACCTTAGATTGATTTTTCAAAATTAGGCTCATAGTACAATGACATATGTTATATTTTCATGTCTCAGAATACTCTAAAGGGTCTCAGATTATAAAACTTTGTTTTGATAAATCTAAAATTCTCCAGTTCATTAGCATTGATTTGAATAACTATATTAATTAGCTGATATTGCCTTACCTACAGGCTTAATCTATAGTCGGTCATTGTGCTAAAAATTTGTAACGAAAGGATGGCAAATAAGACTTTCCTTAATGACGACATGCTGCCTACAGACAGACTCCAATTTATTCAACAGGTACTTAAGAAGCGGTAACAAATAATGGCGGTAAAACACTCTTTAAAAATTGCACAAAATTGAATAATTAATTGAAGAATCTAATGTTAAGATGCAATAAGCAATTAATTTGCAGGTAGATGAACAATTAGAAACAATGAGAATAGCTCGCAAGTTTTAAAACTAATAGGCAACTATCACATTAAGCTCGCCAAGATAACAAAATTTTAATGAAGCAAGTCTCAGTGCTGGATCGATTAACAAATTGCATCGCACAAGACAAGTTACAAGTCGATTTTGAAGCGCTTAACGTCAACAGCACAGCGATGATAGGGTCAACGGTGGGTTACGAGTTGATCAATGACCATGACACACAGTTTCACAGTTCCGTAGATTTCGGTCCGGCAGTCATCGACAATTCCCTGGCTCCTCAGCTGGTAAGAGCCACGGCACTTTAAAAGAATTGGTTGAAGAAAATGCCGGTCGACCATACACCCTCAACGTGGTCGAAATCACGGTTGGAACCAGTCCAGCCAACACACTGCACTGTTAAAGAGAATAACTTCCGTATAGACCTCATCAACACTTCACTGAGGCCATCAAATAATTGAAGAATAATAGCTCCCCCCTTCACCCCATATACTAACCGAGATTCAGTGGATTATCAAAAATTTAAGCAGGTCGACAAAAGCAGCTTAGCAGCTTTCACCATTCAACATGTCACAGCTCTCGGCAGTCGGAAACGTCCCGCTCTGTCAGGCTTGCACTGCAATGAAATATTAGGAACTTTGTTAAAACTACGAAGGGCGCCACGACGACATCTGGCGTGTGCCACGGCCCCACAACTATCCTCTCGCTAGGTCTTATTCTTACCTAACGTAATGTTGCCGGCAGTGTCGAGATGACTTTCAGAGCAGTAAAGAGAAATTTAAGAAATTAGAGTTCAGTCAAAGAGAAAAGAGAAGCAAAATAAGGTAATTAAACAACAATTACAAGGAAACAACCCCAAGCATGATAATTAAGTTAGAACCCCGAATCCCATTAAGAAAAGTTGAACACAGGACTACCGGCCGACGGGCAGACATGGGTAGTAAGTGATGCTAAGATTTAGGTAGAGCAGTGATGGGCACCGTTACATGATATCGGAGGTCGTTACCGTTACTCGTTACTTCCATAAAATTACCGTTACCGTTACTCGTTACTGTAACGACCGTTACTTCGTTACTCGTTACATCTGAGTTTTTATTGTATAACTAACGTCAACATAGTACAAAATTTGGTACTGTTATAAACTATGTCAAAGCAGGCCTAACTTGAATTTTTTGCCACAGAGTTCGTAATAATATCTTTATTATAATGGAAGTAACAGTCTAGCATTTTGGTAACTGATCTCTATTTTTCATTTAAGTGAAATATCCATAAAAGATTTAATATCTGCTGTGTGGAGAATGAAAGCTTTCCAACATAAGCGCGTCATGGCTTGTATTATACATAACACTTTGGTCAGTACTGTTTTTTTTTTTCTGGCGAAGCAGAATTCCATAGGCGTAAATTAGAAAGGAAAAAGCTGCGTTGAATCTCATTTTTATGTAACCGACGGCTATCTATAAGCAGTTGAATTTTGCGTCCTCAAAAATTTAATTGGGAAGAAAATATTTTTGAATTAGGCAACTGAAGTTGGCAGAAGCTGCATCCAAAACAGTGATAACACGAACTTCTGTAAATATTTTTCACACGTCGTGTATCTTTTCTTGAATGATGCTATAATGCGATATTTGTGTATTTGTCCGTGGAACGGCGGCATAAGATCGCATGGACGTATCTTTCTTGCTTTTTCGCAGTTATGATTCTGTCGTGCAATGCAAGTTGTATCAGCCTGCTTGATTTTGGTAATTATGTAGCAAAAGGCGAACCCACCAACTCTCCACAGCAAGTGAAGTCCTTCTTTCTTGGGTAGTAATATATCACTATCAGATTCACGTCTGGATGAAGTAAATAGTACAGAAGTGGTACAAGAAACCTAGAGAAAAATTGAGCATCATTTTGCCTTTTTCTACAGAATAGCAATAAGAAAAGTTATGTAAATGAAGCAAAACAATTCAAACAGCGCTTATCTTGTGAGAAATGACTATACCAAAACGTATTTGTCCTTGGATCGTTAAGTATGCGTCAAAGAAAAGTCTCTTAGTGCTATCTTCGATCTAACGCGAAACGTTCAGCTCTCAGCAGCCTAGTCGAAAGTCTTACTAGAGAGAGCTTCAATATCTATTTTCTTACTTGAGAAGAATATGCATTGGCCGTAGCTTACACTAATCTTGTTTTTCCACTCAAAATCCCAAGTGCACCCGTTGGCAATTTGGTAAAGATTCTGATAAAATGTTTTCCAGTCAATACAGCGATTTCAAATCAAAAGCAAACTGTCCGTGGTGATACATGAAATGTGTTAATCAGCAAGAAATGCAATTTCGTGTATGTATAGAGGCCAATGGTGGTAGGCTGTAATAGAATTTAGGGCACCAAAAAAGTTATACTGGCTAAGATTCCTTTTGCAATTTACCTATTTCCAGTACTCATATACTGTATACGTGCTTCTCTTCATTAGACGCACTCGTTGCACCGCCTAGAACAGTTATTGTATTATTACCTCCGCCAAGGAGGTTCAGTTTTTGTCAGGTTTGTCTCTGTCTGTCTCTTTGTCTGTTATTTTATTATTCTGTCTGTCACAAATTGCTAAACTAGTGAATCTGGAGCATCGTTTTCATTTCCACGGTTAAACTCGATGGATAAAAAGAATTCATGTTCTCGATGACATTTTACAGGTAAATTTAAGATAAGAGAGTTTTTGTATCGAAACGGTATGACACATAAAAAATTATCAGAGGCAGAGAATCTTTCATTATAGAATTTTAGTGCCCTGCGAGTAAACGATGACAAGGCAGCATAACAAACTCTGGGCAGCCACTTTGTACTGCAGGACTCACTAGTTTTGCACTACAATTATCAGAAGAGTTTGAGTTACCATCCAGCTTAGGAAATTGTAGGTATATTCGACTGACTCTTGAAAGCAAAAATCTCGAAGGTAGATCCATCTGGCATCACTAAAAAGCAACTTTGGTTTATATGCAAATATGTGATCTGAACTTTTTTCATGTAATGCTAAGCAGTTTCTAGATTGGCATGTGCGAGTAGTTGAAGAAACAAGTAAAGAGAGCACAACCCATCTTTAAATTTAATACAGTGACATAAGCGCAGCTGATCTAGATATCGCTGACATATTGTTTTGTTAACAAAACTCGTTCTTTTTATCTGTAAATCCAAATTCCTAATAACATAATGACTTATCCAATACCAAACATGCAATTGTTCCTCTCGGAGAATAATATTTTGTTATTTTTGCTAGGGGAGACATTTCAGCTAAATTTGCTATGGAAAATAATTCTCGGTGAAACATGTGAAATAACTTTGAAGCGTCGTCAACAAAAATACAACTAACTGAGTTAGTCTTGAAATAAATTTAAAACAAGAGTCATGTCGCAGTCCATTAGTTGAGTAAATTCATGGCTGAAGTGAACTGACTATCTCTGATTTATTGGTCATAGCCAAGATTTTAGCTAGCCTTGAGTTTCAGCATCAAATAGTTAACTGTTCAATGCTGTGTATTCATAATCTGCATTATAAACTAGAGCAACCTGAGAGTGCATACCTAAGCAAGGTAGCGTAAACGAAAAACTCAACTGAGACTTATTTATCATCAGTAAAGTTTGATCATTTGTGCTTCATGACAGTATTAACAGATTGAAGATCCGTGTGTATCTCTCTGAGTCATGTTCTGACAAACTTTAGTCAGACTGATCAACTGATAATCATCAAAATTTTACAATTTCTATCTTTTCATATTTCTAACAATTTCTGCTAATTTCATAAAATGCGTCCATAACTTTTAGAGTCATGCCACTACTCGAAAAAGAGGCAAGCAACAGACAAACACACCAACCGTTGAACGAATTTTAGCTAAAGATCTTCTGTTCCTTCTAACTTGCGTAACAAACTCTGTAAATTTTGAAAAAATCCATCTATAGATAGCTTATGAGTTATCTTGGTAATAGACCAACAAGCATACAAACCAGTCAGACAAGCAGACAAACTCGAAAAAACATAACCTCTTTGGCAGAGGTAATAACTGCCATGAACTTCAACCAAAATTCTACCGTTGACATGCTGGTATTAATGACAATTTCGTGACCACTGATCATTCAGCCAGGTTAACAAATGATTACCTCCACCGAGGAGGTTCTGTTTTTGTGGAGTTTGTTCTTCTGTCCGTCACCAAGGTGACTCAAAATGTTAATGACGGATCCTTACGAAATTTACTTGGATTGTTAGGGATGCTAGGGTGAACAAATGATTAATTGAACTTTGGTGATCCGTTCTACTGTTCGTTGATTTGTTTATTGGCCTCCCTTTTTCCTTGGAAATATAATTAAAAAATTTACGGAGGGATTTTACGCAAATTGTTTGAATTATTAGATATGCTATGATGAATAGATAATCACATTTTATTGATTATCTGTTTGTCCGTTTGTCCCTATGTTTGATTTTACATTGATCAGAAATATAATTCAAAAAGTTATGAACAGATTTTCATAAAATTTGCGTAAATAGTTAGAAATGTTGAAATGCCCAAATGATTAAATTTCGGTGATGATCGCTCCGTTCGTTTGTGTGTTTGACCAAAGTTTGTCTTAGTATTTGTAATAACATAACTGAAATGTTATGGACGGATCTTTAAGAAAATTACAGAAATTATTATTACAGTCAAGAGGCACAAATAAACGAATTTTTGTGATGATAAAAAAACCTTATTTTCAATACCAATTTGAATTTATCTTTAACATTACCTTGCTTAGCGGCAGTATGCACTCTCACAGTACACAAAATTGTTTAGTGCAAAACCCACTAAAATGTATGATTTTACGTTCGCCCTTTCCTACTATTTAAATGATGTTCCTATCGCTGAAATGAGTATTGCAGAATATTGATTTTATAGCCTTAGTTACCAATATAAACGTGTGCTTCATTCGCGTCTCTGTGGATAAACTTTCGAAGCAAATTTTTAGAATAAAAAAATTACTTTCTTAATATTAAAATAAAAGTGTATCCGAAAGTATGGTCAGACTTTAATTGCCAGAAATTTGTGTATTTTTTAAAAATCATTATACCACTACTTTGACATAACTTTCTCTTTGCCGACAGCTCATCTCTGGTATTTTTCGAAAATTTTGAAAATGTAACGAGGAACGAGTAACGGCAATTTCCGTTACTTTTGATGAAATCTACCCGGGTGTTACCGTTACTCGTTACGTTTCAAAAATTGCTAAGGTTATACCGTTACTCGTTACAAAAAGTAACGCCCGTTACTTAAGCCGTTACAGTAACTAGTTACATGCCCATCTCTGAGGTAGAGAGGAAAGAAGGAAGAGGCTTCACTGCTCCTGCTGCGGCTGCCTCATGCTCCAGGAAACGAAGTCGTCAAATGACGCCACAGCGACGGCGCAACGGTTAATCCAACCAGCAAAATGAATAATATTGATGAATTACTGAGCGAGCAGATAAGGATAACAAACGAGCAGTACGCGAGCTAAAATGTGTCTCTCGCCAGCAGTTACTCCGACCTCCGCCCTCGGTTCCCTTGCCACACAGCCGTGCCGACGGAATATCCGCTAGATTTGAACTTGAACAACACCTCCAATGGAGGAATTTATTATAACTGATGGGTGCACTTCTGTGGTGTGTGTATTGGAGAGAGAAAGGTACAGTTAGGGACTACATGGAACATTTCATTGGGCGAGTAATGGGGTAAACTGTAGCCTCAGATATTTACCTTACCTTTAATGGGTAGCTGCTATGACTATGTGATTATTTAAGAGAGCAGCACATGGCGCAAGGGGAGGCAAGCATGCAAGCCGTCGACATCTCTGAATCTATCAAGCCTTTTGCCACATCAGAAGGTTGTGTTGACAGTCCATGCAAATCAGATACCTACAGCTGGTTGATATAATCCGCAATCATTTGGTTGAGATCTGCTTGACTAAAGATGTGCGCGCCTCTATTTTTGCCAGTGCGCCTGCGCCCCTCCGCACCAATTTCGCAGGTAGTGCGCCTGCGTCTCTGCGCCTCAATTGTCATCTACCATATTGCACCTGCGCCTCCGCACCAGCGCTACTATGTATTCTACTGTAGTTCGCTCCTGAGTAATTTTGGTGCGCCCTTGATAATTAAACTGTGTCTACAACACAAATAACTTCAATTGGCTCGAACAAGTGGATCAAAACAAGCATAAAAAAATAATCGCTTTTGTTATTTTGAACAGAAGCGGTACGTATATCATTGAAGATTCATACTAGTTATTTTCCTCCGTTTTCATCTTCTATACTTCTGCCTCATCATATCCCTATTCTTCCTCTTCCTGCTTCCTCTTTCCCCTCTCCCTTTCCCTTTTTTGTACACCTTGTAGTGCTGTTAGCCCAAGATGTGCAAGTTGCCCATGAGAAAGGCCACCTTTTCGAAAATAACCTCAACCATGTGCATGGTGGATCTGAGCATATTCCCAACTGGGCGCAATAGGCCTCTCCATGGCTGCAGAACTAGCGAGAGGGCCCTGTTGTACTTGATGAAAAGGTCAGTTCTTGTTTCCCTGTGCATTGAGGTAAACAGTGTCCAGGACAAGAGGCTATCCTCAGAAACCTGCCCTCTGTTCATGGCCTTCTCCAGGAAATTAACCACATCCGACTCCTGGTTAGCCTGCTATATACCGAAGAGAACCTGGCACATCTTCTTTTTGAGCTTAGCTCCCTTGTGCTGAGACTATGTAGGTAAGCTATTGCTGATACTCTTCCCTTGGCAATAGCATGTTCTGCAGCTCCTTATTTTGATCCTGGTCTTGATAACATCGATCAGCTCATGGGCAATCTTCTGCAAGAGATTAGGGTGAAGGTTAGGATGGAACCCAGGGACCACCAGGAAGCTGTTATCCTCAACAAGGTGGCAATAGCTGCACCAAGAAAAGCAATTAAAGGCCTTGGGGGTTTGAGCCTCCCCTTCCATGAAATGAGCCAAACCGTCACTCAGCGCCAATATTGCTACCATGTAATCAACATTATTATATACATACAGTATATCCCGTAGCAGCGTCAGCCCATCCGGATTTTATTCCAGCCCTCTCTCATCCGTCCACTGCAAACTTCTGAATTGACGCCCCGACTGCGGGGTGAACAAGCCTCTGCTGCTACCCTGAGGTGGACCTGCATCTGGAACTTGACATACCCCAGGTGGTCATTGTTGGTGTGATCGTCCATTTGAGTGAGAAGCTGTGAATAGTCCGTGAACCTGCACTGTGGTTGGGAATGTGTGGTGAAAACTGGTGAGAGAGAAGAACATCACAGCCGCTTCAGCTCTAAAGACCATACCTCCATCAACTGAGGCATTGAGGCATATTGTCTTATGACCATACTGTATGTTCAAACTGCAGTGTGGAAGTCCACCTCTTTGCCAGACCCTCCATCATTTGACCCAACTGAATATGGGTGGTCACGTGATGAAACCGCCTATACACTGACTCCGAAAACACTCCTTCAAGACGTTTTTTTGTTGCCCGACAGCTCCTTCGTAGGTATTGGAGCTGCTTCGATGGGGATGTGCAACTCATGAACCATGTATGTAGTACACAGAGATGTGGTTGTCTAACAGGACATTTGCCGTGCACTTCTTTTGTGACTGTTGTGGAGAATCAAGCTGTCACAATCCGTATAAAGAACACATTTTAGGAAAGGTGAATGAAGAAAATTACTCTCAAAGTGATGAAATCGACGAAAATGCTTATGGAGTAGTGAAGGGTTCTGACTCTAGATTAGGCCTGTAAGTAAGACAATGTGACCTAATTAAAATAATATTCAAATCTGTTCTAATTAAACTAAAACTTTTAGATGTGTCAAAGTAAATCTTAAAATCTGAGACCTTCCAGAGTATTCAGAGATGCGAAAATATAACATATGTAATTGTCCTCTGAGCCTAATTTGGAAAAATCACTTAGAGGTGGTCCCTAATTTAAATATGAGGCACATACAAATGGAAAAATCCTATTAAATATGGTAAAACTAGAATCAGAGGCGTAGAAACCCTAGGGGTGGAAACAAAAATTACCCCCTTATTTTGCCTAGCAAGTAATCTATGGTCTTACTACAAACTTTGGCCAATGGCTGCCTAATCAATCATTATGATATGTAAATGAGCAAGTCATGATAGAATGGTAAAATTAGAATCTTTGACCCTCTAAGCATGGGGGTAGACATTGATATTCTCTTGTACCTCCCCAAATAAGCGAGCTAGAGCCTGGAAAAGAAATTTCGGTAAATGGCGGATTTAACCCTTTGCCTCCTGAAATTCAGATAACATTATTTCACTTTTTATGTTAAATTTATGAAAAATAGGTTTTGCATCGGCTACTACAGATGCCGTCAGTGTCTTGGGTAATTTACATGATGCATAGCTTTTGTATAGGGAAAATAGAGAGTGGCATCTGATGATGCCGTCAAGAGGCAAAGGGTTAATTAGCATATTACGCTATGTGCGCTATGTGCCCGAGAATGCCAAGGTGGCATCAAGCAGATTCCGAATCAGCACCCCTCAAAGATATAAAATCCGCAAAAAAAAAACTTTGTGGGGACGCCATAACCAGGTTGAGTGCCATACTGGTAGACTAAGTCTGCCCAACTGCACCCCGTGGTGCTCCAATATCGTTTATTATTTTTCTTTCTTAGCCAATATTTGCCCCATAACCGTCTCATATAGAATAGAGCCAAAATAGTAGGAGATAAACTCTCTACTCTGTTCATGTACTACATGCGGTGCAGCAGCATTATCCAGCATGACAGACACGACCTTTCTGGTCGTTTCCCCGTTGTCCCTTTCTCTAACTAATGCAATAGAGAACGCAGGCAGTGTCCCGTAGTAAAGCGGCTGGCTGTCAATGTACGGCAGGATTTTCCACCTCCGATGAAGCGTAAAAAGCTACATTTTGTCTCTGTGGCAGCGGCAACTGGACAGCATTTGCGGCATTTTTGGAGTGGCTCCACTCAGGTGTGGAGTGACTGTCAACAGCTGGGCCGCCGAGTCAACAGGATGCTGAGAAATCGTTTGTTTTGAAACGATATGCGAGCAAACTTGCATGTGACGCCACCAAAATAACGGCGTTTAGTTCAATTTCTGCGGTTTGCATGCAATCGGGCAGTGGTGCCTACGTATAACAGTGTTTGCTTTACTTACATAGAAGTTAACTGAATTGTTCATTGTAAGCTTGGGAGGATACATTATAGAGCATTACAATAATTTATCCTAATGCATTTCTTTATCATCCTGCCTGTGTAGAGTATAAATGTCGATCATATCGGACCAGGGCTGTACTGTATAACTGATCCATCTACTGTAAGTAGTGGGTAAAGCCGCACAATACAGGTTTTTAAGGGTAACCTACCCTCGCGTCTCCCCTCGCGCGTGAGCTTCCGTTTATAACGGCCAATGCACTACCGGTTTAGCGGGGGTCTGGGGGGGGGCGCAAACAGGAAGTGGGCGGGGCCTGGGAAAAAGGAAGTAGGTGGAGCCGGAACCTACCCTCAAAAACCGGTATCTCGCGGCTCTACCCTCTACTAATGTTCTGTAGACAAAGTTACTTACAGAAATCGTCTGCTTTCTACTATGTTGATAAACGAGGATTGCATGTCCCCAAACTATAACCGAGGTTGTAAATACATCGGGACCTGCTAGCCCGCGACCCACCAATTTTGGAATGCGGACGAAGTTCAATACAACAGATTTTGGTGAACGAAACTAAATGAAACAAAGGTCTGTGAATGAAGCTCACTACAACACCCCATCTGTGGATGGACGGACATACACACACACACACACACCTACACAGACACGGTGAAAACTATACCTACATTCTCGAGGACACTGCATGGGCTATAATTATTGCCCCAGCGAAGAAACAGCAAGTGCTGTATAGGCAACGTTGTGGCTGTGTACCCATGTGTTGCCTCTTTGAAGCAACGAATATCTCTTTTTTCTAAAGGATTGCTGTGGGTTGTGGGTTTCTGAGATGACTGCATTTTTTCTTGATGTTTCATCTATCACTGAAAGTAAAGTTACCTACTAAAACCCGTTAGGCTGATATAAAATACAGATGTAATAATATCCACTTGGATTATGGCCATTTGATGCAGAAGCTCAAAGTGCAACAGTGCACAGCCTTAGGACGAAGCGAGCATGCATTTTTGTACATGCCATCGGTAAGCTCTATGAGCACCGGAAATGCTAATTTAAAAAAATCATTAGGCGCATAGAACACATTTCTTGGTTTGCTTTCTGTGAACCATTACAGTGTACGAGTATTCCAATTTGACAATCGCTTCATTTTTAGTGTTCAGAGTGTAGTGAGACGTCGCACAATCATACTTCTAGCACACTACAGTGCACTGTCTGACAGTTGATTGAATGCGCCGACCTGCTAGACAGTTACACTACAGTAATTGCATTGTCTAGGGTTGCTTGGTCTACTAGAGTCTAACAGAATAGTTCCTTGAATAAACTAGATTCCATTTATTTGCATCGAGTTGTTGTACTCCTTGAAGACACAGGGTAAGAAAAAAAAAAAAAACATTCTGATTCATTGATTCACGTCAATTTCGGTTTCACCTCTGAGAGTTTTGCACTAAGCTGCATGCACACTACCCATGCGCAGTATGGGAAGTTTAAAATTTTGTTAAGTACGATAAACATTATACGACATGTAATGACATCATATTTAACAATATTTTGAGCCGCACAATGTTCCATTGCGGGGTGATTATATTTATTTGCCGTAGAAACTCAACAACCAACACCCACGCCTTTCATCATCAGGGAAAAGCTTTGTCCTTTTCAAATATTTTAATTTTGGAATGCCAAGCTGACGCGTGCGTATTAGGAGCGATGTCTCCATATCAGCCGCGTCTGTCTGCACGTCTTCAGGGTCACTTTTCTTCAAAGTTAGATTGAGTTCCCTGACTTGCAGACAGACTGTAAGCATGTCACTCGTGAAAGGTCCTAAAAATGCAATGGGAGATTTATTGTATAAAGTTAGTATGGGAAGTGAACAGGCAGAGAGCCTTAGTTGCCGTCAGGGTAATGCGCTACGAGAAGGGATATGGATGAAGTGAGCTGGCACAAACCCTTGGCTTCAGTTACAGAGATATGGGTGCGGCTCCATACCTCACAGGCGCCATATTCATAGCCCTAATCTTATTTAATACCGGTCAAATTTGTTTTAGGAAACGCGGGTCTAGTTTAATCCTAGGAAATGGAATGTCAGTTTCTCCAACTAATTCAATAATTGATAGCTGCTCAGATAAGTGTGTTTCATGTGAAGCTCTCAGTAAAGAATTTTATAATTTTCTGATCATTATTCGTTGCAATTTCTCAGGTTACTCCAAATGCAACAGCCTTTATAGAATAAGGTTAAAGCGGATTCACACAACAGTAATAAGAGATAGATTGTCAACTCAGTGGCCCGAATGCGTTGCTGTGTCCAATTAAACAGCACAAAAGAGCACACTATAGGCTGAGTTCGAACATTCCAAATTTGTGCAGATATCAGCAACTTCACCAGTGCCGCCTACTACGTAAAATGAGTTGATATTGCTAGCGTCTCAGTAAATCTCTTGGTAGACATACAATTGTGCCTGCAAGGGCGCAACCAAACATTCGGACAATGGGTTGATAAAACTCGTTCAACTGTTCGTCGTGTGACAGCACTTTTAGGTTCGGTTTCATAATAAAGTAGAGCACGATGAGAGCGCATACTTCCGACAAGTAGGGCAACGTTAATAAAAAAATCGCATTTACTCTGAAACTCTGATTGCCTTTTAATCAGCACCAAATTATGGTCATTTGTGTTTTTTCATAGTAATAATAGCTAGCTTCTGTAACTTTCTTGAAGATCCGTCCATTAGTTTTTGAGTTATTTTGCTAACAAATATAAAATCAAACACGGAGACAAACAAACAAACAAATAAACAACGCAAACAATCGAACGGATCATCACAAAAATTTAGTCATTTACACTTCGTGTTGTATACCTAACAACTCTTGAAAAAATTTCACAAAAGTCCGTTATAACTATTTCTGTTATGGTACTAAGAAAAAAGATGAAAATAAACAAACGAACAAACAAGTGAACCGATCTTCACCAAAAGTTAAAAAGACAGGGTAACAGAAAAAAATTTGAAAATATTCTAAGATATTGCAGTAAATTTAGGTTAATTCGGATCTGAACATATCAATTGTTTCCTTGTATCAGATCAGGTTTTTACGGAGGGTCAATATAAAAAATATAAATGCAGTCACCGCTGATTACACTCCTGTGGCATTATTGGTCGATTTTTTCACTGTATTCCATCCGTAATAGGTTAATAAAAGAAAGAAGTTTTAGAACACATAGTATTCATTAAATTTTATTAATATGTTGAGTGAAGATGGAGAACACCATACTAAAGGCGAAAATAACGGGTTATTCTTCTTCTTCGGTATGTAAACATCAGAGCCTGGCCTTCTGTTTCTTCGCACTTCTAGACTGCTCATTGTCAGGAAGATCTCTTTGCAGAGCCCCACTGTGGTCAGCCATCATAACCGCATCCAAGCGTCCCTGATACTTGGTCTCCGTTTCTTTGATGTTCTAGTGAAATCTCTCACTTGCTCGTCACTCATCGCACCAAGAATCTCTGGGAAACTGACCAAATGTGAGAACAAGTAATGCATCTTACTGCTCATGTTGCATCAGTGATTTTTGAAAGCACTCATCATATTGCTTACAAGTTCGGTGTAGTTCCAGGCCTTCTTGTTCTCAAGAGAGTTTTTCACAACGAGGACAAAAGCCGTCCATGCTTCCAGTTCCACTACATTCATGGACTTTTCAAACTCTGGGTCTTTGATGAGGCGATGGATTTGAGGACCGTCAAAGATGCTAGCTTTCAACTTTTCAATGCATAGCCCTGGAAAAGTATGACACATATGAGTGAAGCAGCCTCCATGCTTGTCCAGAGCTTTGGTGAAATGCTTAATCAAACCAAACTTTATGTGCAGAGGTGGGAAGAGTATCTTGCCTCTGTCCATATATCAGAGGGCTATTAATGATGTTCTTCGATGTGCCAGGCACCAATTCCTTCCGTACAGGCCAGTCCTTCTTCGTGTAGTGTTGAGTTCTGTACCTACTATCTCACATACACAGAACGCAAGGGTACTTGGTGAAGCCGGACTGTTGTCCCAACAAGAAGTTAACCATTTTCAGGACAACGCAAATAAGCCACTCATGCTGAGCAAACTATTTCCTCCATTACGTACTCTACCGCTTCATATGTCTCGTCTAGTGTGGTCGAGTGAGTGAGGGGTACAAATGGAAATTGGTTGCCGTTGTGCAGCAGAACACATTTCAATGATCGCTTGCTGCTGTAGATCAATAGTCTCCAATCCTGGGCTTTGTATTGTGGCACTCCCAGCTTGTGTAGAAGCTGCGGAACATCCGTGCAGTGCACTAAGTCCTTAACTTCAGAGAAGAAACTCAGCTCCTCTGCATGCCCGCTGCGATGAACACTGATGTGAACGCCGTCAAGGAGAAAATTTTTTCTTTATTCAAATATTCTTAACTTTAATTTTCGCATATTTTATGTCGTGCATTAAATACGTGCATTTAGCCGGCAGAACCATTCCGACTCTAGCTCAGCTCACTTATCAGTAAAAGGCTTACAATCGCTTAGTTTTGCATTATGGTGTCGAGCAAAAAACCTTGGAATGACCTTTTGCCGTACACACACCGTCACATAGAAACGATCTTTCAATGCGTGGCACAAAGTCGCAGCTCACCACACCACCGTATGTAGAGGCTGCTATCACAGTTCCGTTTACAATAACACACCGGCAGCCCGAGTGGGTCTTTCTTTGAAGCTTCCAATGCCATTAATCCTTTCAAACGTCCGTATCTGCCCGTCATCGTTTAATTATCTTACAACTGCCTATCCGGGAGCTTTAACGGGCAGCTTTTTGGATACATAAGGTCCTTGCCACTAGCAAATCCTATCACTGCAGTAACAACTTCCTCGACGCTCAGCTCCAGCATCTCAAGTGAGTATTTTAGTCTGCTTCGCGAATTCCTGTGTGCCGTTCTTCGTTGACAACGCTCCTGTTAGACCTCAATACACGCGTGTAGTGAACCCAAGAGCAGAAATTGCGAAATGGAAACCTCTTAGTCTGGTGTCAACTGCAAAAAATATCGTAATCTCACGATAGTGTCACATTCACTACCTTTTCTTGATTTAGCGAAATTATTTTCTGTGTGCTTAAGAAACCACGGAGCTCAGACTCACAGACACCCATACGCTCAAGGCGCATTGAACGATCAGTCAGCCTCAAGTCTTTTCAGATTCGCAGGGCTATACTCTTAAGTCCTCGCAGCGTTTTCTGTTATGTGTATCGCTGCAATGCAGGTGTGTCACGATTGATCTTCATGGTAAACTATAAATACTTACGAGCAAGTCCTCGCATATGAGCGCCACTGCAAAATTGATAGCTTTCTCATTTGTCATAATGTACTTTCGCTTCCTATACGCAGTTTCTTTACATTTTGTTTTCATCAAGGCATACGCTGTTGATTTCCGCTGCGACGCTGCCATAGCTATTGCAGTTGTATAATATTATAAGCTGTCAATAGATAACCAATGTCCATGCTGCGCTTGATCGCTACAGCATTATACAGTATCACGTGTACCACGTGTGATCCTAGCTGTCGAAACCTCTAGCATCGGGTGCGCATCTTGTTGCAGTTACTTAATTAATTTACTTGTGCATCATGCCATTGTATCGAATCATACTCACCACGTGTGGGCCTATTAGTTACAAGCTTCAGCGCATCACGTTGTAACTACTAACAACTTATATACGTACGTGATATCCATATAGAAATGGATATTAGCTCATTAGCTCCGGTCTGTAACGTCCAATTCCTTTTCCATAATGTCGGAATCTTCCACTCCTATAACATTTGTGCGTTTGCTGCATACTCGATGCTAAAAAATAAAATTACCTAGCTGGATGTGTTGACCATTCCTAAGTGAAATGCTCAAAAAATGATACCTGTACCATGCTCATACGTGATCATGATAGCACTGAACTGCAGTCTTGTGCCTTCCATGCTATGGACTGTTATCTCCTGCGGTCTAGGGATACTTAATATTTTGATCTCGATGTTTGTCTGCCATTTACGCTATTCTTGTATACTGCAGATTGTAAGTTACTGGTTGTACGTCTCTGTCCAGCCCACTAAATATTTGTCAGAAGAGAGCCTACAGAAGAATTGCTAAAATCTACCAGCTTGTGCCTACCAGCATTGACGCGCATGCATCGACAGGGTCAGAGGCCGTGGAGAACCTGTGCCAAAAACCACTTCTTCTTCTGTATTTTCTTCATTAGTTGTCGAATTATAGCAAGAAATAAAAGCCTTCTCTACAGCGACAGGTACTGGAATGTCATCAGAATGAGGTACGTACAGGACGAGTTGCCGATTGAAGATTAGGATACTAGAGCCTCCTCCGGTTCTTTCTGTTGATCCCAGCTGCATCAATAGCACAGAAGTAGCAATCGGTTACGTTGTTTATCGGCCCCCTTCTAATCACGGGAGTTCCAATCTTTACACATTCCTTCGTGTCCTTGGTCCACTCACAAAGCGAATCACTTAATGACCTGCACACTATGTGTGGTGCCCATTACTTTCTCCTGATAACGAATTTCCACACCAAAATAAAGACGGTACGCATGGTTGATGAAACTTGTCACTGGCAGCCTGTTGCTGCTCACGTTGTATTCGCCGCATATGTATCAGAATACATCCGGCGAGTTCTTGCACGATCTTCTTACTAGGGCCATGTTAATTACCTGATATGAAACATAAACCTGTTAGTGATACATTAACGCGTTTGACCTCAACATAATATTATGTAGTAAGATTTTACCGCACACCAATAAAGGAAAATCACGGCGCAAGTGCACGGCAGCGTCTAGACAGTTAGTGGCAATATTTAGAAATGTAAACCTGATGGAGGAAAACTAATGCCATTATTGGATTCAGCGCATCAATGTTACTTAAGTTTGATTGCCAAACCAAAGAATATTTTTTACCTGTTGCCCTGTGTAATTTGTCTCTCTTAACATGCTTAGCAATTCCTGTAAGGATCTGTTCACAATTCCTCGAGTTATCTTCGTGACAGACAAACACGCAGCCAGACAGATAGACAGATGAACAAACTCGAAAAAGCATAACCTCCCTGGCGGCGGTAATAATTATAATATATAGTTATCACTGGTAGATACGGTCTGAAACTAATCCATGTACACGGGTTGCTATTCGCTCCTCAGCACAGTTGGTGATTATTTGATTCCTAGCTTGTGTCGGTATAGAATTCATTGTTAGGAATTGTGTTGAGACTGTGTGGCTGTAGATGTCCATATCAGTGGGCGCACTGCCACAAAATGGTGGGGAGACACTACCACAAGATGGTGGTGAGGCACACTGCCACAAGATGGTGAGGAAGTAACAACCACAAGATGGTGAGGAGGGAACAACCACAAGATGGTGAGGAGGTAGCAACCACAAGATGGTGAGGAGGTAACAACCACAAGATGGTGAGGAGGTAGCAACCACAAGATGGTGAGGAGGTAACAACCACAAGATGGTGAGGAGGTAGCAACCACAAGATGGTGAGGAGGTAACAACCACAAGATGGTAAGGAGGCACACAGCCACAAGAAGGTGAGGAGGTAACAACCACAAAATGGTGAGGAGGTAACAACCACAAGATGGTGAGGAGGCACAAAGCCACAAGATGGTTGTGAGGCACACAACCACAAGATAGTGAGGAGGCACACAACCACAAGACTGTGAGGAGGCACACAGCCACAAGATGGTAGGGAGGCACACATCCACAAGATGGTGGGGAGGCACACTACCACAAGATGGTGATTAGGCACACTACCACAAGATGGGGAGGAAGCACACAGCCACAAGATGGTTGGGAGGCACACAACCACAAGATGGTGAGGAGGCACGCTTCCACAAGATGGTGAGGAGGCACACTACCACAAGATGGTGGGGAGGCACATTGTCACAAGATGATGGTGAGGCACACTGCCACAAGATGATGGTGAGGCACACTTCCACAAGATGGTGAGGAGGCACACTACCACAAGATGGTGAGGAGGCACACCACCACAAGATGGTGGGGAGGCACATTGCCACAAGATGATGGTGAGGCACACAGCCACAAGATGATGGTGAGGCACACTTCCACAAGATGGTGAGGAGGCACACAACCACAAGATGGTGGGGAGGCACACAACCACAAGATGGTGAGGAAGCACACAAGCACAAGATGGTGAGGAGGCACACAACCACAAGATTGTGGGGAGGCACACTACCACAAGATGGTGGGGAGGCACACCACAACAAGATGGTGAGGAGGCCCACCACAACAAGATGGTGAGGAGGCACACCACAACAAGATGGTGAGGAGGCACACCACAACAAGATGGTGAGGAGGCACACAACTATGCAGGGGTTCGTGCTGCAGATATGGACTAACTGGCGCCAGAGGAGTATGTACAGCTAAAGCCGACCACGGGCCGTTAATAACTATGTCCCAATGGCAGAAGGTTCAGCGACCTGTGCCTCCTTACAATAAGGTAAGTGCCCCTACAGCGGCTGTGCACACGAAGCAGGTTGCTGAATCAGTGCCACAAAAATCACTCATCAGAATCGGGGCTTGTTCCCGGCTCCTTAAGCGCAACTGAGCAGCAACAGAGGCTTACTTTTAGCGTGGGTATCTACCTATAACGGACCTGCTTGAGACAGACGCTTATTATCTTTTGCGAAACAAAGGTAAAAAACTCAAGCATAAAGCTCGAAGAACAACCTTAATGAAGAAATTCTGGAATAAACTCCCCTCCGACGTTGTCAGTCAACGCGACTAAAAATCGTCTGACAAACATTGGGAGAGACACCCTCTACAGCTAAGATCACCTACTCAAGCGGTCACAAACTCTTAATGGCTAAAGCTTCGGAGGCCACCTTAATCCATAAACTTTTTTCTTTCTCCCAACTAACTTGATGTCTCTACGCTCCGCAGATCTGCAGCTATAAATCGTGTTTGAATGATCGTCTGTTTAGCTGAAGTTTTTTCCTTTTCTTCTTTTTTCCTTAGTCATCTAATTGAAACTAGCGTAATGGCAATAGCTCATAGAGGCCCGGGGCGCAAGTCCCGGCGGCTCGCTGAGAATGGGTCTGTTGGTCAGTCTACTGCCGCCTATCTAATCTAATCTACCTGCAATACAAACGTGTTCAGTCAAGATTAATTTGGCGCTATTCGTGCCATCTCATGTGCGTAGAGTTACGATGTTGGTTTTCTTCTGTTGGGTACTATCTTGTGGCCACAAAGAGAACCAGCCAAATATCACACTACAAGTAACCTCTGAACGATTGTCTATCTGGCATTCTATCTAAATAACAATCTGGAATATAAAAAAAAAATCAACTTTCATATTAGTGACGTTTCGAATGTGCTGCAGGTTTTTATAATCCATCCTAGCTACCCGCGTAGTGAAGCTGTTGGAATATTTGTCGCCCCTGATTTGGTACAGTCGCTGCACTTATCACATTAGACTATCAGATACGTAGACATAAAACGGATCAATTGCCTCTTGTGAAACACAGAGTTAAAGTTTCTATACAATTTATGTGCGCTTGGCAAGAAACTAAAAGCAGACATAATAAGCTTAGGCACTTCCTGAAAAGTTGGAGAGAACGTTACCCTGTCAATAAGCTTCTTCAATGATAAAGAAGTACCACTTATTTATCATGAGGTCGCGATCGAAAATCCCATGAAGGAGAGTAAGACCGACAGAGGAAGTTCGCAAACTTCAGCTCTATCACCGTTACTCAGCTTTGAACTGCGTGCATTCGAAGTCTCTTTTAAATTCGGCCAACGATACAGCTGAGCGAAATCTAGGACAGTTTTTGAATTTCCGGCAGCATAAACAGACTCGGGTCGTGGATTCCGAAGTCTTCCTCTTTCCATTATGACATCTGACTGTAAATGGACGCTCTGGAGGTCATATGTTACTTGCTCGATGCCAAAATGGCTCGCAGTAATGGTTTGGAAGTCGTCTACCGTTTCATGCTATTTGGTGTGGACACCTGGGCAGAAAGATGAAGAAAGTAAGGGCGAAACAACTCCTGAACAGCTTGCGTGTTTTATTTGTACTCGCAACAGAAATGACTTATTAGAGTACTCTGAGAGCACATACCTTCCTCCGCTAAGCAAGGCAATGTTAAAAATTAAAATATGGTCCTGAAACCTGCATTTCTTTTTTTTATCTTCGAAATTTGGTCATTTGTGCCTCTTGACATTAGTAACAGTTTAATTTTCTTGCATATTCACCCATAATTTTTTGAGTTATATTCTAACAAACATTAAAACAAACATAGTGTACAGTGAAAAACATAACGCACTAACCGAAACCGATCATCATCAAAATTTGGACATTTGTTCCTTTTTAACATTTCTAACCATTCCTACTAAATTCAAGAATCATTGAATATACGTCCAAAACATTTGAGTTATCTTCTGACAAACATTATGACAAACTTTAGTCAAACACACAAACGGCCAACCAAATATCACCGAAATTTGGTCTCTTGTGGGTTTCAACATTTCTAATATTGCAAATTTCATAAAGATATAATAACTTTTTGGGTTTAATATATATATTAGTGACATATATATAATCAAGTATTGAAACAAACAACTAAATAAACTGATAGACAATAAAAAAAATTGGGTCATTTGCTCTTCGTAACATTCCTAGCATTTAGCGCAAATTTCACGAAGATCCGTCCATAACTTTTTAAGTTATGTTACTGAGCAAAAAGAGGCAGATAAACAAAACTGATCCATGGTTCTCTACCAAAGGTAGTCATTTGTTCCTCCTAACATGTCTAACAATCCCTGTGCAAATTTTTTAAAGATCCGTCCATAAATTTTTGAGTTATCTTGGTGATAGACTGGGAGACAAACAAATTCGACAAAAAGATAACGTCATTGGTGAAGCTGGGGGTAATAATATCGAACGCGTTACTACATCGCAATTGAGCTAAGAAGACGCTGACCAGAATGGCAGCACGACTCATGTTTAACGAAGAACGTATGCTTTGAGTATGATTTTCATCAATGCTGCAAGCGAAAGGCTACAGCATAAAATCAAGAGGATGCTAACACCGTAACAAATTTTAGAAGGTGGATGTTTAACTGTTAAGAATGAAAGGTGTGCGCACTCTGAGATGCATTGCAGCTCAGCCTTAGCTTATTGATGTGCAGTGATTCTAACAAGTAAATTGATAGAGAGGAAGATAATATAAATTTTTAAAAACACACTTTTAAACAGACTGGTCCTCATGTAATTCAGTGTGTGTCAGAAAAATGACCAATGCTCGACCTTCCCGCTGACGGACCTTTCATCAGCACACTTCTCATGCGACGGTCAACATTCGCCATCCCCATCCAAAAACAAAACTACCCCTTTATTATCTGGGTTTCAGTTCGAGGATAAGGTAATTTGGGCCCCACCCTCACAATGACATCGCTGCAGAAATTAGTGAAAGAAGAAAAGGCGGACACCTTCCGTGAAGTCATCACAGTAATCCATCTTTGACGTCACCGAGTTGGTACAGTAAGTACTTCAAACCATTTTATTTTTTAACTTGCAAGTAGCGGCTTCTGTTACTGATTGAACATTGAAAATCCACTCGGACTTGCCTAGTGCACTGTTCTAAGAAAACAATCAAATTTTGAGCCATTGTAAAATTTTAAACCTTTTATGTAGTATTCTGCTACTCCATACTGCACAGCGTGGCTATTAGTCCTGTCTAAAATTTCAGATTTTGTATCTGCCGGGTGAAGAGCGCAGCAAGTAGCTAGTATTTATCGAGAGCTAGTTTGGACACTGTTCGTGTTTTTAATGACTTTCCATGTCCTCGGTACTGCTGTGAAAAATTCTTCATTGGTATAAGTGTCTCCATCTGCCACTGCGAGAGCAGTCAAGTGTCCCGCTGCAGCTTGCGTAAGATCGGTTAAACAGGGCAACTCAGCGATCTGTCGAGTCGCTGGCCGTGTTGTTGCTCAGCCTCCGTGTCACGCTTCTGCTGGTACCTTCTTAGGGTACTGTCATAGACACCTATATATTTATATTACTACTACAGTCCTCGGATAGGCGTTCTGCCTTTGCCTTTATGGGTGACTTTAACTGTCACCATGTGGAATGGTTAGGCTCTGTGAAGACTGATTGCCATGGTCATGCCGCTTTCGACTTCGCGAGTGC
>LQNS02001578.1:6014171-6026518 GCA_001587735.2 Parhyale hawaiensis | reverse complement strand
TTTCTCCTGTCCTCTATATCCTACTAACATAATGGCAATAGCTCATAGAGTGCCGGGGCGTATGTTCCGGTTTCTCTTTGGGAATGGGCCTATTGGTTCGTCTACTGCCGCCTATCTAATCTATACTAATAAGAATAAACATGGATACAATAGCAAATGATTCATTATCTTCGAGTGCGACTGATTCTGATAACGAATGTAAGATCACCACCATTAGCGTGAGTCTTCAAGAAGATCTGTCTATTATTCATAAAATGCTCAAATATTTAACGTCTTATTCTCCCGTGAAAAAAAAAAAAAAATCCCGGAAGAGCTGCTAAACAGCCTAATAAAACAGTAAAGGAGCAGCACTATCAAGTTGAAATAATTGAATATCTCGAGTTTTAATACAAACTCAACTCGAAAGTTGTTTCCGAACTGGAGCTACAACGTACTGAAAATGTAACCCTCAAGACTCAAGTTTTTCATCAGCTAAAATTCCTTCCTCATCATCGACATGAAGCAATGTCCCAACTAATAGCACTGCTAGCAGTAGTGTTTCAACTCGTAAATCGCTCAATCCTCTTCCACCTCCTGAGTTATCAGTATCTATGGAATCGTCTACTTCTGTAGCTCCTGGAACAAGCATAAGTTATAATACGCAACCTACTAACAGTAGTATCCAACCTACATCTGGATCAGATCTACTGAAAATTCTTACGAAAATAGACAATCTTGAGCAGGAAACTAACCAACGTCTTGATGGTCCAAGGTCCTCTGTCGACCAATTAATTTCTATCAAACTAGCGAATGCAAATAGTGTCAATAATAATTCATTTACTGTCGAAGTGTGCAATGCGTTGTCTGACAACATGTATCGTATCTCTTCCAGTGATGTCATCGAATGTGCGATTCGTGGTAAAAATAATAATAATAAATAAAATCTTCGCGTCACATGTGCCACGGAATACGTTAAAATCAAGCTACTAACTTCCACAAAAAAGTGAAGCCTCAAGATATCTACGTCAGTGAATATTTAACGCATGAGAGATCTGCACTTCTCTTCAAACTACGCTCTTTGAAGAGAGAACATCCGCCTCTGTTGAGAGCATACTCGAGAAACGGGACTAACTAATGCAACCTTAGCGATCGTAAACATATATTAATTAATAATACTAGTGATGTAAAGCAGCTTGAAGTGAGGCTTTTAAACATGCGAATATCCACTGATTATAGTGTTTTAATACTTGTATTGTAGGTAATTGTGCAGTTGTAACTGCAATGATACCATCTTTTTCATTTCGTGGTGAGAGTGAAAATAATTTTCCTGAATTTAGTCGCCAACTCTCTGATTTCAGTGATTTTAATAGAAGAACTGGAGACTTTGATAATAATTATTTTTCTGCCATAGTTATAGATATTCGCAGTATGGGTCGAAACTTCCCAGTTATGGAACTACTGCTCCAGTTATTACATATTAAATATGATATTGTGTGTGTTGAAACTTGGCTATCGTCAGACATTAATTTTATGTTTTCATTACCCGAATACGAACAACTCAATGTCTTTCGCAACCGTTACGGAGGTGGTAGCACCCTTTATCAATTTTTTTTAGAGGTCAAGCTTGTTGATAACTTATGTAAAGTCGACGTTGTAACCGAAGTTCTGAGCGTCACAGTTAAACATAAAACTGATGTAATGTTCTTTGGGTGCTTCTATATGCCTCCCAGTGGATCGATTAATGATTTTAATGCATTTCTCTTAGACCATTATTTGCCATCTACGGCAAACTATAAAAAGTCTATCCTCTGCGGTGATGTCAACATCAACCTTATGAATAATCTAGGGTTGTCATCAATTGAAGATTTCATACACATCATCAGTTCTTATGGTTATTTTCTGACAATCAATAAGCCAACTAGATATTCCCCTGAAAACCCTGTAAGTAAATATTCGCTGTTAGATCATATTTGGTTAAACTTTTACCCAAGTGCTCAATGTACCTGCCCTATTAACTTTTCCAGGCCTGTCAATGTTGTTGAGTTCCAAGAACGCTTTGTCAGTAAAATGAAGGAAGCAAGCTTTGCTCAGGTATACAGTACGTTTAATGCTGACCTTGCACTGTGTGAATTGTATGATATACTTTGCTCCATCTGTTTGAATGTTTCTCATTAGTAAAGGTGAAGAATAAAGTGAAAATTAGCACGTCGAAATGGTTCTCCCGTGATTTAAAATTTCTCATCAAAAAGAAATATAGATTTCATAAATTATTCAAGCGAGATATAATAACAAAAATGTCGTATAGAGTGTATAGAAATGTACTGAATCGACTTATACGCAAATCGAAATATTACTAAAAACAGATTCACGAATCTAGTAAATCGTCTCGCAAAATGTGGTATGCTCTAAATGAGATTTTAAACAGAAAGACTCTTTCTAAAAATATCTCGCTCAGTTTAAATGGAAATGAGCTTGAATATACTGAGTCAGCCAATCTATTTAACAATTATTTCACTTCTATTGCAGCGACTCTTGTACAAGACCTTCTCCAGTAATTTGCGAATTCTTCCTTTAATTCTAATTATGTTCTTGATATTTGTGTCTTGAGGCCTTCTGATACCCGTGAAATAATACAAATATTGAAATCAGTTAGTGGTAAACGTTGCAACCATGATGACGTTCAACCTTTTCTTCTCATGAAAATCATTAATTGTATAGTTAACTCACTTTGTTATATTTTCAACTTGTGTTTCGAGACTGGCATTTACCACAATGTTCTAAAGCATGCTCGTGTTATATCAATATTCGAATCAGGCAATCCTAACAATGTAGCAAAGTACAGACCGATATCAACGCTATCAACGTTCAACGAAATACTTGAAAAATTACTTCACTCCAGATTTACCTAGTTCCTATCAATTCAAAGCGTAATTTCCAGCCGACAATTTGGCTTTCGTGCAAAATTTAATGCTACCTTAGCGATATTTCACCTTGTGACTGTCCTATTAAAGTGTTTCTACGATAAATCGTTTGGGGTCTGCATATTTTTTAGACATGAGGAAAGCGTTCGGTACGGTTGAGAAACAGTTGTTGTTAAAAAACTTGAACACTATTATATTTGTGGGACAGCAAATGCATTATTGGCAAGCTAATAACCAACCGTTACCAATATGTACTATGTAATAGAGTTAAATCTCAAGTTTTACCTATTAAAATTGGAGTCCCTCAAGGAAGCGTACTCGGACCGTTGCTCTTCAACATTTTTATTAATGATGCAACTACCCTTGGCATGAAGGGTGTTCTGTTTGTTGATGATCTAGTGGTCTATACTAATAGATGCAATTTTCTCTCAGCCATAACTGACTCAAAATTTTTAAAGTAAATTGTCTGATGGTTAACTCAAAATGGATTGATTGCCCATCAGGCTAAAACTAAGGTAATGTTATTCACTCCATGTTCTCGACCTGAATTTCAATGGTAAAAAATGGAATGGATGTCTCAGCTTCGATATCTCGGGTTGATTCTTGATGATAAACTGAGCTTCAAATCCCACATTGAAGAGTTAGGTCGTAAGCTCCGTAGAGTTCATGATGTAATATAAACGGTCTCTAATTATGTAAATCGTAATGCGTTGAAAAAAATTATTATTCGTTAGCCTATTTTTTGTTAATTTAAAATATTATTATCTGGGGTACAGCCCCTCATTGTTACATTAGCAAATTAGAAGTTGTACAAAATAAAATGCTAAGGCGAATACTTCGTGTTGCTTCGTAATGATATGTACCGCAAGTTACAAATGTTGCAATTTCAAGATGTGTATAATCATTCGCTACCTGCATTTTTTGTTCACTCATACATAATCATCCTCTTATTTTTGAAGAACATTACAGCTCACTTATTCCCAACAAAACTATGAGATGAGACGCTCCATTCTCACTCTTCCAAATGTGCATGTTGATGTAGAGAAACGGTCTACTATTTTTCAAACAAAGTCTCTTGTTAATAGAATACCAACGCACTTATTAGACCCTTTATCTAATAACGCCTTTAAAAAACGGTATAAAGATCATGTCATGCAATTGTACTAGTATAATCATTACTTGTTGCCTAAAAAGTTTTACAACTTTTCGATGGGTTATGCAGATATATTAGTGTATGTGTATTCTAATTTGAAAGTCTTCAGTATTGTAATGCATATCTGTGTGTAATAAACCTAAACCCAAAACCCATGAAAATCACATTGGTCACATACTCAAAGTCGGATTCTTTGACTATAAGCAACTTGCTTTCTACGTCCTTCAACAAATGAATCAATGAAGAGCCGACTGCTAACCTCTGTTATTCAAGTGCTCCCACAAGACTCAGTTCGCTGCTCTCTTTGAGCACGAGGTTGAGGTGCTCACAGCTCCAGATACCGCAAGTGATTTAACGGTTCTGAATTTTTTCTAATCTTGTGCTTGAATATTCTGAGACCTCAAGTCTCCCAAAGTCAAGTATAGCATCCCACTCATAGTTTACATGCAAGTTTCAGTCTTTACTGCTTTTGCATCCATGAGTAGTGTACTGCTTCACTGGTTCAATGTTCGTTTCTCAAGGCAAAAAACTGTGCTCGTTCCTAAGAGCAGCATCAGGTTCGTACAGGGCGTAATAATAACAACGGGAGGAGCAGTCCAGCATGCGAAGAGAAAGAACTAACGGGTCTGTGTCATAGCGGACCATGCGTCGGGAAATTAACTTGATGTCTATCTTTTGGATGATATTACCGTCTATTCTGCGCAACTTAGACGTTCTAGTTAGGGCTTAATATAAGTCTGTATTGTAGGTATTGTATTGAAGCCCAACATTAATAGGTGTTTTTCATTATATAAAGCAGATAAGCCTGTCGTGCAGCTGAAGCAAACCACTGCACTTAATAACTTGACTTGAGAGAATAGTAGCAAACATGTTCTTGATATGAGAGTTCACACGTCATTCATCTCAACGTGTTAGCCGACCCAATTGTCAGAATGTGTGACTGTACCATAGAAACAGCAGAAAAGTGCACTGTTGTCTAACTTTTAGCTCACGTTACTTGCCGAGTGACCCTTGCAGAGGAAACTTATTTGACGGTAAAAATTTCAATAACTTTTTGTTGCGTGCGCAAAATGGGTTGAAAATGAATCTATAAAGCTTTCCAACGAGTGGATTATAAAATGATAAGCGTATGCTATCAGTAATTTTACTTCTCAAATTCATCGTTTTATTAATTTTTTATTTGTATCTTGTTCTTAGGGACTCTGGATTGTAAGTTCTTTCTTGAATATACCTGTAAAAACGTCAAGATACTGTAATACCAATTATTGATTTTTATCAGTACACTAGGGTACCCGTGCGTGAAAAATCACGCAATAACCTATACGTTTGCCTAATGCCTCTAGGCCGGGGCGGAATCTCCTCTTCTCTTATTTGCTTCTTAACTTTCTTCTTTTCTTCATTGATGCTTTGTCGTGCTGTCATCCTTAGGTCTTCTATATAGACAGGCAGAAGTAACATCTTGAGTACAACACTCCAACAAACTTAAACAAAATAGCAGCTTATATACAATGTGTTCGTTCCGTAGCAAAGATACCGTTGATACCGTCTTTCCACCTCAAATATCTGTTTCATTTGAGGTGATCAAATTTTGACCTATGAAGAGAAAACTGCTTCGTCAGAGGAAAACAGTATGCTAGAAGAAATAATTGTCTTCTGCCCGTGAAAACTTATATTTCGTCGGTTTCGTTGACAATTGCTTCAAAGTGGGAAGAATAGCTGATGCAACGAAATCATCTGTGGGAAGAAACTAGGAATCAAGAAGCATGAGAGTGCCAACGGAAGCTTCAGATTAACTTCAGTGCTACGATTTCAACTTCGCCAATGCAAGAAGTGCATTCAGACATAAGGTCGCCCTATACTTTGCCGTAGATTCGATGTATGGAGAAGCTAATTGAGCTTGTTTAGTCAGATTCGGACGCTACAGAAGTGACAACCTTAAAGTTGACAGGGACGAATTCTATGCAAACGGTAGAAGACGTTGGGCCGGATAAAAGACGGATAGTGAAAGTTACCTCGATGAGAGGACGACCAGAGCCTCCAACCCGGGCTAAATTCCGCCTATCTATTTCGTTAAGAGCGTGACACCGAACATATAAATATATATATTTATAAACACACGACGGTCATTCTTAATATTATATTGTTATCTATGTTGCATTTTAAGTTAATATACGGTTGCGTATCAGTCATACCTGGTAGAAAACTCTGCTTTTACTTATAACTTATAGCGCGCGTCATCTGCTGAGACGTCACAGGGTGGAGCGCGGCTCAAGCTGTGACGTCACGATTTTTCGATCAGCTGATGTCTGTTCCTCCCGTTATTATTACTCCCTGATTTTGTGCACATGCAACTTGAGAGGCAAGGTGGTGTAATGGTAGACTTTTATCTCTCTGATCAACAAGTCCTGGGCACGCACCAGACAAACGTCATTGGTTCACGAAAGGAAGGGCACTCGATGAAGAAAACGCATGAGCCAAAATCCAGTTTCCTAGAAGCGGCGGGCACCGTCCAGGCCTGTGATCCTTAGGGTAAGCGAAAGATCGGGAGAGACTACCGATTCATATTTTAACTGCTGCTGTGTTTCTGTAATTAAACGAAGCAGACATTTTTATCTACTAATCTTTTATGTGAAGTTTGCACAAAAAATTTCTAACATTTTTGAACTTAGCAACAGAACTCTGTCGCTCTCCTCGGGTCACACCACGTATGTTGAAAATAATTACCCATTGATAATTTAGTAGTAGAAGTACGTATGTACGTGTTATATTTAATGTGCCTTTTTCTGACTTGATCCTCCAAATTCAATCATGAAAATGGATTTTCATTCTATAGATTTGGAAAAAATAAGGTAATACAGGTTATGCAAGTGCAGCATCAGAATAAAAGTACTAAAAAACAAGTCAAAATTGAAAATGAAATGTTGTTCTAGCAATAATGGTTTGGTAATTGAATACTGAATATTGCATAATATATGACATATACAATACGGGCCAAACAGTGTTAGTCTTAGGGAGAGGAAAGATTAAATGATCACTGGAGGGCTGGTTATGCCCACTGCATTTATTGGCATGAGTTTCGCAATTAAAAAATAGGTCATCTATGTGCTAGTACATCCTAGATGCGGTAGAGCGATATGCATATTGTATTAATGCGCATCATACTATTACCATTTGTATATGTACGAGGGAGTGTAGAAAGTTCTGAGATTTTAACGAAAACTTTTGCTCGAGTTTAGGTTCTCTAGGAAACATGCAGCTGATGCAAGTGTGTCTGTCTATCGAAGTGATATAAGATTTTTCACGAATTGAACGTACCAACTTTGACCTAAGTTTGAATGACTACGACAGGTAAATTAGTTATGCAGTCGTTTGTACGTGGCGCGAGGAGTTTGGACCTCAAATTCCTGGGAGTTCACTGGTTCAAAACTCTGCTAATTTCGCTGACAGAGTGGTGAATACTACTTGCGTTGCGTTCGGATGGGTGAAAAGGAACGCCAGAGATTGGCTCATATTTGAATTCGAGGGGGATGATTCCTCATAAATGGATATTGGGTCAGTAACTCATACTTGTAACAATTTGGTTTGACCTGTAGGATGCCACAGGTCGTGGCTATAGGCAAGCAGGCATATTTAGTACAGTACATCTTAACACTTCGGGTTCAGCCAAAGACTACATGTTAATATTAAACGAAGGATAAATAATCAAATTAACAGAAGTGTCGACATAAAAAACGTTGTTTCGGGATTAAGTTCCCATCTTCAGAACTAAAATGAACTAAAAACAACGAGGATGTGAACGTGTAAAACTAGAAATTTATTTCGATAGCCTAGCTGGGGACAGAGGTGTTATCGTGTGGAAGTGTAAAAGGCGAATGACTGGAATAAGCTCGAGGGGTCCTAATGTCAGTGCTTGTACAGTCGGACAGTTAGGGAACGTCAATGGCGGCAGGAGTGGGGGGACTTCCCCAACTCAATAGCACTTGCAAATTTAGAATTTCTTAACATTCGTAAAACTAATCCCAGCCTCAACATAATGACTCCAGCCGTTACCCTCACTACAATGCACAACTGACGCTTTTCCCCCGACTGTACACTCCTGCTGCCAACGACGTTCCCTAACTGTCCGTGTACCAGCACTGACATTAGGACCCCGAGCTTATTCCGGTCATTCTCCTTTTACACTTCCACTCGACAACACCTCTCTCCCCAGCTAGGCTATCGAAATAAATTTCTAGTTTTAGACGTTCACATCCTTTTTTTTAGTTCTTTTTAGTTCTGAAGATGAAAAGTTAATCCCAAAACGTTAACGTTTTTATGTCGACACTTTTGTTAATTTGACTACATAATACTTGTGAGAGGTGGAGAGTCAAGTATCGTGCGGTCTATAGATAGTCTAGCAATATTAGCTTGTGTGGGTTTTTATGAACATTTTGAAGTCCTGTCTTACAAAGGACATACATATCTTAAACATGTTTTTGTCTTAGCTTATGTATTTATATATATACAATTGAGTAATTGTCTTATATATATTATATTGAAACACACTTACAGATACATATATGGAAATGTGCATATGAATATTACTTTAGCGTATTGTTTAATTTTTGTAGTACAACTTGGGCATATTAGTACCTCCATCATACTATTTTTTCTTTCACTTTGGAGACGGGCATGCCTTTCAGTTATTTTATGTAGGTCACGGTATTTCTGTCGTCTTAAATATTCAGTGTTGTATTTACGGCCCATTTTTTTTCTATTTGCCGACTAGCTGTTTACGTTGTTTTTTATTCATGCTGATTATTTTTTCTTCAGATCAATTTATTCACAGCCAATGAAGGAATTGTCTCAAGTGAAGTCAAATTTTCAATGCCAGGCTGTAAGAACGCCGACCAGCAAGCCATGCAGGAAGAAGCAGAATTGGTAGAGAGAGAGAGAGGGGCGGGGGCAGGTGTTATGTGACGTCAGCGGAGAAAAGAGACTCTACACAGCGCACTGCCATAAGCTCTACATTCTATGTACATACAGTAAATTTCTCACATAAGACTATAGAATTACTCCTATTAATTTTTATATCCACTGCAATGTTCTCCTGTAAGGACTTATCTATGAAGCTGACAATTACAAGGAAACAGAAACCAACGCGAATGAAGGCTTGACCGGTTGTTTGTTTGTCTCTGTTTGCTTATATATTTTATCAGTAATATAACTCAAAGTATTGTGAACAGATCATGAAATTTGTTGGATATGTTAGAAATACTAAAAGACACAAAAGCCAAATTTTGATGATAATCTGTTGGTCCGTTTGTGTTTTGGATCAATTTTTATCAAAATGTTTGACAGTAACATAACTCAAAAAGTTAAGAACGGAACTTCATGAAATTTATAGTAATTGTTGAAAACGGTAAAAGACACAAATTATCAAATTTTGTTGATGATCGGTTTGTCCGCTTGACTAATGTTTGTCACCTCCGCATTTGCTGACGATTTCACTGTCATATCCTCGAAGCCTTGGCATGGGTGAGAGCTCTAACCATCTCTCACTAAAAAACACACTCCACTCTGTTCACCTCAGACTTTCGCCAGCCCAAACTGGATCCAAAAATCAAGATGAGTGCTACGGAACTCACACTGGAGCGCAATCCAAATATTTTGGGCTGGTGTCCGATCACACTTTAAGTTTGCCGCGTACGCGGATTATGTTTCGCGCCAGATGCTGCTTCCGGTTGCGGATTGTCTCCGCGCTGGCGTGCGCAAGATGGGGCATCAAAAAGAGACCGTACTGCTGACCTATCGGGTTATCATTAGAAGCGTTATACTCTAAGGGGTTCCTGTCTGGTTTCTCAACGTCTCAAGAACCGCTGGTAGCAAGCTGTAAGCGGTGCAGAACGCAGCTCTGCGCATAGTCATCGGCTCCAACCGCAGGACATCTGCACATCACTTCGATCCAGATACTCTACCATGCCAATTGTCGACAGTCTGGTGTTGTTGCCAAAACAACCTGTCGTCGACAGGCGGCGTAACAGCAGTGTGTGATAATTTGTTGTAGCAATACGAACGTTCTGTATATTAATATTCTGCCTGTACTCCAATAGAATTGCAAAAACAAAATAATCAGCTTACATTATATTACTGCTTAGCCCTCCGTTAGTTCGTTAGTTGCCTAGTTGATTAATTACTCAGTTATTTAGTTTGTACGACCATGACGCTTTCATCAGCATTAGATGCGAGAAAATTAGGGCATCCTTGACGTATCCTTGATACAAACTGAGAAGGGGAAAATTAGGATGATACGGCTCTGAGATATCTTTGAAGAACTTTGTATTTGTTCTGCATAACTTTCAAATGTTCCAAACAGTCATTAATAAATCGCCCAATGCCAGAAAAGTGACTTTAGCCACTTGCTGCTTTCGTTTACAAAACGAAGACATTTTAGGTTAGGTGCGCTTTATAAAACGCCTGAACTAAGTTGTTTTGAAATAATACTAGAGAGAAAACTATAATAATTTGCATATTCAATATTATCTTTTGACCTTTTGCCCGTAAAAAGCTAGCTTGGCCAACCAGCTGAAATATTTCATTATTTCTTACAGTCTCATACATGCATGTAATAGACTCATACTTGCGCACTGTTTGTCAAATGTTTACCTAAGTTAAAAGCTATGTTTGACTCATACTGTATGTATATGTATATATATATGTTTGACTCATGTTTGTCTTAACGTTTGTTAGCAGTATAACTCAAAAAGTTATGAAAGTATCTTCAAGAAAATTGCACAAGCTGTTATTACTATCAAAAAGCACAAATCATTAGATTTTGGGGGTTATACAAAGAAAATTATGGCTTCAGAGCCAATTTGAAATTTTTGATAGCGTTGCCCCGCTTGGCGGAGGTATGCGCTCTCAGAGTGCACTAGTTTTCTTTGTATCAACTCCAAAATCCAATCATTTGTGCCTTTTGATAGTAACAACAGCTTGTGAAATTTTCTTGAAGATTCGCTCCTAACTTTTTGAGTTATACTGCTAACAAACGTTATGGCAAACATGAGTCAAACATACAAACGAACAGACCGATCTGCACCAAAATTTAATCATTTATGTCTTTTAACATTACTAACAACCCCTATAAATTTCATAAAGATCCATTTATTATTTCAGTTATTGTGCTAACAAGCATAAAATTAAAAACAGTGACAAACGAACGAACGAACAAGCGGATCATTACCAATATTTGGTCATTTACTTTTTTATATACCTAACATCTCATGTTAATTTCATAAAAATCCATTCATAACTTTCTTAGTTCTGGCATAGAGAAAAATGAGGCAGACAAACAAACAAATGGCTGGGCGTATCTTCACCAAAAGTTGATCATCTGTTTCTCCTAACTTACCTAACAATTCCTGTAAATTTAATCCAAATCGGTTAATAACTTTTTGAGTTATCTTGGTGACAGACAGACAAACATGACGAAAACATAACCTCCTTGGCGGAGGTAATTTTTGTCTATTAGTTTGTCCGTTAATGTTGTCTTCTTCGCTACTGTCAAGTTTCTGCCTAGTTCAACAGCAGCAACCGCCTGTATCCATGATACAGTTCTGAATGTTTCCGGGGAATGCTATAAATTGACCGACAGTTTTGTGGTGTTACCTGACAGCCTAAAGAAATATAAACTTTGTGATATTTACTTACAGGAACGGTAGCCGCTGCTGCTGCTATGAATTGTAAATTGTCGCACTCATTTCCTTTCTTTACTCAAAAGACTTTTAAGCTGGTAGATCCGCTGTGTCCTCTGCAACATACAGTGCCTAGACATAAGTATTTGCACAACTCTATTTTTTATGTATTTTTTAAAAATTCAGGGTCTGCTTTAGGATAATTAATACAGGAAGTTTATATAACATATATATATAATAGAATATTTAAACAGAACAGTCAAATGAGCACTTATAACAAGAAACTTTAACACAAGTAAAAGTAATGAGGGACAAAAGTAATCGACCAAAATAAATATGATGTTGAATCTTTGATATTTAATGGTATAATTAGAATAAATTAGTTTGAAAATTATTTTAGAACGTTCACGAAACGTCTCGAAACAAATGCAATCTAAACAAACCACAGCCGGCGCAATCATTACCTCGCTATACCTCGTTGAAGTCGCGCACACTCTCACTACAATGCCCAAAGTTAAAGAAATCCCTGAAGTTACTCGTAAACGGATAATTCAACTTCGTAGTGAGGGATCAACTTATAGAGTAATAGCAGAACGTGTCAATGTTCCTTTTTCAACGGTT
>LQNS02001578.1:5987167-6003607 GCA_001587735.2 Parhyale hawaiensis | reverse complement strand
AATTTATGGTGGCGGTTTTTAGGACATTTCCTTCTAGCCGGTGGTAGGTATTTCACGCACTTTTCCAACAGAACGTTTTCAAAGATTTCGTTCATTGTATCACTTTGAGTTGCGTCATTTAGAAGAGCGTCCCAGTTTACCGACCGCAGCTCATCGTTCAAACCTTCCCAATTTATTTGATTATTGAAAGCATTTAAATGTCGTAGACTATTTATGTTATTTTGCCCATTATACTTTGGGTCACTTGATTCATAGCTACAGAACTGGTTTGTAATATCAATGAGTTTTTGATCAGACAAAGCTGTGTTTTGGGTGATGATATTCTTTACAAATTCGGTATTCTGTACAAATAGGAGATCTAAAATGTTGTCCTTCCTTGTTGCCAAAGTGATCATCTGCACCAAAGAAAGTTGTTCCATTACCTGTAGTAAAGATAGTGCTTGTTCTCTTTCATCGATAGTGATATTTCTGAGTAAAATAGGCCTTTTCTGGTTGTACAAACTATAGTCAGCTCGAATAAAAAAAAATAGTTACGGCCCATGCGGAAGTCAGTGGTAATATAATTAGGCACGGAGTTCTATCCCTCTTGACCACTTTGAGGTCCTCCCTGAATTCCACAGCACTGCAAAGAGAAGAGAGAACCTACTAAGTATTTTCGCCGCTAAAGAAATAAGTACACTGTTGTTGACCTAGTATGACCACTTTGGGTTTCACTTATTAACGGTAGCTATTACTAAGGTTGTAACAGATTAAATTCCGCAGTTATACAAAGTGGACACTTACATGTATGCGCAGGGCCGCCAATGAATAGGAATGACAGATAAAACCCTAGCTGTTGCGAAGGTCGTGCGCACTGACAAAAGATTGTCGTTAAGCGTAATAGCCACGTATTACGAAAGACAAAAAAAAGTGAAATCCCAATAAAATCGCTATATGTATAATTTACTCCCATTGAATAGTTATATTTTACTCCCTTTACAAGTAGTACAATCTTTTCTAAATGTGTGCAGCATTGAGTTACTTCCGATAAAAATTGGAGCTTGCTGTGATTGTTAAGGCTAGATTTTCACTCATTAATAATTCTGCTTGTTCCTCCCAATGTTCCTTTCTTCCTCAGTTCGCTCCTGCGCTATATAGTACAACCCTTACGCTCTCAGTAATACAAACATAGGAAGAAATTCGAGAACCTTGGATATCATCTCGGGAGGAAAAAGGGGGAGTCAGGTTATCATTGTCGAAGATGCTGCTGCTTGCAGGTCACAGCTAAAAGATTTGCTTTCTGACTTTGAACTTCTTTTCACACTTCGTATCACTGTGCATCGTATGCATAATACAAATCTAAGAAATCACGGAAGAGCAATGCTTTTGTACCGATGAATCTCTGCACGTTGCAGCTACTTGCAGCTCTCTTGTAGATGTTCGGACTCCATTATACGAGTTCACTGACGAATCGCAGAGCTGGAGCGTCTGCAAATAGCCAGTATCTTGTTTACGAACGTTTAAAGTAAACAAAACCGCACTGACTCTGTCATACAATTTCCTGCGAAAATACTAATGGAATGCCTGTCTATATTCATTTGTTAGCTATCAGTTGCCCATTTACAAATCAATTAGGAAATGAGAGAGCTATATTAATTTAAAGTAAGCGGAAAAATGACAAGTAAGAGAAAACCTGCAACGTTTAACAACGGAGGACGTTTATTGATAAATTGGTCCTGTGTGGTAGCTTTTACTTCCTATTTAAGCCCATACGTAAACAATAAAAAACAATTTATAGGTGAACACCAAGGAATTTCAATGGGTCTCGCAATCGAATTTGCGAGAAAAATTGGTGAAGAGAGAAGAGAAAGTTGACGAGACATTAAAAGCAAACGTAGATTGGAGAACGCAGTCATGGAAGGTGAGCTAATACGATTAAAAGCGAACATGGCCAGGAGGCACATTTGGTGCGCTAGGTCAGTTGAGCAACGTTAGATTAGATGAAGATCGTATGGTTGGATGAGGAACGCTAGATTAGGAAAGGGCGTTAAATTAGATACAGTTGTATTAGATTAGAGTGTGAGCTGTGAGGGTTAGATTACTGTAGATGAGGAGAGTTAGGTTGGATGAGAAGCGTTAGGATAGGCAAGGAGCTTTAGGTAAGATGAGGAGTGCTAGGTTAACTGAGGAACGTTAGGATGGCTAGGAAGCGTTAGGGTGGATGAGGAGGGTTACATTAAATGAGGAGCGTTAGGATGGATAAGGAGCGATAGGTTGGATAAGAGGAGCGTTAGGTTAGATCAGGGTGTTATATTGGGTGAACGTTAGGTTGGATGATGAGCGTTAGGTTATCTAAGGGGCGTAGGTTATGTGGAGAGCGTTAGGCTAGATGAGGAGCGCTAGGTTAATTGAGGAGTATTAGTTTAGGTAATAAGCGATAGGTTTTAGACAAATCAGTTTTAAATAAAGAGTTTTTGGTTAGATGAGGTGCGTTGGGTTAGATGAGGTGGGCTGGTTTAGACGAGGTGAGCTAGTTTAAATGAGAAGCGATAGATTAGATGTGGAACGTTAGGTCAGATGAGGAGCGTTATCAATGATAGATTGGGTGCGTTATGTTAGATGAGGTGCGTTAAGTTGGATGAGGCCCGTTATATTAAATGAGGTGCTGCACAGGTGCGTTAGATTAGATGAAATTTGTTAGACTAGTAGATGTGCACCAGCTAGACGAGAAGCGTTTTGTTAGCAAAAGTATGTTAGCTTGGATGAGAAGCGTCAAGTCTGATGATGTTCGTTAGGTTAGATGGGGAGCGATAGGTTGTACGACATGCATGAAGATACAAATCAAGCATTGGGATTCATGACTGGCGTTAGCTTTTAGACGGTATGTGTTATAATAATAGACGGACATTGTTGGGTAAGAGAGAGTTCGTCAGAATTAAGTGACGGGCGTTAACTTACAGTTGACGGGGTGGGTTGCGTTAGAAGTCCTGTATTAGGTCAAACTTAGTTGTAATAGCGAAGCGTAGGTTTGGTACCTTTTAGAAAGTAAAGACATTAATCAACCGTGAAATTTTCAAGTGTCCCGCTAGTTGTTATAAATTACGTGGATTTATCTGCTTTCTTTAATGCGCGTGAGCGTGAACAGTGATTGCCTCACGGGTGCCCCACCGTCTTTGAGCGTAACTACCGTACCTAGATCTATTGCTTCCAGCACTCATGGCTTTCTTCCGTCCGAAGCTTTCCNGGATTTATCTGCTTTCTTTAATGCGCGTGAGCGTGAACAGTGATTGCCTCACGGGTGCCCCACCGTCTTTGAGCGTAACTACCGTACCTAGATCTATTGCTTCCAGCACTCATGGCTTTCTTCCGTCCGAAGCTTTCCATCTTTCGTTCAGTTTACCGTAAGCAGAAATGTAGAGTTATTTTCAAAATAATCGGCAAATCTACTACTATTAATTGTGCGCACGCCCAGGCACGCTTGTAATGGGGAGTTTAGTGAAAAAATTCTGATTCGATTAAGAGGAGGCTGCATTAAGAAGGATTAAATTCTGATTTGATTATAAGGAGGCTGCATTAAGAAGGAATAAAATTCTGATTTGATTATAAGGAGGCTGCATTAAGAAGGAATAAAATTCTGATTTGATTATAAGGAGGCTGCATTAAGAAGGAATAAAATTCTGATTTGATTATAAGGAGGCTGCATTTAGAAGGAATTCGAAAATTGTGTCATGCCTATTCTTGTTTCTATTCGGCTTAGAAACTTTTGAACGTTGAGTACGGTTTTCCCAAAGTGATTGATCTAGCAAGCTAACAGAATCTTAACATATGATGGCAGAAAATTATAATAGATTATTCGCGCCCCTGTGCTACAGCGCTTATCACTGCAGGAGACTGAGCAGTGTTTCATTTCAGGTGTCACGTATTCTACCAGTAAAATTTAGGAATTCGCTTGGTACTTTTGAATGGCTTTTAGCTCTTCATTTATGTTGCTGGTGTCAGTGCGCGCCATTGTCATTGTGCGCCATGCAGACACGCCCTAAACAGTAGCCTATAAGAGCGACCTGTCAGTAATGTCGCTAGCTCATTTAACAGGTGGACGCTCGGTGATCAACTAGCCAGTGTGCTTACCTGTCGTGACTCGGNAAAGGTAACAGAGGTACAGGCACCAGTAGTGTCAAGCTTTTTCTGCATCATAGGTCATAATTTCGTTATTATTTAAGGTTATACAAAGATCGCTGCCATTTCTTGCTACCAGTATACATTCTTTGAACCTGAATGTTCATGCAAGGTAAATAATATGTTATAGAACATGCTTTGCTTTGTTCTAGGAACTACTCGTAATTTGTAGGTAAGAGTTGAATGGAAGTTATATTTCACTTTTCAACAACCACTCAGAAAGAGTAATCTCCAATAACATTATCTTTAACACGTTACTCCTTTAATGATAGAATACTTTGTTAACACTCCATGTCAACCTGCATCTATTTTAAAACTACATTTATTAAATGAAACAGAAAAATGTTCAGTTCCAAAGCATCTTGATTTTCTTGTCATCTCCGGTATCAGATAAGTATGCGAGATGGCTTGTGGAAAGTCTGAAATATTATGAAAACAGGTATTGGAATTTCTTGGGTGTACATAACAATTTTAGGCACTATTTATTGTGCAAGAAAATCTAATTTTTATGTTTAGTTGTTGCCACAATCTTCATCTCTTTTACGTCCATAGAAATGCAGCTCAGCATTCAGCTCTCTCTCGGCATTCACATCACATTCACTTGCGTCCCAACATTGCGTGGTCCATAAAGAATTCAAAAGCACGATGCCCAGAATACAGTGCTCGTCCTGGCATGCTAGTCTCTAATTAAAGCTAAGCAAAGAAAATTGCTTGCCCTTCTCATTAAGAATGGCTGTTGGAGCTTCTCTCCTGAATGCAATTAGCTGCCGGTGAGGCACCGCCATCCTGTAAACAACTCACCATTTAACTCCGAGAATTTACTTTTCGTAATGGGCTCCTCATATTCAAGAATGCATTTGCCTAACCCACTCGGGATCTCATCTAAACTTCGGTGTTGTCATCATCGTAAGCTCTCCGTCGCAGGTGAAGACTTTTGGCTTGACTGGTGGTCGTCGTGCTTGATGGGCTGCTTCTTAAGTTTGGAGCGTCAATTGAGGAACGTCACTGACTTAGTACTACTTAGCGAATAGTACCGATTTTTGTCGGCTATACCGAGCATAGCTCTATCATGAGTCCGCGAAAGTATTAATTAACCTTTAACAGCTCGAAAATACCTTTCACTTGATTAGATAATCGGCAGTAGACGGACTAACAGCCCATTTCTAGTGAACCGCTGGGGCGTATGTCCCGGCCCTCTATGATCTATTGCCATTAAATCAGTAACCTATAGATATCCGAGAAAAAAAAAATATTTAACTGTAGTGACAAGCTAATGTACCATCTTCTTGCGTGTACTAAATAAATTTGAAAAAAAAAAAAATCGTCAGAGAGACGATTGCTAGAGATCCTCGGAGATTGGAGACGTTAAGTTAGTAATGCGGAAGGGAAAAGATTATGGCTTAAGGTGGCCTCCGAAGCATTGACCGTTAAGAGGGTAACTCCTGGTGGAGCTGTTCGTAGCTGTGGCGGGTGTCTCTTTCAATGTTTATCACCACAATTTTGAAACGCTTTGACTGTTTCCGCACAGACTATTTCAGAGAGCAGTCAATTCCAGAAACTCAGTATGCGGAACGGAAAGAACTGCTGGCTTAAGGTAGTTCTTCGAGCTTTATGCTTGCCTTTCTGATTGTTGTATAGCAGGCGATCATCAACGTCGCTCTCAGAAAGTCCCGTTACAGGTACATCATTGTAGCCATTCAGATACTCGAATGTTTCTATTAGTTACCCGCTGAGTCATCTTTGTTTGAGAGTGATCAGGCTTACTTCCTGTAAGCGGCACTCATAACTTGTTTCACAGCTGAGGAATAGATTTTGTTCCTCTGTGTTGGATTCTTTCCATTTATCGATATCTTTGCACGGGTGTGGTAACCTAAATTGAACAGCGAATTCTAAATGTAGGAGCGCTAGTACTTTGTAAAAGGGAATGATTATGTCCTTGGATTTGTATTCAAAATTCCTGGAAAAGAGTCTTATTACTCTTCTTGACATTTTCACACTCATGTCAACTTGCTGACTGTGTTATAGTTTGTAACAGTTATTCACAAGTCACTTTGTTGGGTGACAGCTGCCCGTTCACTTCTGTTTATGTTCAATAGGGTTGAGGGGTTGTCCAGCACTACGTGCATTACCTAACATTTATCGATATTAAAGCTCATTTGCCAAGTTGCGCTCCATCCCTTGAGGTAGTCAAGGCCTTGTTGGCGGTCAGCTCTTTTCTTAGCAGAGTGACATAGTTTCGGGTCATCTGCAAATTTAATGATTTTCTACAGATATAAAAATCAAGATCATTGATGTAAATAATGAACAGAAGTGGGTCAAGTACGCTACCTTATGGAACCCCAGATGGGACCGGCGTCCAGTTGCTCGTCTCTTCTTGTAGCTTCATTTGCTACTGCCCACCAGCGTGCCTTGTCCGGATCCAGCGTGAACAGTCTCCCCGGATGCTACGGGGTTCCAATTTTACATTAACCGTTGATGGGAGACTTTGTCAAAAGCCATTCGGAAATTTAGTAAACGAGGTCCATATCTTTTGCTTCATCTCAAATTTCAGTAACTTTTGTAAAGAAGTCCAGTATGCTAGTCAAGCAGCTTCTCCTATCTCGGAAGCCGTGCTGGGTATCGGATATGAGCCGGTGCATCCTCAGGTGATCAGTGATGCGCTCCTTCAGGAGGCGTTCGACGATTTTTCTGACAACTGAGGTAAGTCTGATAGGTCGATAGTTGCTGTGACTTTTCTTATCCACCTTCTTATGTATCGGAGACACGTTAGCTTGTTTCCAGTTCTTCGGAATTTCTCCCGTTCTTAAAAACCGATTGAATATTTCGAGCAGTGGCTTTGAGATGGCTGGAGCCATTTCCCGCAGAACACGAGAAAGATTATCTTGGCCACAGGATTTTTACACATTCAGGTAATGTGTATAATGAGTTTGAAATCGAATCCTTTCTACGAAAATTTGTGATTGATATGGACATTAAAATGTTCATTATTTTTGTTCTGTTAGGAGCAGCAAGGTAGATCTACATAGGGGTTAATTTCTTTGTCATGACGTAGCGCATCAACAAAAATAAGTTTTTCTTCCTCCGCGAGTCTACAACAAACGAAAAAAATCAGTAACAGTATCATAAATGGACCTCTGGACTTAGCAAAAACAGGACCAAATCAGAATTAGCATCATTATATCACTTCTCAATGTGGCAGCAAAGGTCCAGAACCATGAAACTTCAATTTGCAGTCAACTCTTCGAATGCGATACTAGGCTCTTCCCCGCATACTCACAGACGCGACCATAACTAAGGGAACGGGAGTCTTCCGTTTTGCCTCTTGCGAACTGCGTATAAACAGAATCAGGCGAGTCTGCACTCCTGTAATTCTCTTGGATTAAAGAGTTTCGAGTAAAGCTTGAGGGCACAGGACGAACTCTAGCTCAAACATTAGCATCTCATCTGCATTGAGGGGCGCCACTATAGCAGTAGCAGCGCCAGCTGCTGTTGCATACGTAACATTTTAGCTGATGTAGTTCAGTGTACGCTTCAGAGACATCAGCTTGATGAGCTAGTAATTTGATGGGCTGTCATCATAAAGTTTTTCTTCTCGTTCTAATGCATGGCAATGACCAGTTTACTGAGTTGCCTTAGCGTTCGAGCCCCAACAGCGGTAGGCTGCAGCATGCCACTTGATAATGGAGCCTTGAATGATGTAAGATGTTAGTCTCTTCTTATTGCAAGATTTTGTGATAGAAATTTATCAGACAGAAACTAAGTTGGGCTGCGTAACTCTTTTCCTTCAAAGTAAATGTATTATGTTTTGGCGAAATGTGTTTGGAACTTCAAAACTACAGCATATTGGTCAGAGTACTGAGTGTCGAAATGGTAGGGAAACTGGTGTTATAAACAGTTGATTTGAAGTTTTGATCACACACCACATGATTTCCTCTGCAAAGCAATACTCTAAGAGTCTATATAATTCTGGCTTCTATTTGTTCTCGTACGCTCGTATGCACTGCTGGACGGTTTCTTTTGCGATGCCCCTGGAGTGCAATTCACAGTGAGCGCTATGCAGTGCGTAGCCAAGCACAAATTACGCCTCTATTAGCCTCTCAATATCTTAGCATTTTGTGGGGAATTTTAGATGACTCTTAGGAACAGCTGATGTTTTTTCAATTTAATAATGCATACGTCATCAGCAACCAAACTATTGATGGATATTGCAGAAAAACACCGACAAAAACCTGTGCCGTTCAGACGGTGGTGGGGGTATGGAGTGGTGGGCCAAGCCTCAAACGCGTCTGGAGAGCGAAATAAAATAATTTTGGAGGAGGGTCAGCTCAATTACGTGCTAGAAGAATGAAATAAAATAACAGATAAAGAAGCTCAATAAACAGTTCAGGAAATGAAATAAAATAGCAGAGGAATTCCTCGAGCGACATCATACAAATCAAGAAATTGGAATTAAACACTCGCTGAAGAGGGTCATCAAACTGGCCAGGAAAATGAAACAAACCAGCAGAGGGAGGGGCCTCATGCGGGCCGAGATAGGAAATATTAGGGTTGGAACGAACGTTCTGTCCCATTTATTGTTCTTAAACGATAATAATGATTATGGTATGTGACTCAAAATTCCCAACAAATTCATCTATGAGATTCTTAGTCGCTGTTGAAGCGTTGGATTTGGCACTGTCATGTAAGAGGATCACACCTTTTCTGTTTACCAACGAAGGTAGGTTCTGGGGAAATCGATGGGCTTGTAATGTATGTACAAGCCTTACCTCCCAAGGGCTAGAGCAAACGGTACTTGTTGCTTGCTTAATGGTCACTTTCCTGGAGAATTTGATCTGCAACGGTACCTAACTTACTGCATTGACCGCAATTCCCCCAAATGCAGCAAGGAGTGATGCAGTGTGGTGCAGGGTCCGCGCGGTGGGGCGTGTTAGCGTCTGCTTACATTGTCTTCGGCGGCCTTTGTGCGGGGCTTACCTTGCTGTTCCGCGCACCCGGCAACGTCGGGTCGAAGCGGTGACTTGAGCCCTGCTTAGTAGGTTGCTGGAGAGTGTGTGTGTGGGGGGGGGGTGGAGGTCGCGGGCATGTCCAGCGGCGCGTCCTGTCGTGTGGGTAGGGCGTGGCCCACCGTATTTCACTGAAACCCTCCCCGTTTTAGTCCTTTCAGGACCGATGATGGCGTGGCCCCCACTTAGGTGGTAACGTGGACCAGGGCCTGCAATAATTGCCTGCAGGATCAAACGCCATCACTATTTTCTCCATGCAGTCAGAGAGGGTGGTGTTCAAACCTCGCCCTCTTGAAAGCAACTCAACAACAACAACAACAACAACAACCAACGAAGGTCGTTTCTCTTGCAAAACTATTTTTAACCGAGTTAGCTGCAGACGGTATGCTTCAGAAGTTATTGTTTTACTGTCTCCTAGAAGCTCATAATGAACAATTCCTTTAATATGTAAAGAAAAATTTAAATCCAAAAGGTGAGAGAACTTTCGGTCCAACTATTACAGTAGTAAAGGAAGAAGTGCATTAAACGGGTCAGGAATCTACGATATACAGTAATAAAGACAGTTGTGCAATTATCTATTTATTCACTTGTTCATAAATTTGCAAGGTTTTTTTATTTGCTTAATATTTTATTTTTCCTGTCCATTTTCTGTTACGCTTTAGGAAAACAGGCAAAAATCAGGCCAAGTTGGAGACTGTGGTCATCCGGTCGAGCTTCATTGAAACCTAATTACTAGGAAATAGACCAGGTTGTAGATGATACCAAACGTATTTTAATCAGCGAAAACTGAAATCTAAACAAACAATGAAGATATCTAAAGCTTCTCTTAGCGCTGCCACGGAGTCTGATTTATATTTCATTCTCCATGCATCAAATAGATATTTGCTTTCAGTTCATGACGTATAAATTCAGTCGATGATCAACGAAGTATCGGCGAATCAATGAATTTTCAGCCGGCAGTGGACACAACAATTTTTTTCAGCTTCCTGTCTTCTTTCGACGGAGCAGTTTTTGCTTCAAGGAGGTTCTGATAGAGAGGAGCGCACCTTCTCTATTTATCCCACGGGACCGTTGCGAGTAAACTTTTCCCTTAAACTGGCTGAGTGGCTTATCCAATCGGAGAGCGGCATAGCCTCATGCAGCCTATATAGGAAGGAGTCCTGAGCTCAAATTTTTATAGCCATTAACCATCGACGAAATTCCGAGCGGATGGAAGTATGTAAAGCAAACTTGTATCTTGTATACCATCTGATGATAAAAGTAACAGGGTGAGCACTAGGATATAAATCCTCAGACACGATTGTCTTGGCAAAAATATTGAAGAACTGCCTGTCTGTATCTTCCTTATTACATGTGCTGACCACTGCCACTTCAGCCAATTTAAGGATTCCAAACACCAGCTTCAATCACGTGACAAAGTCATGTGTTTACTCGCCCAGAGAGTGCTTGGGTTTGCTCCTCCCATTAGAAGCTCCTTGTTTTGCTTCAACACAAAAACTTCGATGTACTGAAGAGCTATTATGTGGTAGGTAGAATACGCTGCAGGGAATTAAATTAAAGTCTGTAATGCTTTGCTACTTGCTAAAATGTATAAACTCATTTTTACGCACGTCATTTAAGGTAGAGAACGAGTGTGCTGCTTAAAGACTCGTACACACGCAAGCCAAGCTGAATAAACTCTTGCAAATGCGCGAAATCTTCTGCGGAAAATCTCGCCTCCCTATTCTCAAGTGAGAATTGTCCGATGATCAACAGACATCTTCGTTCAAAACACAGCGGGTTGTTTTGGCTACAGGCTGAACAGCGTGGCAAAATATATCTAACAAGCAGATAATACCATAGATGCTACCTATTGCCTTCACAATTAATATGAAGTAAAAGTTTATGATAAAAATCTTAAAAATAACCAGCTGCCGCGGCTACGAAAGTGAACTGAACTACCTATAAGTAAGTAGATGTTGCTGGGGGCGGTTTGTTTACAAAATTTCACTCATGTGGCCAAAGTATGGAGTACAAAAAAGGCTGCATGCTTCATCTTGGAATTTTGCTCAATACCGTGAGTGTGCACGTTTTCAGACGTCGATTTAGTGGTCGAAACTGGGAAGTCGTTCTGTTGGCTAGCGTGTGGCACCAGCATTAGATGTATTGGTAGAGAAAGTACTGATCTCTAATGATAATTCAAGTTCGCCGTTGTAGCGTATCCTTCAGAAGTATATTAGGAACAAAAGTATGAATAAAGAAGAAGGGTCATCACAAATTCGTCGCTGTCATTTTTGACAGCGCAGGAACTCTAGTATGAAATAAAGCAGCAGAGGAAGAGCAACAGATTCTGGGTTTTGATATAAAACAAAATGTAACGGTGATAAATTAGTTTTGGGGTTTTTTTCCTGAGGCAACATTCGGTAATGCTACATTTGTATCCTTCTGAAATGGAATACTTATTTTTTTCATAGAATTTCATTCACCTCTGCATCCAAGTGCAAGTTGTATGTAAAGCATCCACATAGATATTTCATTTGAGAAAATGTTTTTGTCAAAAATTTAGATAATTTGTAGAAGACGAAAAGCTTTGCATAGACTACACTTCACGTGTCGGAGCCTGTAAAAAAATTATACGTGTGCAGCTGTTGTTAAAACCGTAATAAATTTTTTTTTGTTCTACAAAATAACTTCAGACAGAAAGCAAGCTGTTAGGGTGACGCAAATAAGAAATACAGTCATCACCGATAGCCATTTCTTGCATCACCAGGAGCACTCCACTTCTTGCTCGACACCCCTGTTTTTTTATTTAGGAAATATCTTGCTTGAGTTTTTCCTCTACGAGCCCTAGAGCTTATTTGGATTTCGGGTGGGCCACAAATTTTAGTGCCGTCTGTGATTTAAACCAAGCGATAAAAAAAAACAATCTTATCTTATTGTTGTACTTGAGAACTAAGTACGTATACTTTGAACAGTGAATGTTAATTATTTGCGATAGCACATTTTCATTGGGCATGTCAGCCTCTGCGATTCTAATATGGCAGGCCCAGAGCTCTGGGCTACTTCAGTTTTAGTTTAGAGCTAGACGGCCCGTGACCCGTTGGGTCGTCATTGCGATCGTCTTCGCTTTCGCTCTAAAGCAGGTGTAATTTAGCTGGGCATAGACCTCCCGCTATTCGGTCGTCCTCATCTGCCCGTCAAAGACCGGCCCGTTCGGTTCACTATCAACAGATTATTTGTTTCTCTAAAGAATATTCAACACCCAGGTTATATGCGAAGTCAGTCAAATTATTATATGTTACGTATTTCAGTTGTATTGCTCGTGGAACCGATGAATTGATCATGCCCGTTCTTGAGGCCCAGCTCAGTTTAACCCTTAAATGCATAGCGTGCCATATATGCAGCATATACCAATAGTGTTATTTCTACGGGTGTGCTATGATTAAATCAGGCATTTAAGGGTTAACATCCGTTTCACAGATACAATCGAATTAAAGAGCTAATCCATGGAAAGAATGCGGCTGTGCCCTAGTCAAGGAGGTTCTAATAGAGGCCCGAGCCTAGTTCATCGAATTTTTTCCCGTTTAAAGCGAAGAAGCTGTGTTCAAACAAGCGCGACACAAATTGATAAATAAATAAACAAGCAAGGTTCAAAGACTTTTAGTATAGTAGCCTATAGATAGATAGATAGATAGATAGAAAGATAGGTAGGCAGGTAGAGAGATAGCAAAGGTGATGGTTGCTGCTAACTTTAGGGCGAGTTCGCTATATGATAGTACTGTAAAGAAATACGAATGTAATGATGCCGTCACTACTTTATTTGCTGATGAAACCCAAGTACGTTCAGCTGAGTAAAACCAGTGCTAGACCTACATGACTGCTGGGAAGCTAGATTCAAGAAGTATCTTCCACTGGGTACTGGATAACAACATGGTGTGCAGCTAGTGAAAAAACTGAAGATAGAGTTTGAGCTACTATGAATAGGAAAACGCGGAAAACTTCAACTAATGATGGATATGAAATTGAAAGCAAGACAATTATTGCGAGAGACCTTGGAGTAAGACTGCAAGATGATGCAACATTTGAAACTATGGAACGGACCGACTTATACTTATGATTTTCTCATGCCTTTTGCTTTACACCGTAGGTTGTACTGTATGGTACCGTCATTCTATCGTACGTCGTACGTATGACAGCAGATGTAATAGTATTTTTCAATTTGAATAAGATGTAATAGTATTAAGCTATGAAAACCTCTCCTCGAGGAGAAAAAAATGTATTTTCTTTCTCTCTCATCTGAAGAAGAAGAAGTGATGCCTACTCTGCCCACTCTGTTGGCGTAGCGCGCATGTGATTCATGTTTCACTCGAAATGAACATCCAATTTGTGTCCAAAGAAGATGATAACCATCTGCAATAATTTTTTTAGGAAAAACGGCAATCTTTCTACTTTCACTTATCACATATTCTCCATAACAACTTTATATTCTTTGCGATCACTTGAAATGGTATTTTCACGATTTTTTTAAAACCCCACCCTAATCATACGTGTGAAAGACGAATGTGCATAAGAAGATTTTATGGTAAATATTTGAAATTAAAAATTCTGCACTGAACAAACAAGTACGTCTGAAATTCATTTCCGAAACCATTACAATGTTCTAATGGTTGCTTCACCCGATGCGGCTATTCAGTGAAATGCTCATTTTAGCTTTGTTTAAACAATTCTTCTCAAATAGATGAAAAATTCAATACATGAAGAAGTTCAATAACAATGTTGGAATGACCAAGGAAACCGCAAAGCTCTAGGTACAACTGTTGTATCAATGCAGCACCGTGATCGAAGCTGTAATCTATCTAACGTGTCCGTATAATAACCCGTTGGGTGCCTGTGGTCGAATATTTAAGATTTATCACTGAATTTGTCAATAAATTACGAAATATATAATGAAATAATTATGATGAATGTTATATAAATGAATTCACCACTAATGCGAGCATCTCAAGCTGCCAGACTATCGACGTGCGAATTTTCAGGAAATGGCTACTGAAATAGAAACAACTGACTTCGAAACCCCAATGAGAGACGCCAGTGTAGAACAATGCTCAAATCTTTTNAACCGCCCGTGTGACATCAGCCAGCGTTTTACATAGGAATCAATATAAGCTCTTTCAAAAGCGGTTCCGCGGCGGCTGACCCGCTGTGCACCCGCGGCGGGCAACCCGCTCGTCTGACAGGGCCCTTAAACTGGCTGAAGTGGCAGTGGTCAGCGCATATAGTTAAGGCAGCTACAGACAGGCAGTTCTTCGATATTTTTGCAAGACAATCGTGTCTGAAGATTTATATCCCACTGCTCACCCTGTTACTTTCATCATAAGCTGGTATACAGGATACAAGTTTCCTTTACATAGGTGCTTCCATCCGCTCGGAATTTTGTCGATGGTTAATGGCTGCAAAAATTTGAGCTCAGGACTCATTCCTACGTGAGGCAATGCCTCACGTAGGCAATGCCGCTCTCCGATTGGATAAGTCACTCAGCCAGTTTAAGGGAAAAGTTTACTCGCAAAGCTCCCGTAGGATAAATACAGTAGATAGGGTGCACTCCTCTCTATTAGAACCTCCTTGGAAGCAACTAAGAGAAAAGGCGATTCCGCACCGGCCTAGAGGCATTAGGCAAACGTGATCATGCCCGTTCTTGAGGCCCAGCTCAGTTTAACTACAGTATCACAGATACAATCGAATTGAAGAGCTAATCCATGGAAAGAATGCTGCTGTGCCCTAGTCAAAGAGGTTCTAATAGAGGTCCGAGCCTAGTCCATCGAATTTCTTCCAGTTTTAAGCGAAGAAGCTGTGTGCAAACAAGCGCGACACAAATTGATAAATAAATAAACAAGCAAGGTTCAAAGACTTTTAGTATAATATAGATAGATAGATAGGTAGATAGATAAATATCAAAGGTGATTGTTGCTGCTAACTTTAGGGCGAGTTCGCTATATGATAGTACTGTAAAGAAATACGAATGCAATGATGCAGTCACTACTTTATTTGCTGATGAAACCCAAATACATTCAGCTGAGTAAAACAGTGCTAGACGTACATTACTGCTGGGAAGCTGGATTCAAGAAGTATCTTCCTCTGGGTACTGGATAACAACATGGTGTGCAGCTAGTGAAAAAACTGAAGATAGAGTTTGAGCTACTATGAATTGGAAAACGCGGAACACTTCAACTAATGATGGATATGAAATTGAAAGCAAGACAATTATTACGAGAGACCTTGGAGTGAGACTGCAAGATGATGCAACATTGGAAACTATGGAGCCGGAGCGCATAAGAATGGTACGGACCGACTTATACTTATGACTTTCTCATGCCTTTTGCTTTACACCGTAGGTTGTACTGTATGGTACCGTTATATCTATTGTATGTCGTACGTACGACAGCAGATGTAATAGTATTTTTCAATTTGAATAAGATGTAATAGTATTAAGCTATGAAAACCTCCCCTCGAAGAGAAATATATGTATTTTCTTTTTCTCTCTTCAGAAGAACAAGTGATGGCTACTCTGCCCACTCTGTTGGCGTAGCGCACATGTGATTTATGTTTCACTCGAAATGAAAGTCCAATATGTGTCCAATGAAGATGATAATCATCTGCAATAAATTTTTAGTAAAAACGGCAATCTTTCTACTTTCACTTATCCCATATCCTCCATAACAGCTTTATATTCTTTGCGATCACTTGAAATGGTATTTTCACAATTTTTTTAAAACCCCACCCTAATCATACGTGTGAAAGACGAATGTCTATAAGAAGATTTTATGGTAAATATTTTAAATTGAAAATTGTGCACTGAACTAACAAGTACGTCGGAAGTTCATTTCCGAAACCTTTACAATTTTTTAATGGTTGCTTCACCCGATGCGGCTATTCGCTGGAATGCTCATGTTAGCTTTGTTTAAACATTTCTTCTCAAATAGATGAAAAATTCAATGCATGAAGAGATTCAATAACAATATTGGAATGACCAAGGAAACCGCAAAGCTCTAGGTACAACCCTTGTATCGATGCAGCACCGTTATCGGAGCTGTAATCTATCTAACCCTATTTCATAGTCAGCATTTGGAATAGACTCCCTTCCGACGTTGTTGGCGCGGAGTCGGTCAACTCCTTTAAAAATCATCTTGACATACATTGGGAGAGACATCCTCCACAGCTAAGAACTCCTTCTCCACGAGTCGCTAGCGCTAGCACTTAAAGGTCAAAGCTTCCCAGGCCATTTTAAGCTGACTTCTTCTCACTT
>LQNS02001578.1:5942207-5953188 GCA_001587735.2 Parhyale hawaiensis | reverse complement strand
TGCCTATCACTTTCAATGGAGCTTGAGAGGAGCACCAGAGCCTCCAACCTGGGCTAATTTCCGCCTATCTATTTCGTTAAGAGCGTGACACCGAACATATAATATATTTATAAACACACGACGGTCATTCTTAGTATTAGACTAGATAATTTCTACAGAGATTAATATTAATACAGAAAGTCAGACACATTTTCGATGCTCATAGCTTGTGTTTTGTGTCTCACTAATATCATACAATGGATAACTAATCACATTATATAATCATTTTGAGTTTGTCAATTGTTTGTTGGGTGGGTTGGTTGGTCTCTACGTCCCAACCAGTGGCATTAGATGGGAAAAAATTCTTTTAGTGAACACCAAGGGGCTCGGTCTCTTGTAAAATTTTTAAATTTAATTATTGAAATACCTCTAAGTGGTATTGTAGATACTAGACCGTAGTATTGTCGTACTGGGGATAGTTTTGTTTCTCTGGGCATATGATGAGTAAAATGAGTTGAAAATCAACGAAGGTAAATGGAAATATATTCCTGAGAACAGAACCCCGCTGAATAGGGAAGGAAATCGGAGTTTCGTTGAAGTAATTATCATCTACCGGCGCTTAGGGCGTGTTCGATTGGGTGCTGTGATTTAGCCTTCAAGGCTTAGCTTATCCTAAACTCTGCTCAAAAGCTCTGTCTTTGCCCTTTTGCATTGTGTTGCGAGAGTTAGAAGCTGCGCAATAACTTCAAGCCGTTGAAAAATTCCAGTTTACGAAGCAAGATTGAATTACTAGAAGTCTCAAGGGTAATGGGTTAAGCATCAATGCATGAAGCTCCACCTGCCTGTTCGAGGCAAGCGCCCATGTCTGCAGTTCCCAACAAGTCAAGTCTCGAGTGGTTAATTTCGGTGCCCACTCGAACATACCCTTAATGAAGTCACTGACCAGTAGTGTGATCGTTAATAATTATAATTCTCAGTAGGTCCTCAGGTGGTACAGGGTCAGGATGCCTTGCGTATGTAGCGAATAGGGAGTAAGAAAAGCTTTTCATGTTTTAAAATGTATTTTGTATATTATTTTACAGGATATACAGAATATTTGATCTACAGTAATGCTAAATGTATGCTATAAATTCTGCCTTATACTTTTCGTTACGTGGAATTTGCAGTGATCAGCACATAAAAAAAAGATACTTTCGGAATAACATACAGCACTTTACTTAAGGAAATTCAACCCACCTTACAAAAAGTACTTTCTATGCTGTAGGTCTGCACTTGATTTTCAGATATCAACGTTTGTATTCCTGATTCCTAAATGGCAATATGTCTAATAAGGGAATTACCCACTTGCCGAACTAACTCTACTTCCGAACAAACAGTTATTATTTGATGGGATTATCATTTTCACCTATGAAATATAACGGTTTGTTCGGAAATAGAGTTAGTTCGGCAACTGGGTAATTCCCATACACAGATGTATATAAGTGAAATCTGCTAGATGGTATATTACTTATTTATGTTGGGGTTTCCGAAGTTCCTTTTTTTTTGGAATCTCGCTTTCCCTGGAGCCTCAATGGAACATTGTACAGTAACCTCATTATGCAGACGCTTATAAGTTTAAAGGGTGATGTCAATAAATGAAAAATCCAACAAATTGATGCATCTGAAAGACGTATGTATGAAAATAATCTTATGCTAGGCAGCTTAAATTAAATATTCCGCATCATAGGTTTCAGGTTAAATTTGAAGTGTCGAAACCATTACGTATTCCTGACGGCTTAGTCGCAGGTAGCAGGCACTACTGCATTCACGTCAGCTTTTCGTCAACGCTTGTTTACGAATAAATTCAATACACAAAGAACATCGGGAGAAGCGTTCAAACGACCATGACACAAACATAGCACTGTGGTGTCGCAGTTCATGACGAATCAGGGGAGAAACGAAGACGTTAGAATCACCGGACAGGCAACTAGAGTAAATAGATATCTATGTAAATTCAGAGATATCTCTAGCAATTTTTTTCTAAATCAAGAAAAAATGAATGGTACAACATTTATATACATATAGGAGCAATTATGTTTTACCAAAAATAAAAAGTTGCCATGACACCACCGTTGTAACGTGGTATTTTTGCGGGTAACTCAAATAACAACAGATACGGTCAATTAAACCCATTTATTTCCACCTTTTTGGTTAGCAATGCAACTGTAATATTTCTAGAGCCAACTGCCATTCATTTGGAGACAAGGATCGTGCTCAATTGCTGTGAAATTTCACGCTGAATTTGTACGCGGGTAGCTCAGATGTTTATAGTATTATTAAATTCTTGGTTTATGTATTTGCTTTTCACAGCTTACATTTTGACCTAAAGGAGCAAGAAAGAAGGGGACGTGAACTATGTCGAGAGAAACGTGGTACTGGCGCACCTGGGTGTTCCTACACTGGATCAAAGCGCATGGAAGCTGCACGTAGGGAAAGACGATGAAGAACAGAGCAAAGCATCATCAGTAGGAGCATGAAAATAGAAGAAAGCAAAGTGGGCAATAAAGAAATATGTTCCGAAAGCAAAACTGGCAGATGCACGCGTACGAGTGCGACAACGACCCGCATATTCGACGAGACGATTGCAGCGAGTTCCCGGACCAAACTCTTTAGCCATTCTAAATCCTGACTAATGGGGTTTAGATGCCGAAGTGTTCATGAGAGTTCGATTTACTCACTTTAATGAAGATAACCTAGTCTGATAAGCGCTAAGTTGTTCGGAACGTTAGCTTTATTTTTTTCAGTTTCAGTGAAAATGCCGCACTTCCAACGCCGAGAATTCGGTTCGCCGCTGTGAAGCAAATTCCCGACTAATCTGAAGCTTGTTGCGCTTGAGAGCAGCTGAAACTTCGAGCCCTTGCAATTTTCTCTTCTCGGTCGCGTCAAGAGCAATCGTTTCACATGCAACGCCTGAAACTCGACCCTCAGGGGCGAATCCAGCACTTTTGGCTGAAGTTTGTGGCAGGGAAAAGCTACTCGGATTAGATTTCCTCTATCGAATTGAATGAATCGACGACAGCTTTGCTGCTTATGACATTCAGGTTTCTGCCTTGCAATTCCTGGTGTCCAACTTGAAAGAGACTAGCGATCGACGGGGACACTGTCGTGTTGGTGCACGATATCCAAGGCATCGCCGATTGGCTACTGTGGGTTCTGAGCACTCCTGTCTGGGATTATTTCCGGGTGTGTCGGAATTACCTCTGATACGTGACGATATTTATTACCTCAGAACACGGTCCTGGGGTATAATATACGAAGTTAATTTTAAGAACTTTCGACGACCATGGCGTCTCAAGGGCTATCAGTATAAAATTAACTACTGAAACTCAATCGAAAATAGCGAAACCCATGTCCATATGTTAAAGCTCTGGAGCAGACATAGACTAGAGAGCCAATAAGGTTAACGTCTGTCGATGGAATTGTGCGGGTGGATAACTCCTGATGACTTGCATAGAGCAACAGCCGGCAAGCAGAACTCGCCAAAGAAAGCTTATGTCCGTTAATCTCTTTGCAGCGTCGGCTAAGTAGTTACCGGTAGTTAATTTGGTGTCATTGCTATTGCTCTTGCGAAGGACTTTGCTCCATCTAACAATGACACGCAATAACGGTAATATATTTTTAAAGACAAATTACAGTTTACTGCACCGTCAACAGTTTTAGCATTACACGAGTGACTATTGTTCCATCACAATTGCACAATAAGGGTCATATTATTGTTTTTCAAATAAAAGCAATGATTTACGGCACCGATAAAATTTCTAATACAGGAGCAACAACTGTAATCGCGCCAGAAAAGCATAACAATGGTGCTGCTTTTCAATGAAGAAACAGCATTGCTTCAACTGTTACCATTCCAAGAAGCTGTTGATACTATCTTACTTGACATGCGGCATAGCCTATATGAGCTCGATTGAATAAAATACATTGTGTCAGGGGTAAATGATAACGCGATGCCCTCGTCGTTGTTACCTAGAGTAGCGATGGCTTGAAAGACTAGATCTTAAGCTCAGCAGAGGCTGTAACAATTTAGTAACGTAGTACTTGGGCACGACCCCACGGCAGATTGTTTCCCATTTCTAGCAGTCTCCGTCATACGCAGCCCAATATTTGGCGGTCTTACGGCCAGTGGTCTCAGCCCTTTCATTGTAAGCTTCACAACCAGCGGCCCCTCTGCATTCTCAGTACGGCAAAAATGATATAACTACCTCCGCCAAGGAGCTTACGTTTTCGTCGGGTTTGTCTATACATATTTCTGAATATCTGACTTTTTGTCTGTCACCAAGATAATTCAAAAATTTATGCACGGATTTTGACGACACTTACAGGAATTGTTAGGTATGTCAGGAGGAATAGATGATTAACTTTTGATGAAGATTCGTCCATCCGTTTGTGTGTGTGTCTGCCTCATTTTTCTCAGAGCCCTAACTCAAAAAATTATAGACGGATTTTTATGAAATTTACATGAGTTGTTTGGTATATCACGAAGATAAAATGACCAAATTTGTGTGATGATCTGTTTTTGTCGTGTTTGATTTTATGCTTGTTAGCGCAATAACTCTAAAATATTTCAATGGTTCGTTATGAAACTTACTGGAGTTGTTAGTACTGTTAAAAGATATAAATGGTTAAAATTTGGCCCAGATCTTTTGGTTTGTGTGTTTGACTTATGTTTGTCATAACGTTTTTTTTGCAGCCTAACTCAAAAAGTTATGAACGGATCTTGAAAGAAAAATTACAGAAACTGTTAATACTATCAAAAGGCACAAATGATTAAATTTTGGTATTGATACAAAGAAAATGATGGATTCAGAGCCAACTTGAATTTTTCGTTACCGTCGCCTTACTTGGCGGAGGTATGCGCTCTCAGAGTGCTCTAGTTTGATTTGTCTTCGAGGCCGCAAGCTCTGATCCCTGTTTTTTAAAACCTTGGTAATGATTGAACTAATGAGCGAGAATATACTGTAATTGTGTGTATTTAGCCTAGAGCACAAACTTGCGGTATCCAAGTAATGAGAATATAACTGTGCATATTTAACCGGGAATGGGAGTCTTCCCTGAAATCCACTGCCAACAGCTTAGCACAATCTCTCGCGACAACAGTGCGACACGCACTGAGCCCCAAACAGACAGTGCCACGAGGTGGAGACACACATCATATTGTTGCCTATGGGTTCTCGCTTTTGGTTTGCTGTAGCTGGCTGTCAAAAAGTTTGTGTTTTGAAAAGCTATATGACAAAGTTTCTGATGAAACCTTATACGTATTAGCGTTAGAGAAAAGGTGCCACGTTGTGAACACTACAGCATTGCTTTTTTTTTGTTGCCATTAGAAGAGAAACCTTTTCCAAGCTGTGGCGACAGCTTACCTGAGCTCCGTATGTTCTTGCTCAACTTACTGGTGCAGCTAAATCTTCATCCATCAGCGCTAAATTGTGTCAATTTTGAAGAGTTTAATTTCTGCACGCATACGAGTAAATGATAATATGAAGGTAGTGAAAGATAGCGTGACAGCTTACGCTTTCCAAATGTTGTGGAGAGCTTACAGTACCTCATGTCCACTGGCTTCCTCATTACAACAACTGTAGTGGACGTGCTGAGCTGCATACGAGGATGATGGTTGTTAAGACAGAGTTTCAGCTCTACTGCCCGTATGAACGTAACTAGCGCTGTCTATACAGCGCCGCTGCTGGTTGATATACAACAGAGCTGTAACTATAACATGAACACTATTCAGAGATAGTAACTGTTAGCAGAAAGCTTTTCATGTTTAGTTGAACACAAATTAACGTACGTTTACAATATGTAAGTCAATACACGAGTATGATTAGCTTGAACATGGTTCATAGAGAAATGTCGGATGATGAATAATTGACTTTCATAATATAGGTACTCTGTCCCAGGTCTTAACTAGTTCATAATTGAGGATGCTCCTTAAATAACTTCACCTTGTACAATGTAATAAACAGTAGCAGCTACTGCACTCTTTACAAAATTTACTCGTCAATTTTTACCTTTTTCATTATTGTCTACCAGGGATGTTTCCCAACATCATTACAAAGACTACCAGGATTGTTTTTACAATGTCATTATAAAGTCTACCAGGGATAGAGTCTTTGCATTTGCAAATAGGTTGGCTGTAAAAACTTCCTTAACCATAGAACCCCATCGTCCATTTTGAGTAACATTAACCACAGTGCCGTTAGAATTTCACCCGTTTTTGAAACATAAAAACATACTATTTTTTAGTTATGGTTTATAACATGATGCAGTGTGAAAAAATAACTCATTAGCTTTCGATTTATGTCTAGTATTCCTAATTAGTACTTATTCTTAATGCTGTTGCTGACTTAATAGTAAACTATACTAAAAGGGCAAAATTTTAAGGTGTGCTGAGAAAAAAATACACCTAAAAAATAGTCCTGCTTTTGGAGACTTCTCTAACTGTACAGTGGTCCTGAGGTACTTGAACCCTAGCCTGAGTTAGTTTGCAGCCCTCGATTGCCAGTGGAAACTGTATGAGGGAGACAAAAAAATGTCTCAATTTTTTAAAAAATTTCCATTTTTTTTTCTCCTCCATACAGCTTCCACTGGCTGTAGAGTGCTGCAAACTAACTCAGGCGAGGGTTCAAGTACCATAGCACCGCTGTACAACAGGAGCTAGGGGAAGTCTCTAAGAGTAGGACTATTTTTCTGGTGTGGTTGTTTTCTTAGCACGTCCTAAAATTTGGTCATTTTTAATTAGATTCACTACAAAGTCAGTAACAGCAGTAGCAATAAGTACAAATTCAGTATACTAGGCATAATTCTGTAACTTACACAAATTAGTGCAGTAAAATACATAAAATTTCACAAAATTGTACAGTCACCACAGCGTAGGCGGAATATCATCTTGGTAAATAGTCTCACGGTCACCACAACGTAGGGTGAAATCCTCCCAAAAGCACAAACATTCACTAGTGGGGGTAATGCCGAGCCCCGAGTGAGAGCACACCCCCATTGTCTACCACGACACACAAAAAGCTGAAGCTACTGAGATGCGGAGCCAGCCTGCGTACGTGTGTGAGTTACGTGATCACAACATGCAGCCGGGTGAAAATCTCCCCACGATGGGGCTCTAGGGTTAAGCATTATAGCTATGAAATAAGATATCTGTTTCAATTTATAAATGGTAGACCAGAGGAATTCTGATTATTATAAAAAGTAATTTAAGATCCGTTACATACATTTGGTTCTGAAAGTGACATACACTATCCCTGGAAACTGGAGAGCTGAGTCCAACCGTGGTGATCAGCACACGAGGGCCGTCCGTTAAAGGGGAACTTATGCCGAAACGTCACCGCTAGACTCTCTTACAGACGTCGCTTCATCAGTGAACAGGCCTAGTATTGACGAAAAAGGTAGAGACGTAAGTACGACGTCATCGAGAGACACAAGTTCTGACGTTTTCACGTACGCTCGCTCCATGTGTGCCTGTGGTCTCGAGATCCAGCCGTGGCTGTCGTGGGCCCTGTGTGGGCCTCAGAGGTACAATACGTAGACCGTGCAGCACCACTGTAATCTATTCCAACTAAAAAGAGGAATCGCTATTTTTTTTTTTTTTTTTTGGCTGGAGGTTGCGGCAGCAATAGTCAACCGACAGCCTTCTTTTGGGGCAGGGTGTGCGAAATTTGTGCTCCTGCCCATCTACGGACAGACAAACAAACGTTGTCTTCACTTGTTCGCGGCCTTGGATGGTGACAGGGCGCTTCATTTGACAGCGCTTCAGCTACCGGCTTACATTTTCTGCCAGGTTGCAGCCACTTGCTCTGTAGCCGATTGAGACCGTCCCATCCTTGGCAAAACTGGCTGAAACGCACTTCATGTATTCTGCCTAGGAGGTATAGGCGGCTCAGCCCTGGAAGTTGTCTCCAACCACGGCTGTCTTGCACTTCACGGTATGTACAGTGAAGGTAGCAACTAAACTGAGACCTCCTATATTACCAGGAAAGTCACACTAACGGGATATTACTTCATAAATTGCACATATGGTACAGTTACTGCAACAATGCCATATCGCCCCTCCATATTACGGAATGACGAAGTCACTGTTCCACCGGAGTCGCACTCCTGACCCACTGCCTTTGCAGTAAGTGCTGTGTGCACCGTTAGGGCGGCACAGCTCAGGGCAGAGACTCAGGAGGCTGTGGGGCGCCGATAAGCAGAGGATGCAAACCGCCTTATAGCCAAGCGGTGACGGTTGCGACCCTCAGGCAAACAGACCGAAGAGCGGCACCAGGACGGCAGTAATCATGAATAAAGGTGACTTTGTCACGCGCGTCGTCCACAAGTGCTGAAGAGCTGGCGAGCCTGTGGGAGATGACGGTAGAGCGTGAGTTAGCTACTGTTTCGCATGAGTTCACTGGGCTCTATTTCTGCATTTTGCGATAAAGAATACCAAGTAATGTAGGCGTCAGCATTGTGTAATAACTCAGAATGAGAGTACAGTAGAACAAAAAGTGATTAACAAAGCTGGAAAGTTTTAAGGTACCTAATAAAGCTAGCGCGGCTTATGACCGTCACTTGACTGAGAGAAAAAACCCGTGCACTATCTTGGTTACTCATCAGTTTTCTTCACCAACGGAAATGAACTTAATGTTTCTTCCGACCCAGGAACCTTAATGATAAGCTCACTGTCTGGCTAGGAGCGATATATGTATAAGTATATCGGGGCAGCAGGTCATTATCTATGCAAGTTTCATTAAAACGACGATGACTCCGGAGTTTAGAGAGCTTTACGGCTTCTTTTTCTACTTCATGAAACTTCGCTTTTACTTCGGCAGTGCAAACATGCAGGATAATAAAAAAAGCCATGTCATTAAAATACCAGTGGGTGTCATATTGTAAGAGCGCTACGTTTCGAACATTACTCGTTCATAGTCATGTGGATACTGTCTGTGTCCTAAATACCTGCCTTACAAGTTAAAACGCCTTCAACGTTGCCAGCTAGCAATTTGTATAAGAATAAAAAACAAACGTGGCAGGTTTCGCAACTTTCCTAGATTACTGTGAATTATTTGGTACAGAAAGGATAGTACAAAAAAGAAAAAAAAAAACGTATAAAATAAAATATCTAGAGTGAAGCTATTTGGTCATGAACGATTATGAACATGGGTAATTTATTTCGTCATTGAAGCAATAAAAGTGGAGTGGAATAATACACGTATCACCCCACGCCATCATGGCCACGCCCCCACCCCCCAGACGATTCCCCCCTCTCCCCCATGGCACTGCCCTAGGACTGATAGGGGAAAGAACTCGTATTATTACTATTATTATTAAAACTTCACGCTTGGGCTCCCACGGACAGGTAATGCAACCAAAAGGAAGCATCTTGCAGCACCAGGAAGCCCAAAACGCTGCTAAAGGAAATCCATCAACAAAACATTCACAGCTGACTTAAACGCCTGCAAGCCAATACGACCAAAGGCCGATGCCGGTAACAAATTCCAAACCTTAGCCGACCAGGGCACGAAACACCGACAGAACTGATTAGTTCGACATCTGACAGCATCCAAAGGGAAGGAGTGCGCTCCGCATGCAGCGCGAGTCGCCCTCCCAAAAACCTTGAGGGCAGGGAGAGAAGAATACAACCAATGCCTCCATTATTGTACACCTTATAAAACATGCATAGCTCTGCTACTCTCCTCCTGTGGGACAGGTTCACCAGATCATTATCAGCGCACAGCCTGCTGGCTGAACTAACACGTCAATCCAACACACGCAAGTGAGTGCCAGCAGCTGAAGCCCAGACCGGTGAGCAATACTCCAACACAGCCAGCAAAAACGTAGCAAAGAAGCGAAGCCCGAGAAGGACAGGACTAGGAAATATTCAAAACTCGATCTCTTTCCTCTTCCTGGCTATTTCGGATATGTCTAAGCTCTTCAAATTTATCTTCTTTAAAGGGCATAGACATATTGATGAAATCGATGAGAAGCAGATGAAATTTTGTTACCCACGACGCGAAGCCATGGCAAGTTGATTCACTGTATGCAGCAGGCGGCGGAACTGCAAATGTTTATTGGATATGCTGCTTACTGAAGAGCTCTTTAAATTACCCATGTTCATAGTCGTTCATGAACGAATAGCTTCACTCTAGATATTTTATTGCATACGTTTCTTTCATCTTTTTTGTACTATCCTTTCTGTACCAAATAGTTCATAGTAATCTAGGAAAGTTGTGAAACCTGCCACTTTTTTCTTTTATTCTTGTAGAAATTGCTAGTTGGCAACCTTGACTTAGGACACAGTATCCGCATGACTATGAACAAGGAATGTTCGAAACGTAGCGCTCTTTCAATATACAAAAAAGGTGACCAAGCTCAGAAAAATATTAAAGTATAGATATTAGGTCGACTAATCACATAAAATTAAACGTTTCAGGAATTCCTCCCATCTTCAGAAATCTAAAATATTCAGGTAACCTAGTAAACTAAAACAGAACTTTTTTTATTGTCAACATATCATGGAGCTAAGATGTTGCTCGCAGTAAGTCTAAAATGCAACTGAATGGAGCAAGCTTGGAGGGTCCAGATGTCAACGTCTGTACAGTCAGAGGGCAGTGGGTCAGGCATGAACCGTGTGCAGAGGTACAGCCGAGGTCTGTACAGTCATAGGACCGTGGGTCAGGCATGAACCGTGTGTAAAGGTACAGCCGAGCTCATAATGTTGAGGTTGGGGTTTGCTCGGTGGATATAAAGAGATTCCAATGTTGCGAGACCAAACAGATTCAGTCTCTTTTCTGCAGTATTTGAATAGAAAACATCCAAATATTTAATTCACCGCTGAAAATCAATCAAACAATTCATCAGCTTTTCTAGATATTTTAATAACTAATCAAAACTTAACACTGTCCACTAGAATTTACCGAAAACCCACATTCTCAGGTCTCGGAACAAGCTTCTTCAGTCATTGCTATGATCAATTTAA
>LQNS02001578.1:5872983-5887320 GCA_001587735.2 Parhyale hawaiensis | reverse complement strand
AGTTCCTCCTAGTGCCTGACAGCGAGCAGTTCCTCCTAGTGCCTGACAGCGAGCAGCCCCTCCTAGTGCCTGACAGCGAGCAGTCCCTCCTAGTGCCTGACAGCGAGCAGTTCCTCCCAGTGCCTCACAGCGAGCAGTTCCTCCTAGTGCCTGACAGCGAGCAACCCCTCCTAGTGCCTGACAGCGAGCAGTCCCTCCTAGTGCCTGACAGCGAACAGTCCCTCCTAGTGCCTGACAGCGAGCAGTTCCTCCTAGTGCCTGACAGCGAACAGTCCCTCCTAGTGCCTGACAGCGAACAGTCCCTCCTAGTGCCTGACAGCGAACAGTCCCTCCTAGTGCCTGACAGCGAGCAGTCCCTCCTAGTGCCTGACAGCGAGCAGTCCCTCCTAGTGCCTGACAGCGAGCAGTTCCTCCTAGTGCCTGACAGCGAACAGTCCCTCCTGGTGCCTGACAGCGAGCAGTTCCTCCTAGTGCCTGACAGCGAACAGTCCCTCCTGGTGCCTGACAGCGAGCAGTCCCTCCTAGTGCCTGACAGCGAGCAGTCCCTCCTAGTGCCTGACAGCGAGCAGTTCCTCCTAGTGCCTGACAGCGAACAGTCCCTCCTAGTGCCTGACAGCGAACAGTCCCTCCTAGTGCCTGACAGCGAACAGTCCCTCCTAGTGCCTGACAGCGAACAGTCCCTCCTGGTGCCTGACAGCGAACAGTCCCTCCTGGTGCCTGACTGCGAGCAGTTCCTCCTAGTGTCTCACAGCCCAAAGTTTCTCTCAGTTCATTAGACCAAGTATTCCTTCATAGGGCCTGGCAGCCGGCTCCGAACGTACACGAAGCAAGTCTCAAGGCCTATCCCTGGCAGCCACGTGCCTACGTAGTGTTCACACCGCCGTTCTGCTCCAAATCTCACCGACGAATGCAAAAGCACGAAGCAATTTAGACACGAGATTGTTCGGAGCTGCCCTGAATTACTCGCTGCCCATGAGTCCATTCCGCGCCAGACCTGCTCTCCTTAAAGAGAATTGCGTCAAGTAATTACAGCCACTAGACTTCAATTGTACCACTTAATCTCGCCTTTATGCAGGCAAACATTGCTCATCTCTTCCGCAAATTAATATTGATGGATGCTTTCAAATGCCAACGCCCGCACAGCCCGGCTCTCTTGGAATGATGGGCAATGAGCAACTCATGCTGACGAGCGCTGATTATTCTGCAGCTTCACTACCACAGCACCACTGCGCGCCCCATGCGTCGTGGTCCCGTGAAGATATGTTCAATGACTGTGGAAGTTGTCCCTTCATAAAAAGCTCAGCCTTAGGTCAGCTCTTTTAGGGAAAAAACAAGGCCGTTCCGAAGAAGAATGGAACTCCTTGATTGCTTTTGTTAGGGCCGACACTCTTAGGATGGGGCTGGTGCCCCATGGCAACGTGCCTCTCTATTTCGTGTTTATTAACTACGTCTGTTGCACAACATTCTGAACAGTCTGATGCTGCGCTTGTAATGTTCGGGAAGAGTAGGAAATTTTATAATTGGTGAAGAAAATAAAAGAAATTCAATGCTCACTGGTTATTATCAAAAGTTCAACGAAATTTCATAATCACAGCTGTATGAGCTCTCGTATATGTGTTCTTGGAAGAGAAAATTTCATTATTTTGTTTTGATGTTTTCAAATAAAAACTCCTGAAGAGAATATTGTTTTTTCTTTGAAGGTTCAAATAAGATTTGGTTGAAAATATATTCAAAAATCATGTACTTTAGTATATCTTGTCCAACTAAACGCACGAATTTCTGCTACCAGTCAGACGATTACACCAGATAGTTCCTCAGATGGCCATTTTTTTAGAAAAGAGGTCCTTAGCTTCCTCTTGAGAATAAGTTCATTTTACGCATGCAATAGACAACAACATACCTCTTGGTCAGTACGCTAGGTATATCTGCAACTAGAGCACTCTGAGAGCGCATACCTCCGCCAAGCGAAGCAACGGTAGCAAAAATTCAGATTGACTCTGAAACAATAATTTTCTTTGTATAAACTCCAAAATCTAACCATTTGTGCCTTTTGATAGTAATAACAGCTTGTGCAATTTTCTTGAAGATCCGTTCATATATTTTTGAGTTATACTGCTAACAAACGTTATGATAAACATGAGTAAAAAATACAAGCGAACAAATCGATCTGCACTAAAATTTAATCATTCATGTCATTTAACATTACTATAAATTCCTATGAATTTTTTAGAGATCCATTAATTATATTTTTAGTTATTGTGCTAACAAAAATAAAATTAAAATAGTGACAACCGAACGAACGAACAAACGGACCATTTTTAACGAACGAACAAACGGACCATTACCAAAATTTAGTCATCTATTTTTTGTCATATACCTAACAACTCTTGTTAATTTCATAAAGATCCATCCATAACTTTTTGAGTTATGGCATTGAAAAAAATGAGGCAGACAAACAAACAAACGGATGGACATATCTTCACAAAAAGTTAATCATTTGTTCCTCCTAACTTACCTAACAATCCCTATGAATTTCGTCCAAATCGGTTCGTAACTTTCTGAGTTGTCGTGGTGACAGACAGACAGCGAGACAAACACGGCAAACACATAACTTCCTTGGCGGAGGTAATAAGGGATATTTGGGGCAGCATTAGTATGCGTTTTCCTTTTTTGTACAGGGAAGGAAGATGTTCGATATCTTGCGAAAATTGCAGAAATCAAGGAGCGACCACTGTTTTAAAGCACCAATCCAAAAAGCTGCCGACCGAAGTAATTCTTTATCTAGAACGTCTCCAGGCGTAAGACCATCACGTGCGGTGGGAGCAAATTTCATCGCCGTCATTTTTGACGGCCAGCTAATCGTGGTTGTTTGCCATGGGTCACATCGGGGGCAACCTACCAGACTCCCTGCAAAAAAATTATGAAAATTGTTCAACTCTATCGACCGCTTATTAGGTGGACAGACAAATGATATATGCTTAAATCTTCAACGAAAACATCACCTCTCTCACATCGTTCGCGGGTGATAATAACATATATATATTAATTTATATATGTTAATATATAGATGTTGCAAATAACCTGATCTACTGATAATAGATGCATATAAGTGTATCTCAGAAACCTCTGTGTAATTTGACTGGAGGTTGTAAATAGTCGAGATATTACCACAAGGCATAAACGTTTTTTTTTTTCAATGCAACTGTGTAGATCGTTGTGCAATGCAATGCTGGAAGAGATAAGTGGACTGCCCCTCACCCGTACAGCACCATTGAAAATATAGTGGTGACACCTACACTCGAAGTGAACTAAACGATAATGCGATAGTAACTCATTGTGTAATATGATTGCAAATAACTATACTGAACTTTGCTTCACATGCTCTTACAGCCGAATAGAGCAACTGTTGCGCGATAGTGCCTATCATTGAAGACTGGGGCTCCTGTAGGTACCACGGGCACCATGCTGACTAAAGTTGTGCTTTAGTGAATTTTCATCACAGACTGGTAACGAGAATTGATGCACCTGACTGAATCAACAGATCACTGCAACGGGAGTTACATGATATGAACTTATGAATCTATTTGGTATAAAATGCAAAAAGACATGAAAACGTTTTTACTACACTTCCAAGCATCGAAAGCTGATTTTTTTTCGTATGCACAGCAATATTGAGCTAGTATCAGCAGACTCCTTCGGTTCTCTCTTCAGTGGTAAGAGCGGACAGATAAAAATTCCTCAGCGTAAACACCAGCAGTTTCGTGGAAGAGGCCGCTACCCACCGCTACCTCATTGCCAGAAGATGAATATTTCTTTTGCCGCCATTCGTGTGAATTTAGCGCGCACCAGCCGAATATTTGGTGCAGCTTTGGTTACGTGTTGTGTATCAATTCTGTTATGGTAGTGAACAGAAGGAGTAAAACGTGCAATTCAAAATCAAAATGATGTCCACCGGGATTAGATACACATATGTACTACTCACTGAACCCCATAATACCACTATTGTAACATACATCTTGTCCCTATTGACGGATTCGCGTTACTAGAAAAATATCTCTGAGATGAAAACACTGATACACAGGCAGACCATTCTAATAGCATATAATAAAGTTTCTCTCTTTTTCTCGTTCTTTCCTTTTTCTTTCTTTTATCGTTCTTTCTTCTTCCTTTTTTTTCTTTCCTTCTTTTATTCTTTCTTTCGTTTTCTCATCCTTTCTTTTTTCTCCCTTCTTTCTTTCTCTTTCTTTTTTATTTCCTTTCCTTTCTTTTCTGCTTTGTTTCTTGTTCCTTCTTCTTTTCTTTTTTTCTTTTTAATCCTAGTACATTATTCAATTCCCTCTCGTTTAAAAGTTATAGTTGTATTGCTAAAACGAAAAATAAGAAAAGGTGACTTAGGGAAATTGTACCCCCCTATACCATGACACCACCGTCGCACATACAGTTCCCGAATCAACGATCAATGAGATAGTAGTAAAAAAATATTCCATTTGACAGTACACAGTTAATTTAGTTTAGACAGAAAAGCTGGCATTATTACTACAGGTGATGCGCACCTTTCTTGAGTGCTCTAAAAGCTGCATGAACTCTCTACCCCTTACTATCAGCTATCCTAATCGCTTCAAACTATGTAACATAACTCTGTTTGATGCTCCATGTAGAGATTTGCCTGAAGAACTTTAAGGTTGAGTAATGTAATAACTAGAACGAAATTTACTGCAACTCTTTAGGATTCAATAATGTGTTATTTAGCTCGCTAGCTTTACGTACTTAATGTTAGTCGGCATTCAACAGTTAGGTATCTAATGTCTCATCAAGAACCCAATTAAGCTGCAATTCGCATTTATGAGTTCAGTAGTTGATGTCACATTGAAGCCCCAGATTCTAGTAACCACTTCACAGTTAAGTGGCAAACGGCTTCCAACGATTCCTGAATTCAGTCAGCATTTTACAGCTTAGCAACTCAACGTCAGGCTAAGAGCCCAAGTTTTACTTCAGCACTTTAGGTTTAATTACTGCGCCTTGTTTCCCCCTGCAGACATCCCTGAGGACGCCCCCGAGATAATAGGAGCCCGGGGTCGCTACCACGTCGGAGAGGTCGCTCGGCTGGTATGCAAGTCAGCCAGGAGCTCCCCGGCCGCCACAATTACGTGGTACATTAACGACTGGCAGGTGAGGTGCGGCGCAACGACCTGCCGCATGGCTGCGATATATCCTTAAGTGCTGGACAGAATGGCGAGCAGTCGTGATGCATGGGCTGCTGGGCGTCTGGGTCCTGCCTGCATTTGTGGTGCAGAATTATCCAGCTGTTGAGCACGGTAGCTGTGGCTGGGTCTGTATTTGTACCACTGTATTATCCAGCTGTTGAGCACGATAGCTGTGGTAGTACCTGCATTTGAGCCGCAAAATTTTCAAGCTGTTCCCACGACAAACTCGCTAGTTAACGTCACAAGTTGTTCAATCAGAAGCATTTTATCTTATGGCTAAAAAGCCTAGTTACTTGAAGTTTCTTTAGCACAAAGATGTAGCTTCTCTGGCTCCCACAGCAGCAGTAGTTCACAATGGCAAGTTACATCTCCTGCTGCACGCATCACGCGTCTGGCGAGTAGTTGTGACTGACAGGACGGTTTTCAGCACTGGAGACGGGTACGCGTAATACTTTTTCTGATTGTGCCAGTCATAGAGCAATAAAATCGTGCCATGCTCTATATAGAAAGCTGTATTACTCTGTACGAGAACTCGCCACCATTTTGACATCACGCCGTGGAGCAATGGTGTGAATTGTTTTCGTGTCAATCAATCATCTTCTGCTGCTTATCAGCGGGAGAATTGTCCCTGCAACCCCCAGGGCCCGCATCAGATGATATTCAGAATATTGCAGTTCCTACAAGATATCAAAAGTATCATTTTGTTACGATGGCTACTACACCGCTGCCTAAGGCCTGTCAGATGATAGTCAAATGATCGTGTGCTCCCGGCAACTAACTTGCCGTGCCAGTAGAAACCCGACTGTAGTCTGCTACATAAATTACTAAAACATTAATCGTGAAGTCAGTTTGCTTAGCAAGTATCACTTGTCAAGTTTCACATATCTCTTCAAATTTCGAGTAAATTAAACAGCTCTGAAAGCTAAACACCTTCCTGCCGTTTAAAAGGACACAGCAACACATTCGCTAAAAGAACTTCATTTCACTGTCGTACGCACCAGCCCCCTCCCCCCCCACACACACACCCTCAGTTCTCAATAACATCAGACCGAAGCATCGCTCTGGTGTCAGCTGCACTTCTCCTGGCAACGTGATGGCCGGTGTACGGAGAGATTCTTTGGCTATCGACGTCATTCCTTGTTGAATTTCTAATTCAGTGTACCGTACCTATATCTTACATAAATCTGTCAGTTTTTCGAGACTTTTCTGATTTTCGTTTCCATTATTTACTTCGTAGCATTACGGAATATTCATTTGTTCATTTGCGGTCATTCCGCAAAATCCAGGCCTAGTTTCTTAGGAAACTGACCCATCCAGAGTAAAATAAGAAGAAAAAGTCCTGTTAAAAATTTATTCTGCATCCATAAATTGAAGGGACTTTCTTGGAATTTGTTATTCCCCCTCTTGCCCTAGAAATTTTCCGAAACCGATATACACTTTGCCAATATTTATCTCCGACAAAGAGGTTATGTTATTGTCAAGTTTGTCCGCCTGTCTGTCTGTTTTTTCTGTTTGTCTGTCGCCAACATAACTCAAAAGTTATGAACGGAGCTTTACGAAACTTACAGGGTTTATTTGGCATATTAAGAGTAACGGAAGATTATTTTTGGTGAAAATCCGTTCATATGTTTGTTTGTTGATTTGTTTGCTTTTTTGTCTGCCTATTTTTTCTTAGTACCATAACTCAAAAAGTTATAGACGGATTTTCATGAAATTTACGGAAGTTGTTAGGTATATCACGAAGAGTAAATGAGCGATATTTTATAATGATTTGTTGGTTCATTCGTTTCTCTGTTTAATTTTATGCTTGTTTGCACAAGCTCAGCAAGTGATGAATGGATCTTCAAGAAAGTTACAGGAATTGTTAGCAGTGTTAAAAGACATTATTGAATCAATTTTGGTGATGATCGGTTGATTTGTTTGTCTGTTTGGCTTATGCTCGTCATAATGTTTGTTAGCAGCCTTACTCAAAAAGTTAAGAACAGATCTTCAAATAAATTATAAAGATTATTACTGATATCAAAAGGCACAAATGATTAGATTTTGGTGATGATACAAAAAAAACATGGTTTCAAAACCAATTTGAATTTTTCGTTACCTTGGCTTGGCGGAGGTATGTGCTCTTAAAGTGCTCTAGTTTGTTACTAAAATTACTCAGGACTTAAAGGTTTTTGGAGCATCGAAATGTAATTAACCACAAAACAGAATCCATTTATAACATAATACACAGTGTGTTGGTTGGTCTGTCCGTCCCCAAGGGATAAATAGGATATGATAACATTCATTTTTTTCAAAGGACGGAAGTCATTGGTGGCGAGAGCAAGGGCGCCTCACAATCGAAGGCACTGGTGGCTTTACCAAGTTTTGTACACTGCGGATACATGTAATCTTCAAGGTCCTCCTCATTGCTGTACGTTGTCCAACGATTAAGTTTCAGTTCAATATCCATTGCGCGTATATTTCTTCAGTTGAACTTCTTCCGAGCAGTTTACGCTGAGCAGAGGCAAAATATTTTCATTTTTTACTAGACGGCTCGTAACCCGTTGGGTGAACATGACCATATTCTTCGTTTCCATAATAAACAGGTATTATTCAGATAGTCATAGACCTCACGCTATTTGACTGTTCACTCCTGCCGCAGTTGCGCGTACGGGTCACCATCACCAGCTTCTGTGCTTCTCCAAGAAATGTTCAACACTCTGCCTGTGAACAAGGGGAAATATATGCGTTACATAGTCCAGTTGCTTTTGCGCAACCGAGCCCCGGTTCATGTTCCGTATCACGGATACAGCCAAATTGAATCTTCAACGCTCGAATTTCTTCCTATTCAAAAGTGAAAAACCTGCGTGCAAACCTTGGAGAAAACATACTACTGGAGCGCGCTCGTTCACTAGTTCCTACCGGAGCCTGTGTGAATTTGTGCCTGCCATTCTTGGCTTGTAGCAGGAGGGGGAGGATATGTCAAGCATCAGGCTCATGCTCTTCTTCAACTGTCTTAGCTACAGATACTATCCACGTCTACTAAATTTCAGAATTTTAATTTCCGGAAAAGGCGATTAATAAAGCACTGAATATCCTACGTACCAACCCCTTAAATTTCCGTCACATCTTGAGCGTCATTTTTTTTAAGATATGCTCCAAGATTTGCCAGCAGATTCCACGAGCTGGCTGAATAGTACTGATGGTGAGCGGGCTCCTTAACTGCTCTGTAAAACTGGCTGTCACCCAGTCACTTAGCCAGGTTGACTGCCACAACGGCAGGCAGCCACTGCCAGCGACGATGGCAGGAAGTGCCCTCCAGTAGAATATTTACCCCAAGGTGCAAACAAGCAAGTAACTGCATAAAAGAGTAAATAAACAAGTAAATATAATTCCCAGACTCTTAGTGTAATTTTATACAGCCCGTGACCCCATGCGTCACCATCACTTTCTTTTTTGCTTTCGAAAAAAAGGTGTTATTCAGCTGCCCATAGACCACCCGCTATTTGACTGTCTACTCTAGTCCGTATGAGTCACCATCAACAGCTTGTTTGTTGCTCTCATGAATATTCAATATTCTTCCTGAAAATAGAGTCAGTTTATATGATACGTTACCCAGTTGTATTTCCCGTATCACCTTTGAATTTAACGTGCCCGTTTATGCAGCCTAGTTAAGCTTCATCTTCCGTATTACGGATACAGCCGAATTAAATCTTCATCCCTCGAACTTCTCCCTATCTTAAAGCGAAGAATCTTTGCAAACAAGCAAGTAGAGTAACAAGTAAATTAATAAAGTTCACAGACTTTAAATGTAATGTAGATTGTCGCCAAATTTTGATGCTGAGTGTTTCCTCTAAAGTTCTCAATATTTTGCCTGACTTTCAAGCATCTAAACGAAAAGACTTAGTTAGCAGGCAGAAAATTCTACTACCTCGACCTTACGTAGCATCGAACTAAGCTTTAGCGAATAATTAGAAGATCATGTCTGCAAGAATGATTCATTTCTTGTAGCAAAATCCGTACCACAAGTAATAATAATAATTAGCATTTCATTCTTATCATCTTTTTACGACTGGGTACAACCGTTCAGTAACTAAAATTTTTGCTCAGAACGCGTTGAAAAAAGTATGAAAGAGTAACAGCTATTTGCACAGCATCTCCGTTTTAAAAAGAAATTTAATCGATGAACAACATTTAAAGTATGCTAGAACATAAACCGAGTTACGCTTTAAATCCACGTCGAAACTTTTCTATGCTTAGCTTATTAAAATAAGTTTTCCTTATACATTTTCCGATACTACTGCGAGCGCTTAAGATACTATTGTAATTTTTACTACATAAAGAGTTAAATAATAATATGGGAATTATGATATGAATATACTGTACTCAATTTAGATATTTATATATAGTGCATAGGTGTAGCAATAGAATATTACCTCATACTGTATTTGATATATTCATATCAATATTGTAACATCAGTAATTTTTCAACATATTTTTATAGGAAATATTGAAAATATTCTCCTTCTTTTCATTTCATTGAGTAGACACCGGATTGTTATTAAGATTTAAAATGTCAACCCAAACTAGACTGAACAGCTCAAAAAAACTCAACAAAGGTAGCGGGCTCCATTGGAATTCGTGTATATAAACAGTAACTGTTAATCCTTCACCGCCCTACTAAACTGTATATTAATTTTTCCATGTGTTCGAATTATCCTTTTCTGGTGGTATAGGGCTAGAACATCATTTGAATGCATCCTGAAATATATACCATGATGCAATGCTGCCCAGGATCCGTTTAGACCAGGGCTGGGTACATTACAAACCGCGGGCCACATCCGGCCCATCAGTTTTTTGATCCAGCCCACCGAAAATTTCGGGAGCTTCAATACATGAGCCATTCTAGGTGCTTAAGATTTGTTCTAATAATGCGCATCTGCAGCAAAACTGTCATTTTTATTCTAGTTTAAGAGTAAATGCAAGTATTAGCGCTGTATATGCTGTTATTTTTTACTGCTTGATGTGTGTGCATCGGGCCCTAGTCTGGCCACTCTATCAATTTTTCATCGGGCCCACTCACCGCTGGGTTAGACGCTCCAACGCAAGCTCTTCATAACTAGTTCCAACGTTCTTAATATCCTGGGTTTTGATGGATTTTTCTAAAACTAATGCTAATATCACTAAAACATTAAATTAGTTAATCTGTATCCCAACCTGAATTGGAGAACTACTGACCATTTATTTGGTACCTATGTCCCACAGGTACCCCCATCTTACGTGACTGTAGTCCCACCTGAGCGGGACCCTGACGACCGCGAGAGCAGTCAGACTGTCCTGGAGTTCACCGTGGGTCCCCACCACTTCGTCAGGGGCCGCATGCTCCTCCGCTGCACAGCAAGAATACCTTCCCTTTTCAGCAAGACCAAGAAGCACGTAGCAGAAGGGCACGTAGCTTATAACATGCCTGTGATGCAGGCCAGAGACAGTGCTTTCTCCTCGGGTGTGTGAATCCTAGTCTTGGAGGTACTCAAGCTTCGCTTTATTGCTGTTACGATCGACCCAATCCCTCCTGATGTGGCGTGTGTCTTGGCCTTAGCAGTAGTGGAGATGATCCCTGAGCCTGTTCAATTTAACCCATGTACAGTAGTTTTCGTATGAAAGATTTTCGAATCTTTTCTCTCCCTCATAAAGCGATATCCCTAGTGGCCCATCTGTAGCTGCCGTGAATACGGTAATGGATCGCTTCCAAAGCCTGACTTAGAATATTAGTTTTTCATAGAGAATTTTTTAACTTCCTCCACTGCTCCTCTTCCTTCCCTCATGGGACATGTTTCGGGACCAACCTAGCCGTGGTGAATCCTTTCTCTGACGCTGTCTCAGATAAATAGTTTTGTTTTCCATTAGAAATATCTTTAAACAAAAACTCCCCTTGTCCAGCTTTTGGAGTCTTTTCTGCACTTATTGATCTGTGTAAAATTCTCCTAGACTGAAGCGATTTGTTTTTCTCTAGAATATTTCCTACATGAGTGCGGCCCTTTTCTCTTCGCCTGAACCGCCCCTCTGAGGCTCATTGATAGTCACCTACACTAGAGATGTCTTCGATTGGCACATCGAGGGCCAGTTACGATAAATGTAAGCATTTCTAAAAGATGGCCAAGTGTTTTAAGACTTCATACGTGGCACAGTGGGAGAGACTTAAGCTAAATCTACGAACTTCAATTTTCCAGCAGCTGCACAAGGTGCATTATTATCTCAGCTTTTGATCGAGTTTTAGGCGTTAAACCCAATGTGATTATTTTTCTTGACAGCTAAAACAAACATAATCTAGCTGCCCAAAATAACGTGTTAGGCTTTTCAAAGTGTAATCGGACTTAAGCTAAAATCTGCAACACTATTCAAAGTGACGAAACTAACTCACAAGTCTGCCGTTTCGGACAAGTTAGAATTCATATACGTAGCTTAACTTCCCCCACCCTCCGTGGTATTTGGTGACATCTAAAACACTTAGAAATGGTGCAAAAACTATTTAGATCTGTCACCCTATTTCTCTTTCTTCCCGAGCATGGCTTGCCGGTTCTTTACCGCGTACTGAAGCTATTACAATTCGTTTGAACTAAAATACGAGGCTTGTGGTTTTTTCTTGGAAAGATGCTTAAAAGATCTTTTCTTTGAAACCCTAAGGCTGTTTTTCTCCTGCCCAGCCTGCTGACTCTTTGCCTCGCTTCTGAACTTTGTTGACATTCCTTATGTTGCGTGCTTCTGTTCATAGAAATCTCTTTGCATGTTCCCTTCTTTTCGCCTGTACAATATGCATGAAAGAGATCTATTTATGAATACCATAAGTCATAATTAATATCCATTTCAGCATGATAGACATTCTCCTGCATGATCCAAAAAGGAATTAATTTTAGTTAGTGTTTCTACGCTTATGGCCGAGTCCTCTGAACTCATTCAGTCTTAGCTGCGGGCCCTTTTTTGGCTGGGCTTGGACAAGCTTGTGCTTTATTGCAGCACAGACTGATGTGCATTTATTTACCTGTACATATTTTATGGCTTTTGGAGTATCGCATGTGCCATACTTGTAGCAGATCTTATCATATCTTGGCGACTGCTGGAGTATGCCGTACTTATTGGCATTTGTTGGCTAATTACCTCCGCCAAGGAATTTATTATTTAGTCGAGTTTGTATGTTTATTTGTCTGTCTGTCTGGCTATTTGGCTGTCTGTCAGTTTGTTTGGCTATCACCAACATAATCAAAACGTTAAGGACGGATCTAAAGGAAATTTAATGGGAATGTTAGGTATTGTGGGAGAAAGAAGTCGATGATTAACTTTTGGTGAAGATCCGTTCAGGGGCTTGTTCGTTTGTTTGTTTGTCTGCCTCAATTTTCTTCGTGTTATAACTCTAAAAGTTATTGACGGATATTTGTGAAATTTGTATAAGTTGTTAGGTATATTACAAAGAGTAAATAATAAAATTTTTCAGATGATTCATTTGTTTGTCTCTTTGTTTGTTTGTGTGTCTCTGTTAGATTCTATGCTTGTTAACAAAATGACTCAAAAAGATATTAACGGATCTTCATGAAAAATCAAGGAAAAGTTAGCAATAAAATAACCGTTAAAAGATATAAATAATGAAATTTTGGTTATGATCGGTTGGTCCGTATGTGTCTTTGACTAATGTTTATCAGAATGTTTGTTCGCAGTGTAACACGAAAAGTTATGAACGGATTTTAAACCAAATTACAGAAGCTGTTATTACCGTTAAAAGACATAAACAATTAAATTTTGGCGTTGATACAAAGGAAAGCATAGTTTCAGAACCAATTTGACTTTTTCATTTCCCTTGCCTTGCTTGACGGAGGTTATGCTCTCTCGAAGTTCTCTATACAGTTGGAACTATTTTGCCCTGTACTTCTCATAAGGGCAGCGCAACTGAAATTAGTTTTGTGGCAAGAACAATTGTCTTTCTTCTGGTCTTTGCTATCCACGTTCAAGGAAACTGAAGCACTGCGATCTCTGGAGCAACGGTTGCTAAAGTTGTTTATTCACAGCGCACCTTTGAAGTACTGATGGGTTTTGTTATTTGGAAATTGGCACTTATGAGAACGGACATTTGTGTCCACTGATTCTCTTTATGCGAGAAAATTCGGTCTGACGCGGTTTAACCCTTTTTCTACGAAAACTCCGTTCTTGCTATGAGGTTCTAAAAGAAGCTCATTGAAGAAACTATCATTGTAGTCACTTGAGCTCACCTACAGTTTAGTTCAGTCGTAAATAAAATACTATCACTGACTTCAGACGGGTTGTTTAATATGTTGTCCAAATTTCGAGAGAAAGAAATAACGCACTGGTTTTCATAATCAAAATTTTGATGCGGCATCTGACGATGCCGTCAGTACCGAATGGGTTAAGAGTTTTGCGAGGGAAGCGATACCATAATGCAGCATATTTTATTTATAACTTATGACCTCCGCCAAGGAGGTTAAGTTTTTGTCGTGTCTGTCTCTCTGTTTGTCTGTCACCAATATAGTTCAAAAAGTTATGGACGGATCTTTACTGAATTTACAGGGATTGTTAGACATGTTTGGAGTAACAGATGATTAACTCTTGGTGAAGATCCGTTTTTTTTTTTTTTATTTTGCCTATCTCATTTTTAATACCATAATTCAAAAAGTTATGGGTAGGTTTTTAGGAAATTTAAATGCGTTGGAATTAGGTATATTACGAAGAGTAAATGACCAAATTATTGTGATAATCTGTTACTGAGTTTGTTTGTTTGTTTGTTTGTTTGTTTGTTTGTTTGTGTGTCTCTGTGTTTCATTTTACGTCTGTTAGAAAAACAATTCAAAAAGTAATGAATGGATCTTTATTAAATTGATAGGAATAAGTAGAAATGTTAGAAAACATATGTGATCAAATTTTGGTGATGATCACGTTTGTCAGAATATTTGTTAGCAACATGACTCGAAAAGTTAAGAACGGATCTTCAAGAAAATTACAGTAGCTGCTATAACTGTCAAAAGGCATGAAAGATTTCATTTATGTGCTGATACAAAGGCAATCACAATTTTAGAACCATTGCTCTGCGAAATTATGTGTTTTCAAAGTGCCCTAGTTTACAGTTTTTAAGCATATTGTTGTACTAGGT
>LQNS02001578.1:5849656-5867235 GCA_001587735.2 Parhyale hawaiensis | reverse complement strand
TCCACTACTGCTAAGGCCAAGACACACGCCACATCAGGAGGGATTGGGTCGATCGTAACAGCAATAAAGCGAAGCTTGAGTACCTCCAAGACTAGGATTCACACACCCGAGGAGAAAGCACTGTCCCTCGCCTGCATCACGGGCATGTTGTAAGCTACGTGCCCTTCTGCTACGTGCTTCTTGGTCTTGCTGGAAAGGGAAGGTATTCTTGCTGTGCAGCGGAGGAGCATGCGCCCTCTGGCGAAGTGGTGGGGGCCCACGGTGAACTCCAGAACAGTCTGACTGCTCTCGCGACCGTCGAGGTCCCGCTCAGGTGGGACTATAGTCACGTAAGATGGGGGTACCTGTGGGACATAGGTACTAAATAAATGGTCAGAAGTACTGCAAGTCAGGTTAGGGTACAGATTAACTAATTTAATGTTATAGTGATATTATTATTAGTTTTGAAAAAATACAACAAAATCCAGGATATTAAGAACGATGAAACTAGTTATAAAGCGCTTGCGTTTAAGCGTCTAGCCCAGCGGGGGGTAAAGTTTTTGACTCAGGGCCACAGGGACTTTAAAATATTGATAGAGTGGCCAGATTAGGGCCCGATGCACACACATCAAGCAAAAACAACAACAGCATATACAACGCTTATAGATGCATTTACTTTTAAACTAGAATGAAAATGACAGTTTTGCTGCAGATGCGCATTATTAGAACAAATCTTATAATAAGCACCTAGATTAGTTCATGTATTGAAGATCCCGGATCAACAAACTGATGGACCGGATGTGAGCCTATCCATGGTCTAAACGGATCCTGGGCAGCATTGCTTCGTGGTATATATTTCAGGATACATTCAAATAATGTTCTAACCCTATACCACTAGAAAAGGATAATTCGAACACATGGAAAAATTAATATACAGTTTAGCAGGGGGTGGGGGTTAAAGATTAACAGTTACTGTTTATATACACGAATTCCAATGGAGCCGCTACCTTTGTTGAGTTTTTTTTTTGAGCTGTTCAGTCTAATTTGGGTTGACATTTTAAATCTTAATGACAATCCGCTGTCTACTCAATGATATGAAAAGAAAGAGAATATTTTTAATGTTTCCGATAAAAAACATTTGAAAATTTACTGATGTTACAATATTGATATGAATATATTAAACACCGTATATGGAAATATTCATTTGTTACACCTATACACTATATATAAATATCTAAATTGAGTACAGTCTATTCATATCATAATTTCTATATTATTATTCAACTCTTTATGTGGTAAAATTACAATAGTATCTTAAGCGCTCGCAGTAGTATCGGAAAATGCATAAGGGAAAACCTATTTTAATACGCTAAACTCCATAGAGACTCCATAGAAATTTATTTGCCACCAAAATTCATAAAAACAGGTATAGTCACCTTATGCAAGCATAGAAATGTTTCGACGTGGATTTAAAGCGTAACTCAGTTAATGTTCTAGCATACTTTAGATGTTGTTCATCGCTTCAATTTCTTTTTAAAACGTAGATGCTGTTCAAATAGCTGTTACTCTTCATATTCTTTTCAACACGTACTGAGTAAAATTTTAATTACTGTACGGTTGTTCCCAGTCGTAAAAAGATGGCAAGAATGTATTCGCAATTATTTTTATTATTATTATTTGTGGTGCGGATTTTGCAACTAGCTAGATAGAGATGAATAAATCATTCCTGCTGACATGGTCTTCTAATTATTCACTAAAACTTAGTTCGATGCTACGTAAGGTGGAGATGGTAGAGTTTTCTTCCTTCCAATTAAATTTTATCTTTTAGATGCTTGAAAGTCAAGCATCTAGCAACACCAAGGCTATTGTGGAATTTAGAGGAAACGCTCAGCAGCGTATCGTGGATACCAGCACTGGCCATATCAGGATAAAAATTTGGCGACAATCTAAATTATACTAAAAGTCTGTGAACTTTATTTATTTACTTGTTTCTTTACTTGCTTGTTTGCAAAGATTCTTCGCTTTAAGATTGGAAGAAATTCGAGTGATGAAGATTTAATTCGGCTGTATCAGTGATACCGATGATGAACCGTAGCTCGGCTGCATAAACGGGCACTTTAATCCAAAGGTAACACGGGAAATACAACTGGAAAACGTATCCTATAAATTGACCCTGTTTACAGGAAGAATATTGAATATTCATTGGAGCAACAAAGAAGCGTTTGATGGTGACTTGTACGGGTCAAAGTGGACAGTCAAATAGCGTGTGGACTGTGGCCAGCTGTATAACTCCTGTTTTTGTTTTTCGAAAGCAAAAAAGAAGGTGATGGTGACGCATCGGGTCACGGGCTGTATAACATTATACTAAAAATCTGAGAACTTAATTTACTTGTTTATTTACTTTTTTATTCAGTTACTTGCTAGTTTCCACCTTGGAGTAAATATTCTACTGGAGGGCACTTCCAGCCATTGTCGCTGGCAGTGGCTGCCTGCCGTTGTGGCAGTCAACCTAGCTAAGTGACTGCCAGTCTTACAGAGCAGTTAAATAATCCGCTCCTCATCAGTACCATCCAGCCAGCTCGTGGAATCTGCTGGCAAAATCTTGGAGCAAATCTTGAAAAAAAGGACGTTCAAGACGTGACAGAAATTTAAGGGGTTGGTATATAGGATATTCACTACTTTATTAATGCACTCTCCCTCCTGGTACCAGTCAGAATGGCGGGCACAAAGGCACACAGGTTCCGGTAGGAATTAGTGAACGCGAGCGCTCCAGTAGTATATTTACTCCAAGGTTTGCACGCAGGTTTTGCACTCTTGAATAGGAAGAAATTCGAGCGTTAAAGATTCAATTTGGCTGTATCCGTGATACGGAAGATGAACCGGGGCTCGGTTGCGCAAACGTGCACACTAAATTTAAAGGTGATACGGGAAGAGCAACTGGACTATGTAACACATATATTTCCCCGTGCTTACAGGCAGAGTGCTGAACATTTCTTTGAGAAGCAAAGAAGCTGGTGATGGTGACCCGCTCGGGTAACTGTGGCAAGAGTGGACAGTCAAATAGCCCGAGGTCTATGACCATCTGACTAATACCTGTTTATTATGGAAACGAAGAAGATGGGCACGTTGACCCGATGGGTCACGGGCCGTCTAGGAAGAAATGAAAATATTTCGTATCTGCTTAGCGTAAAGTGCTCGGATAAAACTTAGTTGAAGAAATATACGCTTAATGGATAATGAACTGAATATGGACAAAGCACCGCAAAGAGAAATATCTTGAAGATTACATATATCCGCAATGCACCAAACTTGGTGAAGCCCCCAGTGCCTTCGATTGTGAGGCACCCTGGCTCTCGCCATCAGTGACTCCAGTCCTTTCTAAAAAATGAATGTTATCCTACCTTCTTTTTCACTTGGGAACGGACAGACCAACCAACACACTGTGTATTATTTTATAAATGAATTCTTTTTTGTAGTTAATTACATTTCGAGTGCTGCAAAAACATTTTAAATCCTGAGTACTTTCAGTAAAAAACTAGAGCACTTTGAGCGCACATACCTCCGCCAAGCCAAGGTAACAAAAAATTCTAATTGGTTTTGAAACCATAATTTTTTGGACCAACACAGAAATCTACTCATTTGTGCCTTTTGATATCATTAATAGTATCTGTAATTTTTTGAAGATCTGTTCTTAACTTTTTGAGTTATGCTACTAACAATCATTATGACGAGCATAAGCCAAACACACAAACGAATCAAACGATTATAACCAAAATTTAATCATTTATTTCTTTTAACACTTCAAACAATTGAAGATCCATTCATCACTTTTTGAGTTGTTGTGCTAACAAACATCAAATCAAACAGGGAAAGGAATGGACCAACAAATTATTATAAAAAATTACTTTTCGTGATATAGCTAACAACTCATGTAAATTTTATAAAAATCCGTCAATACCTTTTTGAGTTAAGGTACTAAAAAACAGTACAGAAAAATAAACAAACGAACAAACGCAAGAACGGATTTTCACCAAAGATATATCTTCCGTTACAGTTAATATGCCAAACAAACCCTGTAAGTTTCGTAAAGTTCTGTTCATAACTTGTGAGTTATGTTCGTGACAGGCAAAAACAGACAGGCAGACAAACTTGACTGTAACATAACCTCTTTGTCGGAGGTAAATATTGGCAGAGTGTGCATCGATGTCGGAAAATTTCTAGGGCAAGGGAGGAAACACAAATTTCAAGAAAGTCCCTTCAATTTATGGCTGCAGAATAAATTTTTAACAAGACTGTTTCTTCTTATTTTACTCAAGTTGGGTCAGTCTTCGAAGAAACCAGGCCCAGATTTTGCGGAATGACCGCAAATGAACAAATGAAAATTCCATAATGTTACGAAGAAAATAATGGAAACAAAAATCAGAAAAGTCTAGAAAAACTGACAGATTTATGTAAGATATAGGTACAGTACATTGAATTAGAAATTCAACAAGGAATGACATCGAAAGCCAAAGAATCTCTCTTGTACACCAGACCATCACGTTGCCATGAGAAGTTCAGCTGACACGAGACCGTTGCTTCCGTCTGATGTTATTCAGAACTGAGGGTGTGAGGGGGGGGGGGTGCGTACGAGAGTGAAATTAAGTTCTTTTAACGAATGTGTTGCTGTGTCCTTTTAAACGGCAGGAAAGTGTTTAGCTTTCAGAGCTGTTTAATTTACTCTAAATTTGAAGAGACGTGTGAAAGTTTTCAAGTGATACTTGCTGAGAGAACTGACTTCACGATTAATATTTTAGTAATTTATGTAGCAGACTACAGTCGGGTTTCTACTGTCATGACAAGATGTTTACCGAGAGAACACGATCATTTGACTATCATCTGACAGGCCTTAGACAGCGGTGTTCCCATCCTAACAAAATGATACTTTTGATGTCTCCTAGGAACTGCAAAATTTGGAATATCATCTGATGCGAGCCCTGAGGTTGCAGGGACAATTCTCCCGCTGATAAGCAGCAGAAGATGATTGATTAACACGACGACAATTCACGCAGTTACTTCTGTACGTAATGTTGAAATGGTGGCGAATTCTCGTAAACAGCGTTATATATAGAGCATTTCACGATATTCTTGCTCCATGACTGGCGCAATCAGAAAAAGTATTGCGCGTAACATCTCTGGCGGTGAACACCGTCGTGCCAGTCACATCTACTCGCGTGATGAGTGCAGCAGGAGATGTAACTTGACATTGTGGTGCACTGCTGCTGTGGGAACCAGAGAATCTAGTTCTTTGTGCTAAAGAAACTTCAAGTAACTAGGTCTTTTAGCCATAGGGTAAAATGTTTCTCATTGAATAACTTGGAGACGTTAACTAGCGAGTTTGTCGTGGGAACAGCTTGAAAATTTGGGGGCTCAAATGCAAGTACTACCACAGGTAGCGTGCAAAACAGTTGGGTAATTCAGTGGTACAAATACAGACCCCGCCACAGCTACCGTGCTCAACAGCTGGATAATTCAGCACCACAAATGCAGGCAGAGCCCAGACGCCCAGCAGCCCATGCATCACGACTGCTCGCCATTCTGCCCAGCACTTAAGGATATATCGCAGCCACGCGGCAGCTCGTTGCGCCGCACCTCACCTGCCAGTCGTTAATGTACCACGTAATTGTGGCGGCCGGCGAGCTCCTGGCTGACTTGCATACCAGCCGAGCGACCTCTCCGACGTGGTAGCGACCCCGGGCTCCTATTATCTCAGGGGCGTCCTCAGGGATGTCTGCAGGGGGAAACATGGGGCAGTAATTACACCTAATGTGCTGAAGTAAAATTTCGACTCTTAGCCTGACATTGAGTTGCTAAGCTATACAATGCTGACTGAATTTAGGAATCGTTGTAAGCTGTTAGACACTTAACTGTAAATTGATTACTGGAATTTTGGGCTTCAATGTGACATCAACTACTGAACTCAAAAATGCGAATTGCAGCTTGGGTTCTTGATGAGACATTACATACCTAGCTGTTGAATGCCGACTGACCTTTGTGATATCATTAAGACATTAAGTACGTAAGGCTAGCGTGCTATATAACACATTATTGAATCCTAAAGAGCTGAAGTAAATTTCCGTTCTAGTTATTACATTACTCAACCCTAAAGTTCTACAGTCAAATCTCTTTACATGAGGCATCAAATAGAGTTATGTCGATAGACTACGTTGCGAGGATTACATTGTTTGAAGCGATTAGCATAGCCGATAGTTAGGGGTAGAGAGTTCATGTAGCTTTTGTACCACGTAAGAAGGGTGCGCATCATCTGTAGTAATAATGCCAGCATTTCTGTCTCAACTAAATTAACTGTGTGCTGTCAAATAGAACATTTTTTGACTACTATCTCATTGATCGTTGATTCGGGAACTGTATGTGCGACGGTGGTAGAGAGTACAATTTCCCTAAGTCACCTTTTCTTATTGTTCGTTTTAGCAATACAACTATAACTTTTAAACGAGAAGGAATAGAATAATGTACTAGGATTAAAGAGAAAAAAGAAAACAAGATGGAACAAGAAAGAAAGCAGAAAAGAAAGGAAAGAAATAAAAAAGAAATAAAAAGAAAGAAGGGAGAAAAAAGAAAGGAAGAAAAAACGAAAGAAAGAAAAAAACGAAGGAAAGAAAAAAAGAAAGAAGAAAGAACGAAAAAAGAAAGAAAAAGGAAAGAAAGAGAAAAGAAAGAGAGGAACTTTATTATAATTATGTGTTATTAGAATGGTATGCCCACAACTTTACAGGGGGCAACGGTCCAATGTGTACAAGTCACTAATAATAACTCGCGACCAAAATTAGCAGGCAGCGTATATATAGACTTACGATAATTGTTAACAAGGCTCACATATTGTCAACGACATTCTATAACTAATATTTTCCTAGAAGAGAAATGCCTGTTTATCAGTGTGTTTATCTCAGAGATATTGCTAGTAACGCGAATCCGTCAATAGGGAGAAGATGTATGTTACAATAGTGATATGGGGTTCACTGAGTAGTACAGATATCTAATCCCGGTGGACATCATTTTGATTTTGAATTGCACGTTTTACTCCTTCTGTTTACTACCATAACAGAATTGATACACAACTCATAACCAAAGCTGTACCAAATATTCGGCTGGTGCATGCTATGTTCAAACGAATGGCGGCAAAACTCTGAAGAAATATTCATCTTCTGGCAATGAGGTAACGGTGGGTAGCGGCCTCTTCCATGAAACTGCCGTTGTTTACGCTGAGGAATTTTTATCTGTCCGCTCTTACCACTGAAGAGAGCACCGAAGGAGTCTGCTGACACTAGCTCAATATTGCTGTGAATACAAAAAAAAAAAAATCTGCTTTCGATGCTTGGAAGTGTAGTATAAACGTTTTCATGTTTTTCTGCATTTATATATAATTAGATTCAGTAGTTCATATCATGTAACTGCCGTTGCCGTGATCTATTGATTCATTCGGGTGTATCAATTCTCATTACCAGTCTGTGATGAAACTTCACTAAAGCACAACTTTAGTCAGTATGGTGCACGTGGTCCCTACAGGAGCCCCAGTCTCCAATGAGAGGCAATATCACGCAACAGTTGCTCTATTCGGCTGTAAGAGCATGGGAAGCAAAGTTCTGTGTAGTTATCTGCAATCATATTGCACATTGAGTTATTATTGCATTATCGTTTAGTTACTTCGAGTGTAGGCGTCACAATGATATTTTCAAAGGTGCTGTAAGGGTGAAGAGCAGTCCATTTATCTCTCCCTGCATTGCATTGCACAACGATCTGCACAGTTGCATTGAAAAAAAAAAAAAAAACGAGAACATTCATGCCTTGTGGTAATATCTCGACTATTTACTACCTCCAGTCAAATTACTCAGAGGTTTCTGTGATATACTTCTATGTATGTATTATCAGTAGATCAAGCTATTTGCAACATCTTATATTAACATGCATAAATTATATGTACATATATGTTATAATCACCCGCGAACGAAGTGAAAGAGGTGATAATGTTTTCGTTAAGACTTAAGCATATATATATATATATATATATATATATATATATATATATATATATATATATATATATATATATATATATATATATATGTCTTTCCACCCAATAAGCGGTCGAAGGAGCTGAGCAATGTTCATAATTTTCTTGCAGGAAGTCTAGTGGGTTGCCCTCGATGTGACCCATGCCAAAAAACTAGGATTAGCTGGCCATCAAAAATGACGATGATGAAATCTGCTCACACCGCGCGTGATGGTCTTACGCAAGGAGACGTTCTAGTTTAGGAATTACTTCGGTCGGCAGCTTTTTGGATTAGTGCATTAGAACAGCGGTCGCTCCTTCAATCTTGCAATTTTCGCAAGATATCGAGCATCTTCCTTCCCTGTACTTAAAAGGAAAAGTAAAACGTGTACTAATGTTGCCCCAAATAGCCCTTATTGCATATATACCTAGCGTACTGACCAGGAGGTATCTTGTTGTCTATTGCATGCGTAAAGTGAAATTATTCTCATGAGGTAGCTAAGGACCTCCTCTCTGAAAAAATGGCCATTTCAGGAACTATCTGGTGTAATCGTCTGGCTGGTAGCAGAAATCCGTGCGTTTAGTTTGACAAGATATACTAAGTTAGCTACATGATTTCTGAATATATTTTCAATCTAATCATATTTGAACCCTTAAAAAAAGAAAAAAAAATATTATCTTCAAGAGTTTCTTTTTGAAAATACCAAAAAAAAATAAAGAAATTACCTCTTCCAAGAACACATATTATACGAGACCTCGTATAGCTGTGATTATTAAATTTCATTGAACTTTTAATAGTAACCAGTGAGCATTGAATTTCTTCTATTTTCTTCACCAATCATCAAATTTTCTACTCTTCCCGAACATTACAAGCGCAGCATCAGACTGTTCAGAATGTTGTGCAACAGACGTAGGTAATAAATACGGAATACAGAAGCACGTTGCCATGGGGCACCAGCCCCATCCTAAGAGTGTCGGCCCTAACAAAAGCAATCAAGGACTTCCATTCTTCTTCGGAACGGCCTTGTTTTTTCCCTAAAAGAGCTGACCTAAGGCCGAGCTTTTTATGAAGGGACAACTTCCACAGTCATTGAACATATCTTCACGGGACCACGACACATGGCCGCAGTAGTGCTGTGGTAGTGAAGCTGCAGAATAATCAGCACTCGTCAGCACGAGTTGCTCATTGCCCATCATTCCAAGAGAGCCGGATTGTGCGGGCGTTGGCATTTGAAAGCATCCATCAATATTAATTTGCGGAAGAGATGTCCAATGTTTGCCTGCATAAAGGCGAGATTAAGTGGTACAATTGAAGTCTAGTGGCTGTAATTACTTGACGCAATTCTCTTTAAGGAGAGCAAGTCTGGCGCGGAATGGACTCATGGGCAGCGAGTAATTCAGGCCAGCTCGGAACAATCTCGTGTCTAAATTGCTTCGTGCTTTTGCATTCGTCGGTGAGATTTGGAGCGATAGAACGGCGGTGTGAACCCTACGTAGGCACGTGGCTGCCGAGGGTAGGCCTTGAGACTTGCTTAGTGTACGTCCGGAGAGACCAGCCGGCTGCCAGGCATTATGAAGGAATAGTTGGTCTAATTAACTGAGTGGAACTTTGGGCTGTGAGGCACGAGGAAGAGGAACTGCTCGCTGTCAGGCTCTAGGAGGAACTGCTCGCTGTCAGGCACTAGGAGGAACTGCTCGCTGTCTGGCACTAGGAGGAACTGCTCGCTGTCAGGCACTAGGAGGAACTGCTCGCTGTCTGGCACTAGGAGGAACTGCTCGTTGTCAGGCACTAGGAGGAACTGCTCGCTGTCAGGCTCTAGGAGGAACTGCTCGCTGTCAGGCTCTAGGAGGAACTGCTCGCTGTCCGGCTCTAGGAGGAACTGCTCGCTGTCAGGCACTAGGAGGAACTGCTCGCTGTCAGGCACTAGGAGGGACAGCTCGCTGTCAGCCACCAGAAGGGACTGTTCGCTGTCAGGCACTAGGAGGAATTGTTCGCTGTCAGGCACTAGGAGGAACTGCACGCTGTCAGGCACTAGGAGGAACTGTTCGCTGTCAGGCACTAGGAGGAACTGCTCGCTGTCTGGCACTAGGAGGAACTGCTCGTTGTCAGGCACTAGGAGAGACTGCTCGCTGTCAGACACTAGGAGTGACTGCTTCCTCTCTTGCATGCTCCACCAAACGTAGGTTGCGCAATTGCGGATGAGGTCCAGCTGCACTCATACGTGCCACCCGCCCACCGTCACCAATGGAACAGCCAGGAACGATTTTTATCTCCACTATTAACCGCTCACAGCGGACTTGTGTGGCAGTTTTGAAATAAGGGTAAAGCAGCTTCTTCCGATGACTTTCATGTGGGAGCTGCAGGGGATAATACCCTGGCATTATGTTGCACATCCTCTCTCCTACAGAGTAAGGCTATTAGAATGACTCGAAGCGGCTGCAGCGTCGCAAGTCCAAGTTCTTCCAGTTCAATGTTTTTATTACGCGAACACATTATATTATATAGCAGTAACGAAGTGCTCTCTGTTGTATCTTGCTGAGCGATTTGAAGATAAATGGTTCATTGGACGCTAAATTACAAATAAATTTTACGTCTTTTACTTTGGTGAATGTGGTACGTAAGGTTATTATTTTAGAAATACATCCTAGACGTCTTGCCTATAGAGTAAGAGCCACAAGTGAGAACTGTATCTTGCTCTCCATAGTAGGCTAGGCGCTGCACCGTACTAGGTGTCTGCGATTTCGTTATTTGGGCGATATAAACTAAATACTAACTTGCCTTAACTTGTTTGGAACTTCACCTTACTAGTTCGATCATCACATAGGATAAATTTCGGGCGACAATATTAAACCCAAGGAAGTAGAAACCATCTCAAGCGTAATCGGTCTGATATCATCTTGAAGGCTCCGTCACTCATAGAAGTAAGATTAATGGTCATTTCAGTTACTTTCCCACACCACATAAAACTTCTAATATCAGCAGCAATCTTCGTTGTATCTACTGACTAATTTCCTCACAGTACGTATTGCAAGACAGTAAGTACCTCGTGCCAATTTTACAAACGAAGCGTCAATGCATGTATGGCTCTCTGAGGTATTCTGCCATACTCTGCAAGGAAAGTCCTGAATTAAAAAAAACGCATTTTTGGGATGGGTATATTTTCGCCTACCGTTTGTTTGGGGTAGATGGAAGGAAACACTCCGGTGACGTCTCGTCTAGTGTCGTTATCACTTGATTGCCCGAGGTGAGCGTGCTGAACATACAGAGGAAGTTCTTACGAGTCCTGTCGTGCCATGTGTACATACTTTATCTTCTGATCGCTGCTGTTGACTGACGAATGTTGTGTCGTAGCAACAGCACCGATAGAGGCCAGCGTGGCTATCGGAGGCCGGTAGTAAAAATGAAGAAAACTAGCACATGCGTCAGTACGACTCAATCATTGTGCCGTAACCGCTTCGGGTGGTCAGCCTCGGTCGAACTTTACTACAACCATAAAATCCACTTCAGCTAAGAATTAGGTGACGGTGCCCAATGAAGGAGATGTTTGAATCTCAGTTATCATTAACTTATAGCACAAAAAGGTCTGTTGCTTACAAATATTCTAGTCAGATCGTTTCAAAGGTACTCAAGAAAGCACGTATCCCGATACCATTGGAAAGCTGGGAACTATAAAGGGTTGGTATCATAGTAGTTTTATATTTACATTTGACAGACAATAGCTAGAATATAATTATTATTAATATTAGTATTGCTTCAATTATTTTTATTTATAGAGGAAAAAATTAATTTTAAATTAACCTTGATTATGAGCACTTGACTTGCCACCTAGTGAACCTTACGTCATTTTGTCGTCAGAATAAAAACAGGAGTAGAAAACAGCTGATTATAGCTAAAGCTGTCCTATCAAATTATTTAGCTACTAAATAAGTCCAATCAAATTTTTATCCGCATCTTGAATAAAAGTTTAATTTTTACTGCAATGCAATGACATGCGCCATTTGTAAGCTCTCCTTCGAGCATCTTCAGCACATTGAATTGACGCCTAACATTTTTAGAGCGTGTTCGATGGGGCACTAAAGTTAGGCTGTCGAGGCCTGACTTGTTCCAAACTTCCGACAGAAGCTTTGAATTTGTCCCTTTGAAAGTGTTGCAAGTGTTAAAAGAAACGCAATTACGCTGAGCCTGTTCAAACCTCCAGTTTAAGTAGAAAAATTGAATTTCTGGCTCTCTGGAAGTCTCGTCGGTAACCGATTGAGGGTCAATACCTGAAGCTCAATTCAGCAGGTCGAAGCCACCGAATCGGCTTAAAGTTTTGAGTAAGTTTAGCCTCGTAGGCTTACGTTTGGCACAGAACTGAACACGCTCGGAGCCAGTCTTTTGGGAGTCGCAAAGTCATGTTGACAAGGGCGTAACAAAAACTATATTCGGACGATGAGTTGAAAGGACGCGTGCATTTAACTGTCGTGTGAACACTGGACACTCCTGTATGAGCTACAGTGTCTGCAATTCTACTCTTCTTGTCCCACGTTAGTGATAAGGATATAAAAATTTTCAGGATGTTGTGGGCTTGCAATGAGCTCGTCACCAACAAGTTCTCTACGATTTATTACCTCTGTCAAAGAAATAATGTTTTCGCCAGGACTTTATATATTTATTTAACATTTTTTACTTGTCTGTTTGGCTATCTGCTTACAACATAACGCAAAAAGTTATGGATGGATCTTTATGACACTTGCAGAAACTGTTAGGAACGTCACGACGAACAGCGAATTATATTTTTGGGGTGATCACTAAGACAGTTTGTTTGTTTGTCTCTTCGATTGCTTCTCTGCCTGCTAGCAACGTTACTAAAAAATTATAGACAGAGCGTCATGAAATTTACAGAAATTGCTAGAAATGCCATGAGGAATAGATGATTCAATTTCGGTGATGATCCATTGGTTCGCTTGTATGTTTGTTGGACTGTTTGTCTATAGCAAAATAACTCACAAAGTTATGGACACATTATAACAAAATTTACACGAGGTGTTAGCATAGTCGCTTCGAACATATTATTAAATAGTCTTGATGATCTGGAAGAAGTCCAGGATCGTTGGCCATTTGAAATTTTTGTTGGTATTGCGCTGCCTGGCTGAGATGTGCGCTGTCGGAGTGTTTCTTTAATTTAATTATCACAATCTTCAATTCTGTCTTTGGTTCGCATGCGAAATTTGAAAAGTTGTTGCGGCGTGTGACTCTTTTTGTCGTACGATTACAGCCAGCATGTGGAAGTACACTCTCCAAATGAACCCATATGTGTGTAGGCTAAAGTTAAAGCTGCAAACTTCTCCCATAATTTTGAGAACCTAAGACGCTACTCACAGGAAACATCATCTCTAGAATCTGAAGCATTGCTCTCGACACCTCCATAAAACTACGTACCGTACGGAATATATGTACACACAAAGTTCTGTTCTTAAGTCTTGCAGAAGTTTTCACCTCATCACGTAAAGTTTGGCCCGTAATGAATATCATGAGGACGGCGCCTTCAATTACGCGCGCTCGAGGTGAAATACTCACCGAAGTTAGCGCACAAGTTTGGCGGTTCTTTGAGTTACGAGTAAACAATTACTGGCGAAGCAATTATACCTTTTATGCTATGGACCGTCGGCGGCAATTTATGTCTCAAACATCATCGGCACATAAGAAAAAAGCTGAAGTGGCAGCCAAAGTTATGTTGTTACCGTCTAACGAAGCAAAATGTTGTCAAGGATGAGCATTTTAATTTAAATGTTGTGTGCAGATGTTGGGGGTAACGATGCGTTCAGCGATGATCAATGTAGTATATGTACTACCAGTCAATTAAGATAAAGTTAAAATGATAAATGTGAAAGCATTATAAGTACTAATCCTATATAAAGATTTCTTCACAATGCATGCAATTGAGAAGGAATTATAAGTAAGATACAGATTTTTTTGCTCGAAACCACTGTACGTGTTATGAGCAGGGATAAACATACATGTTCATAACAAGCATGTGTTCATATTTGTCAAGCTTATATTAAATTGTTGGCCATGTAGACTTTTTCTTTGCTTAGTGTCAGTCTATTGGGGAATAAATTATCAGAAAGAGGTGATTAGGTCCAACCGTCAGTGGACAGAATGGAATTTTCTTTTGGCTTTCTACCGATTTGTTCTTCATCTTATATGTTATAGTAAACTATTAGGTGAGCAATTAACTTGCTAGGTTGGTATTAACTAATATTCATAAAAAAAAACAATAATTATAATGCTGAAAAGTCTATCGATAAATGGTTCAACCCTTAATGCTGGGCTAAAAGCCTAAGTTTTGCAGCCAAAGTGTCACATTGTTTACCTCAGAAACCTGATGTGAGAAACGGAAACCCTGATTTTACTTGATTTTTGCTCCCAAAATTTAGTTAAAATCCGTTAATTGTCCTTTTGCCAGAACAATTCCGTTGATATGTGTATTATAATGTTGGAAACTTGTGTGATACATTGCCATGCATAAGAGAACTGTTCAATCTAAAGTAGCGTAAGGAATCTAAGCAGAAGTATGTAATGCAGGAGAACTGCAATGTAATGAATTGTAAGGCAATGTACAAAGTAATATAACACAGAAATACAGCAGAAACTTTTATAGACATTACAAAGAAGACTCGTACAGAAGCATTGTACTGTATTTTTCACCTTCTAGCGAAGCGAAGAACGCTAATTATATTGTTGTCGAAGATTTATGCATGATTGTTTATTTCGTTGTCCACCCTAAAAAAGGAGTTGAGCAATGTTCATAATTTCTGCAGGATGTCCAGTGGGTTGACCTATATGTGAAAAATGCCAAAACTCTAGAGTAAGTTGGCCATAAAAAATGACGGTGCTGAATTTGTAACTCCTGGCTCTTTCCCCCCCTCCCCTTATTGCGGGTAATGTTCTTTCACCACGAGGCGTCTTAGCTGCACATATGACTGCAATTATTGTATGGCAACTTTTTGAAAACACGCACTTCCTCAACAGCCTAAACTGGGCCTTGTCCGGCAGTTAAAGATGCCGCTATCAAATCATTTTCCTAAATTTTGCGGTTGATAGATCCAACGCGTATCCAGTTTTTAAACCATAATCATATAAAGCTTGCTGCTAGTGACGATATTTTCGTCCTTCATGATTATTTGGTGACTAACGTCACTTCGCCTTATATTGCAGTTCGAATTTTTTTAGGTTTTGAATAAAGATTTTTCTTTAAATTTACTCTAATATGAATTAGATGTGCAGGTTTATATGAAACTGTATTCAGTAGGCAAAGGAGTTAACCTTTTGTAGTTAGTACAGTACTATACACGCATACTTAAAACTAGTGGTCAAATATAGAACCATTAAAATTTCTTTAGCTCTATAGAGTTAGAAACTTGAATTCCTAAAGTCCTGTATTGATTAAATACGACAAAAGGAAGAATACCGAGAAATATAAAGCCGGGTGGAAAGTAGAAAGTGAAAGATTTGATAACCATATCCCCTTTTTGATTCTTCCTTATTTCTATAAAATTTTCAACACAAAACATATTTTGATGGTTCAAATTTATACCTGATATAACTTTTAGTATCATACGTGTGCCCACATGTCTAGTTTCAAACTGACTCATATACTGCTGAATATTCCTAGAAAATATCGCTTCCTTCACAAATTGTAGGCCCCGCAAAGAAAATTGCAGTGCAACTCACGGCCGATGGCAATTTCCTGTCACATTCAAACCTTCCTATTTTAATAAACGAAGAAATATCAGGATGCAGAAACGCATCGGCTTTCACGAGTTTCGCAGATCTAAATAAGAAATTTCAGCGCTAAACAGGCAAGAACTCGGGGGGCGAGAGTCCCTGACGCGGCTCTTCGATTGCTTCACTGAAGGAAGAACGATGTCGATGCAAATGATATGATCGTTTTCTGCTGATTGTTTCATAGATTAGAAAACCTTTTGTGAGAGCCTATACGAACATTACTGGCATTATGATGCCAGGCCAGCGTTGTTGTGCGAGAGAAAAGATATCAATAATTGGCAACACGAGTGGCAGAGGAGTTGTTGTACAGTAGTAGAGATAGAGATACGTTTTGGGGTGTATTGGGAAAGCCCTCAGGGGTATCTTGTGGTAGGCCCTTTCCCTGCCACAATATATTTGAGCCTCATGCACCCAGGGGTCCCTAGTGCCTTCTCCGGAGGTGATATTGCAGCTTGCCGCAGTTCTTATTGACGAGGTTAGATTTGTTAAGTTAGGTAGGCTATCAATACTTCCCCCTTCTGTTTCAGGAGGTGGGTCACTGATCGCGGTGGTCGACCTAGACTTCTACATTCTCTTTTTTTCGTTTCCTCTCCCTGCGCGGCGTACCTGAGCGAAAGTGTTCAGCCGTGCCCGGGGGTTGGAGATGCACAACTTGCGCCTTTTTCCTGTCAGTAGCGCACTGACCACTTACAATCTGAGACCTCCTGGCAGAAAAGCCGAGATAAAAATCATTGATATGTTGAAACGAGACGTACCTCGCGTCCTAGTGGTGCTCGAGCAGGTGTCAAACCACAGGAATAGTTCGGCTCGAAACAGACATTGTGACCCTGATGCGCTAGTAAAGTTTGTACTACTACTGTATTGGGAAGGCTTCAGGGCATACGCTGTATAGTTTCGACGATAAAATGACGATACTCGTTCTTTTGAATTGCGTGTATTATTGCCATAAAGCAGTAACAATAGTGAAGGCACCACTTGGTATCAATTTAAGATAAGAATTGGAACTTTGGGAGAGTAAATTGCTCTTAAGCTTAGGGACGCATTAGCTGTACACACAGCATGGTAACGGTCAACATTACATTATACACTTCATTTATGGGTAATGATCGAGTTTCGAATTGGCACTAGACTCTATGTTCAAAAGGTTACAGTCGGCAATTTTCGAAATACAGTTGCGAGCATAATTAAGGGACGAAAATAAAAAAATCATATCTCAAAAACTGTAGAAGGTTCAACGCTGAAATTTTAACAAAAAAGAGGTATTGGGATTTCTAATAATATGCTAAGAATTTATTATGATCCGAAGGATAAAAAAAGTTTTGTATATTTAACTTATAATTATGAATTTAGTGTGAGCAGAATTAAGGGACACTTGACAAAAAACGCAACAAAACAACAAATTTAACAAAAACGTTCATACTTAATCAATATTTTGTGAACGATCCTTTATGTTTGATGACTTCAACACATCTTCGAGGGCAAGATTAAATTAAATTGCGGCATCGTTCAATATCAATCCTGCCCCATTCTTTTTGAAGCTTTGTCCACAAAGCCTCAGTGTTTGTTGCATTTCAAGCCATGACTTTGTCACCCAAGACTTTCCACAGGTGCTCTATGGGGTTGAGATCAGGACTTTGAGCAGGCCAGTCAAGAGTCTCCACCCCTTCCTCATCAAGAAACCTCAACACACATTTGGCTTTGTGGCAGGGTGCGTTGTCCTGCATGAAAATGGGGCCGTCAGTGTCAGAATTGTTTAAGATTGGCAAAACATGATCTGCC
>LQNS02001578.1:5792312-5803072 GCA_001587735.2 Parhyale hawaiensis | reverse complement strand
TATGCAAGTTTCGTAGTTCTGCTGATTGGTTTGAAGTTTCGTTCCCTTGAAGACGGGCTACGTTTAGTAGTTCGAAAGCTTGGGGCATATTAAACATAAAACCCAGAAGACTTTTGAAAACTACCTTAGCAATTACTGATATGTATGGTTGCCATCTCTTTTACAGTTTCGACTATATCCAGCTTGTAGTATACCTTCAGTGCAACAAAGCGTTTCCGAGAAATTTTACTGAAAATAGGTTGCTGAAAACAGAAGAATCTTTCATCAACTTCTGCGATCTGGCAACAACTGTGGGCCGAGGCAAAGAACCCTGCACGGCTGATATGAAGTGCTTTCCTGGAAATAGTGCTAGCATTAAAATGTGGAACAAGAAGGTGCAAGGAAATAGCAGCAATAACCACTTTGACAAATTCAAGAGCTACTCCATATCCAACAAGGCAGGCTAGCTTGTTTGTGATGCATGGCTACTCAGGAAGCTACTGAAATAATCCCAGTTATGGCACATGACTTTGAAAGGGCACCAAGACGGATATCCTTCAGTAGAAATAGATGATAGGCTTAGCTCTTTGTTGCATTAAGGCTTTGAAATCCTTGTAGGAGTTCCATGGTTTTGATTATTGTCTGGTCCAAAGAGACATTGCCCAGGACACAGTTGTGGTGAATGTCAATTTATAATATTAATAGCATGGTTCCTTCGTTCGTTCGTGTGTTACGCTCTTCAATTATAGATAGAAGAAAATTGGAGCGAATAGCTTTCAAGTTCAGCAGCTGTCATCGGTAAAATAGCTTGGACGAAAGTCGGTAAAATCTTCAAAATAATGTGAATCAGGCAGCATTATGAAGCTAACGTAGGTATCTATGATACGGCGGGGATCATCAATCGGCTGCAACTGGGCAAGGTTTTTCTGATAATTATTTTTATGCACCTGAGCTGTTCTGTGTCAGCGAGTTAGAATCTGTATCAGTGTTTGCCGTTACCGTGGGAATTCCGCCAGGATGCAGATTTCGTAATCAAGTTTCTTTTCTAAGGAGATAGATGACGAGGTGGCAGAAGAAGGCTAGAGTAAAATCCTTATCCCTTTATTATCTGAATGCATTTCTTACTACGTTGGATATTTTGGCGATCCTCTTCCCTTCTGATGGAATTCAGTAGGCAATAATCTAATACTAAGAATGACCGTCGTGTGTTTATATATTTGCATTTATATATTTATAGGTTTAGTGTCACGCTCTTAACGAAATAGATAGGCAAAAATTAACTCTGCCCTTCCTGGTTTCATCAGTGAATTCATCTGCTTGAAGACTGTGGTCATACTGCAAAGCTTCATAAAAAACTGATAGGCAGAAAATATTCCAAGTTACAGATGATGGCACTCGAACAGCTAGTATGTTTGATTCCGGTCTTTCTTTGACAATGTTGTAGTCCAGTCGATGTAGATGCACACAGCTTCTCTAAACAATCTCTCCCATCGTGTTGTGTACTCTCATCTGGGATTTCCTTCTTTCAAGCTTCAGTTGATACTCTATTACTTTGTTAATTATCGAGGCAACTGGTAAGATATTCTTGAGCGGTCAGCAGGTGCGTAAAGATCACGATGATTTCTCGGCAGCAAATTATTTTCTCCACGTTTTGGGTTCTTCTTTCAACAGAGCAAGTTATCTCTTGAGGAAAAATTTCAGAGTCCGAGTTATATGCCACCTTCGAGTATCTTGGATACAGAGCGCCGTATTTATTAGAAGCAATATCGACTTCGTGCAAAAAACATCGCTTTTTGCGTATCACCAAAAGAAAGCTTGGTTTTGTTTAACCTTGCACGCTTATCTGTACGGTTCCCTAATTCAAGTTGACAGTTGCGCAGAATCTTTCACAAGGAAGTTAATAAGAGCCTTACATGTCTAGAAGGGAGCTCAACCGTTTACCCATATTAGCTCATAACTTGAGAAATCATGAAGAACATGTCCCGTGAACACGCGGCACTACCAAGACAGGCAGCTCCCTGCTATACATGTAAGCTCTGCCTTAATATGTTTGCGATGATGCTACAGGCAACACAAGACGGGTCTTCACAAATTTATCGCTGAAATTTTTGACAGCGCGGGCACTCTATTTAGACCATATTGCAGAAGAAGGCTAAATTTGAAATACAGTACTTATCATTATTGACAACGAATGCAGTTCTTGCTCTTCCAGCTTCTCTTGCCGTTCCCGTGGAGTCTGACATTCATTACTTTTCTCTGCATCGAAATTATATTTTTTGTTGGTTTACGATGTATACATTCAGCAGAAAATCAGTGCAGCTTAGAGGAACCGATTTTTTTCGGTGTAGTAGCTGTAGTAATTTTATGTTCAAATTTCTTGGGTGAGAAAATTTTGCTCTGCTGAAACTATCTAACTGTGTATTCTGGATACGCAGCGGAAATGAAATTCAGTGATGTTTCAGCGCTTACTAATACAGTTATTTTTTTGCATGCCATCTAAGGGAGGGAAGGAGCGTGCTGCAGACGAATAATAGTACTGCTCAGAAGAAAGCTCGTATCTCTTACGATAATGTGAGTTGGCCGTCGTAGCGTTTTCCTCTGTATGTATTTTAGTAAGGAAAGTACAATCAATGAAGAAGTGTCATCAGAAATTTCTTGTGATGAAGAAGAAGCAGGTCAAAAAAAGAGAAGATTCCGCACCGGCTTATATTAAGCTAATATGTTGATGATTATTGTGTGAATTTTTTCACGCGAAGGTCCACTATCGCTTTAAACAAAGCAGAATAATGATGGGCTATTGATCAGTATCCACGGGTCCCGAAATAGTGAGATAAATCGAGTACGCCGACAAAAATTGAAAGCGTTAGAGTAGGAAGCGCTAAATTGCCTGTAAGCTGTGGAAAGTGAGCTTAGGAAAGGTGTTCAAATATATTGGAAAACAATGCAAGAAGTACAGTCATGTTTCTGTCTTTATCAAGACACTAGTGCGAATTCTTTGCTGACGGAATAAAGTCGTGATTATTTAGTGGTGAAATAAATATACTAGAAGAGGTTAGGCGAGATGAAAGGTAGACGGACTGCGTAACGAAAGACAGGAGTAAGCGACGGACGTCAGCTCAGATGGGTTGGGTTAAGTTAGAAGCACTACCTCAGGTTAAACTATGGCAAGTGAAAATATTTACCAACCGTAAAATATCCCCGCGTCTCGTCGAGGACAGATATCTACTGTAAATAGTAGGACACTATCCTCATATGAGGTTAACTACCCTTGGAAGGACAACTACCCACTGGGAGAACAACTACCCTAGAAGATAAATACCCTTGGGAAGTTCACTACCCCTAGGATAATAACAATACCTACTGGGAGGGCAACTACCGATTTGCACTATTAAATACAATAAAATTAGATGTGTAATTAACTACATTAAAATCTCAAACAAGCATACCGATACCATGAAATTTTCCAAATACCCAAAATAAGGTTTGTAAACCGTGAATGTTTTCACGGGTCCAGCTAGTATCAATAATGCTGCAAAGCTAATGTGATGTTCATGGTTTTAATTGCCAGGAGGTGATAAAATATGCTAGCTTGTCCATGGTAAGTGTAAAATGTTGAAAAAATGACGTTACACATAGTCAAGTGTGACTTACTTCGATGAATACATTATACTTGGAGACTTGTGGTGTTGCGAGTAGTCAAACGGTAACCTGGTGTAGTTATTGGTCAATCAAGTGTCAAGTTTCCCTTTAAATGTGTAGACCTTCACCAGTTCAGGGAGTAATAGAATGTATGCATTCATTTTGGCCACATAACGATTCACAAGCTCCTTATATTGAACTCTCTGAGTACGTCATTACGGTAAAAATGCGCCTATCTACAGTTTTCACATATATGCCAGTAATCAAGGGAAGCTAACTCTAAATACGGAATGATGTTGAAAAATGTAGTTTTTATGGATATGTGGTTAATTTAAATTTATTCCCGCAGTTTTTTGGAATTATAGCCCTCCCTCTAATACTAGGCTAAGAGACCTATTAGCGTAAAGTAATAACAATTTTTATTGATGAAAAGAAACAGATTTCTATTTTAGAAGTGTATAGTCTTTGATGAGAAGTAAATGCGTTTGTTAGAATGTAGCAATGTCAGAAGCGCATACTAACATCTGTGGCATGCTGTGTGGCTTTGGAGGACTGTAAGACAAAGTAGTAAATGAATTGGGTCGGATCGGTAGAGCTTTAATATTTAAAAAGTATATTTTGAAGTTTTAATTAATCAAGCATCATTATAGAGCAATGGTGGCTATTTTTATTCACAGCGACTATATTGCCCATGTCACACGGCATTTACGCAGCGTAAGTTAGGAGTAAACAAATATATAGGTATCCCATATAGGCATTTGCAATGCACGCCATTCTGTACGCTACCCTCGGAGCTAGAATACACGAAGTGCGTATCAAATAATTTTAGCTAAGGCTAGAGCTCTCTAAATAGGCTGTATAGCAAGTGGCTTGGGCCTGGCCGAATATAGCTGTCGGTTCAGCATGAGCTGTAGGACGTGGAGGGCGTCATCCTACGTCGTCGATCTGCAAGATGCTTCCGCTGCTACAGAGAAACAATGGCGCCGTCATCGGTGTTTGTCTGCTGCTGGTATTTACTGCAGCAGTACAAGCTCCTCACCATCTCTTTTCTATGATCATAGTGAAGTAATTGTCACTCCGGCACCGCGAACAATTATGGATAATAACTAGATTTATCCACTGAGACTCACCACCTTCGGTTACTTCACAAACTAAATAAAGCCGTCTATTACCCTAGGAGTATATAATCGCACTCTGTATATTGCAATTTGTTAGACAATTTTCCCATAAGAAGAAGTTGTTAACATCATGCATTAGAAAGCGCAGGACGTAGGACAGATAGGTTAAATACACTCGTAGTTATTCAAGAACGGATGCTATAGCTAGGCGAAGCAATAACGAAGTTCTTTATTGTTATAATTTTGTCTAAGGAGCTCGAAGTGAGTATACTTATTTGCATACTCTGAGCTGCGAAGTTTACTCGTTCATTTGCATAATTTTTTGTTTTCTTTATTGGAACCGGATATACAGTATATAAGCGGTTACTGGCGTCGTGGTAACTCGAGTCGCCGAAGTCATAACCGCTTTTCGGGTTGTGGTTGCTGCATGATTTTTAAGCGGCTAGGTCATTAGCGTAGCACAACTACTCTGAAGTTGTGATTACAACACGTTTCTACTTTACCAAGAGCAGCTCGTGAATAGATAGTAAATTCAAGTTTGTTTTGCTATTTCAGATATTATTAATTCATTGGTTAACAACTGCACAGAACTGAATTTTAAACATACAACTAGACGACCCGTGGCCCGTTGGGTCGTCATCACGATCGTCTTTGCTTTCGCAAAAAAGCAGGTGTTGTATAGCTGGGCATAGACCACCCGCTATTCGGCCGTCCTCTTCTGCCCGTCAAAGAGCGGCCCGTTCGGTTCACTATCAACAGATTCTCTGCTTCTCTAACGAAATATTCAACATCCAGGATGTAAGAAAGTCAAATTATTATACGTTACGTATTTCAGTTGTATTGCCAATGGAACCGCCGAATTGATCATACCCGTTCTTGAGGCCCAGCTCAGTTTAACTTTCGTATCACAGATACAGTCGAATTAAAGAGCTAATCCTTGGAAAGAATGCGGCTACTTCCCCCCCCCCAATTCCTCGAATTTCTTTTCGTGTAATAGTGAAGATGTGTCATACAAGACACAAATAAAGAAGACACAAGCGAGACCGGTTCACAGACTTTTAGTATAATATAGATGGTTGATTCGAAGCCTAATCATCACAATAAGAAGAGACACAAGGGCAAGCATAAAAATAAACTATTATACACATTCAAACCAGCCGGCTTCGACTTGAAATGCCATTATCTATCAATGCTTCTGGAAAGACAAAAACAAAGAAAAGATATATCGTAAAAGTATAAAAATTATACTTCTAGTAAAACATAGCTTGATCATCAGGTCACTACGAATAACGGTGCATCACAGGCAAAATAGAGACAAGGATTGGAAGAAGAAGGAAAAAATAAAAAAAGAACAGAGATCATTACACGTATAGTGTCACCGCTCTCTGGTCGGAGTTCAAAGGTCATTTATAGTTTACTATATATGTATATATACTACACACGTCGACCTTTATTGTTTGTCTTTTCTTCACATGTTTCTTTTTCCTCTCCTTGTCTTCCTTTTATTTATCAAGTACCGTTATTCACAGCAGCCTGATGATCCAGCAATGTTTTACTCGAAGTTTTGTTCGATGCTTCTACGGTATGACTTTTCTTTGTTTAATTCTTTCCAGAAGCATTCATTGACAACGACGTTTTAAGTCGAAATCAGCTGGTTTGAGTACATATAATAGATGATGTTTATGGGCATCCTTGTGTTGCTCTTTATTCTGAACACTGGGTAGTGCTTTTGTTACCTTTTTTGCAAAAAGCTCTATTTACTTCAGAGCTAAATTAAGAATTGCTTATATATGCTTCTTTGTATTAGGTTCCGTGTCCGGAATTTTCGCCGCAAGAAAATTCGCGGCAGGAAAATTGGACGTAGGAAAATTGGTCTCATGGAATTTTCGCCGCACGGAATTTTCGCCGCAACTCGGTACAAACTGCATTCGTGTACGTTCTATATCAGGTCACGTTGCCATATAAGGCATCATCTGAACCTTTACTAGTTTTACCATTTACACTTCTAGAGTTTATTTTAGACAATATTGGCATGCCGTTTTTCCGAAAACTGAGTACTGTATAATTGTTGGCATATAGCTAGCTATAATGTTTTGCCCATCACCTAGTTCAGTATTTTTTTTCGCATAGATTAGAATTAGAAGTGTTTTGAATATGGAGTGATGGATGACACTTTTAATTCAGTGAATTGTTTTTGTGTTTCCGCAACTTTGAATTCGAGTTAACTAGCTGCTAGTTGAATTTTTTAACAGTGTGGATCAAATTTATTGGCAGACTTTACCCATACAGCGGTTTATACAGTGAAAAAGAGTAGAGGTGGTGCAATACTTGTGGATGATGGCAATTATATATATATAAATGGATTTGATAGAAAATATGAGTAAAACCTATTGGAAGTGGGAACTAAAGCAGTGGAAAGCAAGAGTGCATGCCACCCACGAAGATGATACTCTGCCAATATGCGCAGCATTTGGTGATCATTGTCATTCATCAACTCCCATAAAGCCAACAATTTCTAAAGCAAAATCAAAACTGAAGAACTTAGTATTAGCTTCTCAAGGTGGTGCACGCACCCTGATTGCTGAAGCAGCAAGAAATCTCGACAATAATGCCCTATCTTGTACGCTGTCTATATCAAGCTTGTCCCACTATATTAGAAACTTTAGACAGTCAAATAACCAAGCACTTCCAATTTTAGCTGGACGCAATGGTTACATAATTGCAGAGGTAAATCAGGTCGTTGAAAAAAGCGAGTAATATGAGCACTCCACGCATTTTTCTTTGCTTCCGGTAAATCCACATACACCACATTACCACACTATCTTTGGTACTTACACGCCCAGGGCTCCATAGTTTACTCTTTTATATTGTAATTTGAGCTTGTTCTGTTAGACACGCCAATTGCAGTTTGGACCTAGATGATTTTGTCAGTCATAAGTTCATAACCCCGTGAATGGACTTTGTTTCGATTGTGCACGGCGAAAATTCCATTCGCCGAAAATTCCGTGCGGCCAATTATCCTACGCCGAATTTTCTTGCGGCCAATTTTCCTGCGGCGAATTTTCTTGCGGCGAAAATTCCTAGAACCATTAGGTTCGGCCTTTATTATGAAAAATAGTTATCGTTGCCGTATTATCAAAGTCACCGACTTTGTTATCGAACTAGCGTCATCGAAGTCGAGATGAAATCATCGAAGTCCACTGCTGCTGATAGTTATAATTTTATTACGAAGTGTTCCCGAAACCAGGATTTTTTTTTATCATAGTCACAATTTGGTCATTTGTCTCTCGTGACATTAGGAACAGTTCCTGTAAGATCCCTCCATAACCTCTCAGTTGCATTCTGACCAGCACTTAGACAAACTTATAATCAAGCACAGAAACATACCAAGCGATCTTCACAAAAATTTGATCATTTGTGAGTTGTAACATTTTTAAAACGTCTTCAAATTTTCATGACTTTTGAGTTATGGTCTGACAAATATTATGATCAAGAGCAGTCAAACACACAAACGGATTAACCAATCATCACCAAAATCTGGTCATTTGTGTCTTACAACATTTTTAACACTTTCTGCGGATTTCATCAAGATCCGTTCATAACTTCTTGGGTAGTGAAGAGCACTGAATTTTTGAACGTGGTACCTAGTATCCCACAGGGTAGTGTTCTGGCCCCTTTATTGTTCATCGTATATACAGTGGACTTGTTTGATCTTGTTCATAATTTACTTTTCTTGGTTACGCTGACGATGTTACTTTTCTGGCTGCTTTCGAGAATCCTTGAAATAGGTTGGAGGTTTCAAAATCCATTCAGAGTGATTTAGAAGTGATTGATTCCTGGTGTTGTAGTTTTGGGATGAGCTTAAACGCAAGTAAAACTAAAACTTTGCTCGTGTCTAGGTCACGGCTGCTTTCCACACGCTGATACTGGATGGTGTGTCACTTCCTCTGGTTATTGGCCTGGTAATCTTGGGCGTCGATTTTGATCGTAAGTTGACGTTTGAGGCCCACATCCGTTCAGTTGTCTCACGAGAATCGCAGAAAATCGGTCTTATGCAATATACTTGGAAGTTGCTTGGTTCGGTTCTTGAGTTGATACGTCGCTGCTTTAGTTGCTCCGTCGTCCCCCTTTAAGAATACCGTTCCTCTGTCAGGGGTTCTGCTGCCGATTGTCATCTACAGTAAGTTTGCTTGACAGAGTGGCTCGTCGATGTGCGTTTATGCTGGATGGTGTTGTGCCTTATGACCAGATGCATCGTCGCAGAGTTGGTGGGGCTTGCTTTCTCTATAAAATATATAAGTAACGTAGTCATCCACGGGTGGTATTTCTTCCAGAGCCATTTGCTCGAGCGAGTCGTACTCGGCGTACTGGTGCTCTCATGAGTTTGTCCTGGAACAGGCACGATGTCGAACAAGCCAGTATTCTCGATCGTTTGCTCCATCATATGTAGATGTTTGGAATAATCTTGATAGCTCTGCCTTCGTTGGTGCGGCCATTGGAGCCTTAAGCAATTTGTAAACAGAGTGATTCTGTGATCTTTAATGCTCTCGTTCTTTTCTCTTGCTGGCTGGTTGCGGGGGGTTAATAACCTTATGGAGTTTCCTCCGTTCTCCCGTCGCCAGTCTGGTGTACTTTAATAATTATGTTGATGACGAATATGAACTCAAACACAGAGAAAAACAAACGGATACAATAACTCTGACCATTTACTCTTCGTGCAAGTTTCATGGAGATCCGTCCTTAACTTTTTTAATTATATTACCAAGATAAAATGAGGCAAACAAACAAACTGTTTGGAAAGTTTTAGGTCGCCTCATGTAAATGTATATACATAAACAAACAAGGGAAAACGTGTCAAATTAAATTAAAAAAAGGTAATAATAACAAAAAAATCTCAAATAAAAATAATGATTAAAACTCTTTAAATTCTGTGCATTCAAATTTTGCGAAAATTATTTTCAACGCGTAATTTTAATTTTCGAACGTACGTAATGGAATGCAAAGCATTTTCCTTAACCTCAACAGTTGGTACAGCTTTAGATGGTCTGTGATCCTGGACATTCTTCACGAACATTCTAGAAACCTTAGGACAGCAGATTTGGCCCAATATATAAAACTCAGTAGGAAAGGCCGGTAACCGTTTCATTGCTCAGCATTAATAGAATATATTAAAATACAGTAGAAATTGATATGGTCCATATTATAAGTATGGACTAGTTGTAGCATCATCATAATAATATGTATATACTAGAAATGTGTGGAATAATATTAGGCGCGAATTTTTGTGCAAATGAGCGTGAGGCTCTCACTCGTGCAGCTAGTATGACTTGGCAACATGAAGAAACCAACCAATGAGATCTGAGGGTAGAGCTGCGCTATGCGAAGCCCCGCCTATAAAGACAGTGTTTGCGTACGTTTGTAGGACTTATGGGGCCGAGATGTGGAGGTTGCGAAGTATTTGGGGTAGATTTGCTCGGGCTGCCCAAACAAGGGCATGCCTTGAGTCTTTCTCCGCGCATTTGCCAGCGCACCTTTTGTGGTTAATTAGAGTGGCACCAAGTTGCGCGAAACTTTCAAAGGTACGGAGATGACCTTCCTGATCGTGACATAAGTATGTCTGACACCTAAATAAGGCCAAATCTGATGTGATCAATAATTTAGAATCGACTCTGACCGGATGCTGACGCAGGATGACACACTGTGAAGTGCTCAGTGTATCGCTCCAACTACACGTGTTGTGTCGCGTCATTTTTATATTTGTAATATGCAGAAGTCTGTGAGGCCTGTTCCCATGTTCCTGCCTGAGAAGTTTGGAGAGTCATACCGTGAGGCCCGTTCCCATGTTCCTGCCTGAGAAATTTGGAGTGTCGTACCGTGAGACCCGTTCCCATATGTTCCTGCCTGAGAAGTTTGGAGAGTCGTACCGTGAGGCCCGTTCCCATGTTCCTGCCTGAGAAATTTGGAGTGTCGTACCGTGAGGCCCGTTCCCATGTTCCTGCCTGAGAAGTTTGGAGTGTCGTACCG
>LQNS02001578.1:5686039-5707454 GCA_001587735.2 Parhyale hawaiensis | reverse complement strand
AACTCAAAAAGTTATGAACGGATCTTCAAAAAAATTGAACAAGCTGTTATTAATATAAAAAGGCACAAATGATCAGATTTTGGAGTTAATGCAAAGAAAATTATGGTTTCAGAGCCAATTTGAATTTTTGCTACCGTTGACTCACTTGGCGGAGGTATGCGCTCTCAGAGTGCTCTAGTAGGTATATGTTCCTTGTTTCTTCCTCTGTTAAAATGGAGACTCACACTACTTAATATATAATTTCTAGCTAGCTGTCACAGGAAATTGGGCTTAAATTACATCGTTGTATGTTTATGAACATACATGGTATTTATGAGTAGAAAGTGCTGTGCAGTAATTTAAATAAAGTTTAGGTAGATTTTGCAGGCCTATCATAACTGGGAATGTGGAGTTACTCATACTAACCCCAAAAGTTTTGCTGCTCGGAACCCATTTACTTAAATTACCTTGCATATCAACTTCTATCAGTACTATGCATTATACGTACATAAATATGTGAAGCATGCTTTAGGAGCAGCACTGTAGTATAAATAATTTGTGCAGCGTATGGAAATGCTGCCTACAGCTGCGCAGTTCGGACGACCGCTGTAGCCTTAAATATGTCTCCTGTTTATTTCTGTTAAATTTATGTTCTCTGTTCAAAATATACTGTAGCTAGTACCATTCCTGTTGTTTCAGTTTATTCTTTTATTTATCATAGCCTTTGACGCTTAATGGTCATGACACACGCTAGTCAAAAGAACGAGTATAGTCATCTTTTCGTCCGATCGTTTTGTTGAACTCTCGTAAAACAGCTCTGAGATTGCCGAAATATAGTGTGAAAATGTTTACCGTCAGTTCTGTTTACAAATGCTGTAAGGTACTTTCGGGCATTTCATTATTTCGGGAGGGATTTATAAATGAGGATTCTTTGAAAGTGTGTTATTTAAAAGGCACATCAGTGTATTCTGACAAAAAAAAAACGATGCTCGTTTTTTTTTTCACTAGCGTGTGTCATGGCAATAACACGCAGCAACTTGTGTCATCTGCGGCCAGCCTACACTGTGTGCGAGCGCTCGAAAAGCTGCTCTGTAGTTACAGCTTTTTGCGGTTTAGTCTACCTAGTGGTGAAAAATACGGGCCATACTATGCCAGGGTAGCGTTTTAGATAGCCTTTGTTAACGTGCTGGTACCATCCACTGTTTATAATCCTCTATATTACTGTAGTTAATGGATGAGCAAAATTGAGCTCTGTCTGTCCGATGACCTAAACGTGACGTCACAGCTGTGACGTCACGACGCGAACAGGCCTTGTGTTCTAGGGGGCCTAGGATCGCAGGTCGCGCTAGGCTTATAATCTAATCTGCATCCAAGATACAGCAGTGAATAAATTTCTGCCGCTTCCGGAAATTTTTTTCAACAGTGCCGCATTGTTGAAGAAGAAAATACTTCGCTCATATTTTTTTGGTAGCTAAATAAAAAAATATATACAGAAAATAAAAGTATGGTATAAAGTAGCAGTGGATGAAAGACACTTGGAATCTACTGTTTATAGTACTCGTTATGACCATTGGTAGTTACAGTCCTTGTCTCGTGATGTAGGTAATATTTAGCTATTGTTTCTACAGTCAGAGCAACTGTGGATTTCGTTTAACTAGTCATGTTTAGCCGTCATTTTATGACGGTATGAGTTACTATAGTAGTACAGGAAAATGAATGTATCCTCCCGCCAGGGCAGGACTTACCATATGTATCCTTAGTTAACAAATGGCGCTCTTTGCTGTTATTGTACAATGTGGTTCGGTACTTAATCTTCTATGCAGTAGCTGCAGAGCGCTGAAAACAAGCTGGGTAATAAAAGTTACGCACCTAAAATAAAATTCTAACAAAAAGCAAATATCGCTTTAAAGTTACTCTCTCTGATTTATCATTTCATTTTCTCAGTAAAGTAGATGCAATGTGCTCGAAATAAATCGAGTAGTAAACTTTTTTTACGATTGTTTGCTATATTTCAAAAAATTATGCCCAAGATCATGTACATTCGTTTATGAAAATGTGACATTTATAAACAAGCTGGGGCTGTTATTCAATTTTACCCATGCCGTCCTCTTTTCATTTCCATACACTAGATAAATGTGCTAGAGTTACCTCTATAGTTTGTAGTACTAACATTCATTTGTATATAGATGCAGCATTCATTGCGCAATTTTACAAAGTTTACTTCATCTATGTTTCTAAGAAACCATGCAATTTTGTTGTAGAATTATCGCAGCAACTGGAAGTCTAATATCCTGTTCACGTCACAGCTCATGCTGGTGCAATTTAAATATATTGTTGGCCAGATGACTTCAATATTACAGAAAAGATCCTCACATGAGGCCTAACATGCCGCCATATTCCCTAGCGCTGCACAGAGCGCCCAGTAAATCTCCTGGCAAACTGCAACAGCCGTTCCAGGAAGAATGTCTGTTCTGATAAGAGCTGCTGGCGAAGCCTGAAGTTTGGCAACGTTACGTAAGCCAGCGAAGGTACGAAGCACATCTTATGCCGAGTTGTGCGCAAATGTAAGTTGATTGGCCGTTCGTAACTCATTTGTAGACGATACACTAATATTAGCAGTGGTACAATCATTAGCTTGCGTACGGACTATGTAATTAGATATAACTATAAGTAACAATCATAAGCACGCGTACGAACTATGTAATTAGATATAACTATAAGTAGCAATCATTAGCACGCGTACGGACTATGTTATTAAATATAACTATAAGTAACAATCATTAGCACGCGTAGGAACTATGTAATTAGACATAACTACATATAAGTAACGTCTTCCGCTCGTCATCGAACGACCTGAGCTGCAACGAAACAAGACTCGAATTGTTACAATGCGGGCGAAGCTCTTCCCTTACGCAACATGTGAGGGGTACGAAATCGAAAGAAAAAAAGTTGCAAGATACCTTGGGATGAGAATGCAGGATAATGAGACTTTTGAAAATCACGTGGCTAGAGTTGTTATGATAGGCAAGACATGGAGCAGACGGGTGCATCGAAATTTCTTTTAACGAGAGGCAGACACAATGCTCGCCTTATGGGAACCACTGGTATTGACAAGGATAGAATACTGTTTACCTCTTTGGATACCGAGCAAACTGAAAAGACTTCGAGCGTCTCGAGGCTATTCAGAGATCCTTCACTTCTGAATTTCGAGGCATACAAGACTTAAACTATTACGAAAAACTAGCCCATCTTCAATTGTACTAAATTCAACGGAAATTCGAGCGATCATATGCGTTTTGAAAATTTAAGGAAGTACTATCAATGTCAATGGATGGATTTTTGCCAGACACTCAGACCGTATTGGTCGGACTGGTGAATTGCGAATTCTGATCAGAAATGATGGCGATGCACTAGACAGGAAGTATTTCGCTAGCCTTACTGTTCGGGGTCCGAAGTTGTTCTACAAAGTGCTACGTCACATTCGAAATGTCGCGTTACATTAAAATGCTCTCGGTACTGGAACTGCAAAATTTAAAAAGTTATCGGACGCAAACTTACAGAATGTGCCAGACAAGCGAGTTGCTACCGGCAACGTACTATTCCTCTCGCTGGTCAAGGACTGCAGCATCACCTCTACACAAGATGGTTGGGTGGACCCAAGGCCCCCTAGACACAGAGAGTGGGTGAGAGAGAGAGAGTGTTCTAGGGGGTCCTGGTGGACCTCGTCCCAAGGATCAGCAGCGTAAAAAAGTAAGTACGCCGTTCCTGCCACTGTATCTTTGCTACCGACTTTAAATATATATCGAACCGACGTGCGAGCTGAACATCCTCGCCTCAAGTTGTGCGTGCGAATGCACAGTGTTTCCCCGGAATTTTGTCATAAGCAGTTATTTGCTGAACTTCTTGAGCAGTTTTGCGGGACAGAGTGCTATAATTTAGGCCAACAGTGGACATCACTCAAGAGAAAGACTTTACAGAACATTAATTAATTTCAAAATTTCAGATCAGCACTCACTTAAATAAAACGCTTAGACACTCTTTCAAAAGTTCTAGAAGCTAGTTTTTTGTCATTCCCTATTTTATTAGGAACAATTCTTGAGTAAAAATAAACACAGGCTATATAAAAGGCGACGCTTCGGCAATCAACAGATGCCATCAGCAGGCAAATTAAAACCGGAAACAAATGAAAGTCGACATGAATGAAAGTACACAGAAGATTTAATATAGGTAGCATTTTAAACAAAAACAAAGGCTCTGCTATGCATGGGTCCTATCACAATGGAGGTTGAAGCAGAACTGGTGACGAGCTAACCGATGGAACAGTTTTTAATGGAAAGAAGCGTTTTTGTTTAAAATTCTACCTATATTAAATCTTCTGTGTACTTTTATTCATGTTGATTTTCATTTGTTTCAGATTTTAATTAGCCTGATGATGGCATCTGTTGATTGCCGAAGCGCCTATAGCCTGTGTTTATTTTTACTCAAGAATTGTTTTCAATAAAATAGGGAATGATCAAAAACTAGCTTTTAGAACTTTGGAAAAGTGTCTAAGCGTTTTATTAATCAATTAATTAATGTAATATAAAAATTGCACTTGGCACAGTTTAAAGTAGGTGATGCTTCTTTATTGACCAAATGATTGAAGCTTGTCTATTGTAGCAAGCGTGTTTTTCAAAAAGTGCCACAAAGTATGGCCTGCACTGCTCAGCACGTGTTGTTATTAATTCGAGTGTGTTAACATAATTCCAACTTCTTGCATTAATCGGAGATTTCTTATACTAAATACGAGTCAACTACCCAATGAGACTTTTCCCCAAAGCCCAGACTTGCCAGCCACGTTGGAGTTGAGCCCACGCAATCAAAAGCCGCGTGTCTTTTGCTCGTGTGGAAGCCATGCAGAACGACTATATAGTATTGCTGACTTATAGCGTCGAATAGCGTCCATACGAAGAGTCTGTTTTATCCATATGTTACCTCTATGTTACAAAATAAATAAATAAATTGTCTTTAGCCTTCCCATAATTTAAGGGGAAATATCTCACGGCACTGCACAGCATCAAACTGATTGGTCTTGAGCCGCCACACGATCACCACCCGAGGCCGCTCGGCGCTACTGAAGCGACAGCGCAGCGCAGTAGCAACTGCCAGCAATCCAGGACGCATGTAATTTTTCCATGAACCTGAGCATGGCTGCTCATGCTGACTTGACTGTAATGTCAGTAGCCATCCTCTTGTTGATGAAAGAATGGATTGCAAATAGCCTGGTTTATAAGCATACAACTCCCTCCTTCCTACAGCGGACCACAATAATTAAGAGCTATGGGTGGTAATGTCATTAGCCTATGAATGTGAGGAAAATCCCTCTAGCTGATTCAATTTTGCATACTTGATTAAATGTCGTTTATGATAATATCTACATGCTGCACCGATACCACAGGTGGGCATGATAGCGCTATGGACAATATTAATGAATATCTATAAATCTTCAAGACAAGTATATGATCTGTTTCATAAACATACCTGTCCTGTATTCATACCGGTATCTCGGAACCACCTTAGAGCGAGAAGCCAATATAGAACAAGAAAGATTTTGGGAAACTGCTGCAAAAGCGAGTAGATACACAGTAAAAAATTTACCTGAACTGCCAGATAATGTCAGGTAGCCCGTTGGCCGGGCCCTTCTGAACTTCCTGTTAAACGTAACGCAAAGTAGCTATTTAGTGGTGCCATCAGTAGACGGAAACCCCCCAAAATTGCCGTCAAAGTGAACCGGTTTTTTATTTGGCACCGTTTTTAGGGGTCGTTTAGGAAAAAGCTTGGGTATGGGTCACTTTCGAACTTTCGTCTTCCAGACTTCTAACTTGGAGGTAGCGACTTAACAATTCGTGGCATCAACTTTTTTACCCCAGATAAAAAAAAAGTCATTCGTATCCAAGAGAGTAATTTGAGGAAGAGTGTAGACTGTTTTAAATCATTCGGTGATATCTGATTCTATATGTACCATTACCATATTTATTTTAGGCACGATTTTGCTTAAATGGTGCTGATCGTTATATGGGTATCTGTGTTTTGAGAGTGAATGTTTTTAGCAAATCCTACTTCTACGTTCTTGCGTTTTCGTTTTATAAACAATCTTTAGCAGCAAGTTTTGATCATTGACACAATTCCTTTATTATTTAGTGAACATACATATACTCGAATATGCATTTGAGAGGTGCCGCAATAATGCGACATTAATAATTACAATATCATTGGTGCTGAGAATATTATTCTAATGGAATCGGAAAAAACTTCCCGTTAACAATACGATCAACAGACACTGTTCGTGATATCAGAAACAATGCAGAAATCTTCGTAGTAAGACAGAACTAGAAATTTTCTTTCTCTAAACCGTGTGAACTACAGCCTCTCCTAGCGTAAAGATGGAGACTCCAAGCTCGTTTACCCAACGAAAAAAATTACAAATACATTCGTGATTTTCTCCCATTGAAACTGATCACTTTTTCTTACAGTGCATATTTGAGACATACTTTTTATAAGGCCAGAAAATGATTTATTCATCTTGATGAACATATTTGTTCACAAATCGAACCAAACTGTGCTCCCTTCTACAATACCAGTAATTACGGGACAGATACCCGTAATGGACTGCTTATAATCCTAAGCAGTAGCTGTTAGGCCAGCTTCTGTGACATCCTCTTGCTAGGACACAGCGAGTCCAGAGTCAAATTCGAAGAAGGCTACCAAACCGGCAGCAAACTTTTGCTAGGGATCAGACTGACTACAAAACCGTGCTTAGAATGGCGATGGTTTTGGCAATGATATTGCTTGTGACCACAATCTATTCTACGCTAGCCTGACGTTTTCCAGATTTTTAACACTGCTTGTTTACTTCAGTGCTAACCTAACGTACCTTGTCTAATCCCAACATACTTTGTCTAAGGGCACGTTCGATTTGGCGCCCTAGTTAACTCTTCTGGGCTCGCCGTGTCCGAACTGTATTTACAAACAGTAGAATTTAGTAGAATCGTGTTGCAAGCAATGCGATTACCTTGAGCAGTCTGAATGTATCAGTTTAGGGAACAAGATCGAGTTTCTGATAGTCTCAAGTGTAATCGATCTAGGGTTAATTACTGAAAATCAATTCAGCGTTTAAAAGCCAGCGCAGCTGCCTGAAATTTCGAACAAGTTAAGCTATAGATGCCTAATTCTAGCGCCCTAACTCTAACGTACCTGGTCTAAACCCAACGTCCTGACTTTCTCCATAATAAAACCCAAAACGTTAAGGAAGGGCCGTTGTAAGTAACATTTGAATCCATTCATCTACTGGATCTGCAGCAGTGATTAGCAAAGCCCAGTATGGCGCATCGTCTCTGTTGAGACACCACCAGTGGCAGAGGAACATCACTGAAATTTGAAGTATCAAACCACTTTGTCAATGATTAATGTGTATTTATTTAATACTTTTTTGTTACATGCTGTTATATTTGACCTTAACAAAGAAGGAAAATTTTTCTCATTGATACCTCCCATCAACGATACGCGTGGTCGCAATTCTACTATCAATAATGGAAGCTGCTTCCTATTGCCCAGTTTCCAGGGTGATGGGAAGGAGTTGGCTACTGGTAATACGGAGCAAGCTACGCATGGACACGACTGTCGTCCTTTTATTACAACAGAAAGGCAAAGGCTAATTAATGAGCCCAGTTACCCGAAAATTTATTTTCTGGCTGCTCTGTTTGAAATATAAAGCCAGTGTGAATGCTAATTTGAAGCACAGCAATACCGCCTCCTGAACTGCCAATAAAGATTACAGTATCCACGGTCAGCTCGGGATCTTATAAATATGGTGTACACAAGTTGATTTAAGAGTAGTAGGAAAGAATCTGCAGAGAGAGAGCACCTGCTGGCAGAAATTTGAACACATTAAACCAAAATTCTTGGAAAAGTGTCACCCGATGCTACTGTAGAGCCCTGTACCTTCGCTGCCGAGCATCAAGTGGAGGCTCGAAATCGATAGCCACCTTACTCCCAACGAGTAAGGGAGCTTCTCGATGTTCATTATAGCTTTTTTATTTGATAATTTCATGGAAGAAATATTTCGTGTCTCATTTAATTCAGATGGAAAAGACGGCACTGAATTGGCACAGGGAAATTACTTTTTGTGACAATTAAATAAAAGAGGAAGCTGGCCAACGCAAAAGCAGAAACTGTACCACTTATTATGAACAGGGAAAGTGAACCAAAGTTATTTTGATAGCGAGGGTACAACCTTGCTGTATCAGAACACACAGCTGGTCACTTGCTTCTTAGGTTGTCTCTCCGTGGCGAAAAGAAAGATTAGATATGAAAAATTCATCTGCAGAACGGTAAAGAAATCGTTGCCTAGCCAAATTTTTGAAATGCAATGCAGAATTGTCGACATCTAAAATACATCTGTGTGGTATGATAAATACTACATTGTACTTCCTGCCCGTAGCAAATATTGTTCTTCTTAACCCATTCACGGTGACACGAAATAAAGGAGGCAAACTTCAACATCCTTCTTCAAGCAGTTAAAACCAGGTGATTTAGGTCTATGTGTGATTACTTTTGAAAGCCTTTTCCTTTGTTTCACATCTGAGTGCCATGCCAGATCAGATCAGAGAAAGGCTATTTTAGCGTTTCATAAAGCAAGGGAGAGGCAGTGCAACATTGGTGAAAATTTCAAGGTAGACGGTCTCCAAGACGATCAAGAGGTTTCGAGAGCTCGGCCATGAAGGTGACTGTCCTAGGTGAGGCAGAAAACGGTCTGTCAGTGTATCTCGAAAGCAAAAAAATAAAACAAAAAGAAGATGTAGCAAAATCTGAGGGTTTCAATGAGGGGAATCGCTCGTGACGTTGGAGTTAACCGCGGATCAGTTCGTGTGATGGCTAAAGAGGACTTGCAGCTTGAAAGTTCCGGAAGCTGCAACAGCCTACAGACGCGAACAAACTCGTAATGGCTGCTGCAGACGAGAGTCAGAACACGAGAACATTTCCTGTTCAGGGAACAAAAGTTCCAAAGTAAGGTTGTTTTGCCGCACGTAGCTGCAACTTTGTGCTCGGAGTCTTTTACCCTCCCCCATTTCTGTTGCTCGAAACGGAAACAAAGCAGTGTCTGTGGGGATGCTCATCTTAATATTTTTTGTAAACTTTTTATAAAAACCAAATTTTTATTCATTTATATTGGCGTTTCTGTCAAATTTGAAGCGGGAGAGTTCTATTTTAAATGAGTTCTGTAATATTTAAGTGCTTCCGGAGGTGCATCATCACATACTGCTGTTGAGAAAGCCTGTGCAAAGCAGTCAGCATTCGTGAATTGTTGAGCTGATGGGAATTATTTTGAGGAATTAGAAAGGTGCTATATATGATTTACTAGTGTAAATATGTGAGAACATGAATGAAGTTGACAATTGGTTAATGGTTGGCCAGGTTGGAAGTGGTTCATAATACCCAAAGAGATTTTCACTTTAAATAATAATGTACTTAACTAGATAAACAGTCAGCAACTTAATATTGTGCATATTAAGATAGAAAGTTTGCAGAGCAATTTGAGGAAGTGAGGGGAAAGATTGGTGATATTTTTCTTTCGCTAGGTGGCAGAAGCGACTGAACACTGAAGCAGTTGGTAAACAATGATCATGTGATGTGCTCGCTCCGCGTATGCAGTGTCGGGAACATTTGTTCCACGAAATGGAGACTTTTTGTGCTCGCGTTTTGGGAACAAAAGGCTCTCGTCAGCAGCCGGCTTGAGGAAGGAAATATGTCTGGCCTAGTTGAGGAGGTTCGCAGATGACAACTGGGATGGGATTTTTTCACCGAAGAGAAGTTGTTCACGATTGAGCGAACTCACAACCATGAAAATGACAGGGTTTAGTGTCAACAACTTTCTAAAAAGCTTACATATATTCAGCATCGCCAGAACGCTCGATTAGTTATGGTTTTGGTCAGAATTTGTGGCACTGGTAAAACTCACCTCATTTCTGTTGAGTAAGGGGTGAAAATCAATAAAAGAAAACCTTCTGAAAGGATATATTGGAGACTGTGGTACTGCCCTTGGCTCAAAAGTCCTTTTGGAGACCAGCACTGGATCTTTCAAAAAAATTCTGCTCCTACGCACAGGGCTAACGGAACTCGACTGGTGCCGCGTCAATTTTCCCTACCTTCAAAACCTGTCAAGAATGGCTTCCGTACTCGCATGACCTGAACCCTGTGGATTATTCCATTTGGTCGATCTTCGAAGCGGATGCCTGTGCCAATCTTCAAGAGAATTTGGACTCTCTAAAAAATCCAGTAAGAAGGAATGAAGCAAAATAGGCGATGAATTGCTGCAGCCAACAGCTGGAAACTTTTGCAAACACTTGAATCTTTGTCAAAACTGAATCTGGCCACGATGGAAACCTTTCCTAACGTTACTAAGTAGTTCATTACCTTCATGTTAAGATCACGTTTGTTACTTTTCTTCCATTGTATATTGAAATACGTGTAGGCATTTAAACAGTTGCTTCCTTAGTTTTTGTCACCCGGCATTCTCCAAGTGAATACAAAATCAACGGATAAAAGTGACACATATTCTGAGAACAAAAGAACAAAGAAGTGTGAAGAGCAGGGGCTTTGAGGAAGTAATTATTTCCTGGGATCATTTCCTAACGGCGCAGACCATTGAAACGATAGAAGGAAATTTCAAACTTTGCTCAGCACACATATAGATAGATACTGATAGAGCGAGTTCAGAGTAGCGATCAGCTTCACAGTGCACCGTCAGGTAAATCGTTTAACTGATGCTTCAAGGCAGCTGACACGATATTTATTTTATATGTTTTCAGAAGACTATTGATTTGGTCTGAGAGCGGTGTCGTCATTCATTCGGATCTCACTCAGGGTACAGTACGTTATTCTAGTTAATTAATTAATTCTTCTACTGTTCTTTCAACTAAGACTGCGTGGGAAGAGCTGTGATACAACTGTTCCAAATAATCTGTTATTTAAGATAAACTGTAATTCAGGAGAAGCTCAACCATTATTTTATTCTGTATCCTGCTAATACCTGAGGCAGAAGGATTACTGCATACCTTCATTACAGTCTCTCTGTACTGTTTGCAATCGCTTTCCCAAGAGGCAATATTCTCCTCTGACGGTAAATAGGTCTGTTGTAAAAGAGAGAACTGTGTGCTCACAGAAGTGGAATTGGCTGCGCTGAGTGCTATTAACTAGAAAAGTAGATCGAGCTGCAGCTGCATTGGGTGTCGTACAACCTCCCCATGGTGGAATGATAACAAGCATGAATTCCTAAAAGGTGTCGATGCCGGTTCTTTTGGGTCATTTTAACACTTATTATGATGAGGCTATTCGTCCCGGGATCCAGGTTAAGTTTGGGCTAACTATGAATTCCAGGAATTTAAGATGATACCCGGGATTTTTTCTTTTACAGAAATACTTCAGAGATCCGTTCTGACACGTCAGTCAAGGCAATGGAGTTATTCAAGCACAATTTACCGGTTATAGGGAGAGGAGCTAAGGTTAAAAGGTTACTTGTTAGTGAAACTAGTCGTTACATCACGTTTTTTCACGCGTGGCATGTCCTAAAAATTTCCTCCATTCAGTAATCTAGTGACTAAGTTTATTAGTACGTATGTAGATGAGTGTGTTTTAGCTTGATACTTATCTTGTTTGCACTGCATCTCATTATTACTCTGTCTGATAAGTTAGTTACCTGGATCTTTTTTTTAGCTTTACCTTTATTGTTTCAGTGGTAAAAAAGAAATATTTCTAAATAGCATAGCTATGCTTCAAAATAGCATAGCTCAATGTCAGTGTAGCGAGTGGTACAGCGGAGAACACGGTGATGGTACTTCATTATACGCACTGCAAAATTTGCAGTAACTCGCTTACTGGAAAACTCGGTGATTGACAATTGCTACGCACTTATTATGACCTTCAAATAGAGTAGTTACAGGTGGTGCTGCAATGGACGCCACTCGATGCTACCTACGGTAGCAGCAGACGTTGAGTGCTGCTCAGTAGTGCTGAGGGTTGCCAGAATGATCAACAGGCCGGGCGTGGTCTTTTTAAGGGCTCTTAACGAGCTGAATCAGCAAATTTGATTGGTACACATGCATGACTATTGTGGGGGTACCTACCTTAGGGTAGGTGGGCTACGGGTCGTTGAACCTTCTGTTTCGGCGCCATAGTTCGTAGCAACCCATCATCGGCTGCAGCTGTACTTACTCCTCTGCTGCCAGTTGGCCTATGTTTGCCGCACGAACCATTGCGTGTGGATTTTCCAGGGAGGGTGCAGTCAAAGTTGACTTTATCTTTTCACCATTAATGGCTAAACGTTGTGACCAGCGCGAGGGCCAGCTGCGCGTTATCTCCACAGTGCATGTAACCATTGGAAGTTAAGCTTTTAAGCACATGGATATAAGAATTTTTCAGTAGGAGAAAATACTTTGCCCTCTCTATTTTATGTACAATATTTTACTGCTCTGTGATTTGAGTCTTCTGTATATGGATATGCCTTTGTACAAATTTAAGTATGCGCCCCAAATATTTACTAATTTAACTATTTGACTCCAAAGAGGCGCATATAGAATGATGAATTTTAATAAATTATAATTAGAACATTAATTGTGAACGAAAGCAGCAAATGATACATCTTCTAGCACGCGGCACTTTCAAAGTCAGCATCACCGACGAATCTTGTCTAAGCTGTGTGTTTTGTGTGCACCATTAAATCATACTAGTAAAGAGTTGGAAGATAGACCACTAATGATGCTTAAGTCTGAATTTCAACTATGACCATTCGTGCTATAGAAGACTGTTAGAAATCTCTCAGTTTTTTAGAGAGTGGTAACACGAACACTGAAGCTCGAACTAAACTAAGCTAAACTAGTAAATACTGGTCAAAGATGTTGCTGCCTTTGTCGCTATGAGTGTTCTAAGTTGATAATATATATATATTTTTTGGTTGGGCTCCTGAATGGTGTATCCATGGTGCAAGCTTTCAAAAGTTTCGTTAAAATTGCAGGCGAAATTCTAGGAGGAGGAAGTTCTTCATGGTTGTAAACGTTAGCAATGATAATGTCAATGGTTTCCGGGACAGGGACATTCGTGAAAAGGCTGTTAACATCGAGGGATGGTAAATAAACAACTATCCTCAAAACTACGTGGCCCCTAAAGAGGAATATTTTTCATCAGCCAGGTAATGAGCATCTGAGCAATAGTTCCATTGTAGATGCATCATAAACTACTTAATACAATTAAGTAGGCCATGAATGCATGGACTTTTGTGAAAAACACTATTCTAACCACAAGATTACAATTGTAGAATGTATGATTTGATTTGATTTCCACGATTGCGTGGGTTACGCAGTAACACCAAATCCTATTTAAGAAGTTAAACTATAAAATTAATTATCAATGAAGGCACTCACCACGGGTAAAATTTCTGAAGAATGTCAGCGATGGCAGCATCATCTCCTCCCTCAACATCTTGTATGCCTGCACCGATGTGTAGCGCTGCTCAAATGCGAAGTGGATCATATTATATGAATAGGTTGGCTGTTTTTGGAACTTCAGGCTATTAACTTCATCCAGGATTGCGTGCTGTTCTGTTGACTTTTCATTGATGTATGCTACGATGTTGACTATCATTGACATAGGTACTAGTGAGGAACGTGTTTCTTCCCTGTGTGAACCATTCGGGTAATGGCACCGGAACATTCTTCTGGTACAGCTTCACTCGTACGTCGTTGGCCACATCAATGCAATGTGTCACCTCAGGGATGTTGGACTAATTAGTTTCAAGTTTGCAGATTATCCGGTGACCATCTTTGTTAACAGAGGTGAAGCCTTCGCCCAACCATTCGATGCAGGCTGCGTCGATATCATCCGTGCTTCCAATGGTGTCCACTTCCTTGAATTTTGGGATTTCATCTGGTTGGAACACTCTCACAGTGGGTGGTTTTCGCAGAGTTTTGCAATTATTTAATTCACGTTCTGTTTGAGAAATACTACTCATCAATTAAGACTTGGGAAGAATGGTAGGAAAGGGATCCATGGTGCTAATCAAACGATACATGTGATTATTTTTCCGCATGAAATGATTTGCAAAGTGTTTGTAGCAGACAAAAACATGCTTCCGAGAATCAAGGTCTTCACGATTTAGAAAACAAAGCCACTTTCGCTGTAGATTTTTGTCTCTTGGCAGCTCGAAGACAGTTCCTTTTTCTCTAGTAGCGTGGTTAGTAAGGCATCCAGGGACGCTGCACTTAATCACGATGATAACGTTTTTGGTTTCCTCTATTTCTTTTCATTTGTTAATCCAACTAACATCAATAAATAGACTGAAATATTCTCGTGGTGAAGGCGCTTATATCCTGTCCGGTATCTTGGCTACCAAGTGAGCGTCTGGTTGTGAGGCGCTTATATCCTGTCACATGACGTACTGGTATCTTGGCTACCAGAAGTAATTTCCATTCACTTGGCCTAAACTAATTCTGCAAGCAGCGTCTGGTATTTTTCAGACGCAAGGCAATGTGTTAGTCCGTGTATTAAGTAGTCCATGGTAGAACATACTCTGTAAATGAAACAATCTGCTTGTTCGCTCGAAAATTTATCTCATCTTTGCACCTAATTTATTAGGAAAACTCACGGGTTGGCTGTTCCACTAATTCTTACCCTTGTTAGCTCTACAAGATTAGCGATCAATAGCAGACTCATAAATAATAGATGACGGTAAATAACGTGAGATTAAGTTGGCTAATAACATTATATATATATTTTTTTTTCAAATTTGAGCCACCGGACAAAGACAAGGTGGGCCTGTGGAGAGTATCTGGCAGCGATGGCCTAGTCTTTGTTAAATTTTTATTTTGCTGCCAAAATGTCGGTTGCAGAGCTGCTAAAGAAATTCTTCATAGTTTGAAAATAATGTCCTCAGTTACGACCGTCTCAAAGCTTCACAAAGGGCGAGGCGCTTCCAAGGATTTTCAGCACTTATAAATTCCTCGGAAATTCCGTAGAGACGCCCGCGGCTTCTGTAATGTTGCGAAAATGAGTCCATAGAGTCTCTCTGTGAGNAGTCATAATATATTATGTTGGGGGAACTTTGTCACTGCATTTTGTTAAGTTGCTGTGTATTATCAACGTGACTACTGGCGCCTTGACTTTGGCACAGCTGCGCAGCTCTAAGTCTGTGGTTTGTTCGTCTCTTTGTTTGATTTCATGAGTGTCAGCAACAGAACTCGAAAAGTAAAGAACTGATCTCTATGAAATTTTCAGGAACTATAAAGCTCACTACAGACGAGATGCAAAAATTGCCTGGAGTGACATTTCACCAACAAGTGCTCAACCAGACTCGGCGAAAAGTTGCTTTGGGAGCGAATTAATTGAGCAGGATGGGTCCAGGCTCATCTCTTTTGTTGCGCTGGAGCGATTAACTGTTTCTCGTAACATTCCTAGCAGTTCCCATAAATTTATGAAAGATCAGTCTATAACTTTTACTGTTATTTTCCAACAAAAAAAAAAAAAAAGGGAAAGAGAGAGAGAGAGAGACAAAAGCACAAACGGATCAACATTTCACTAAAATTTTGTTTTCATTTTTTTTTAACATTCCTAACAGTTTTGCAAATTCAATACAGGTCCATTTATTATTTTTTGAATTATGCTACTGACAAATTGAAAAACAAACATTGAAGCTAACAACAAGCGAACGAACAGATCATCACAAAAATTTGGCGATTTGCTTCTAGTCACATCTCTCAGTTTGCCAGAAATTTATTAAAATCCATTTGTAAGACTTTGAGTTATATTACTCCAAAAAAAAAACAGGTCGTCAAACAAAACAAGGACAAAAGTTTGAACGAATCCAGGTGAAAAATAAATCATCTGTTTTGCCTAACTTCGTAACTTACCTCAACAATCCCTGTAAATTTCATGAAGATTTGTTCATAACTTTTTGAGTTATCATGGAGGTAGACAGACAAACTATGACGAAATTATAATCTCTTTGGCGGAGGTAACTTTGTTGCGCCCTTGAGCACCTAAACTCTAATGATGATTTCTCACGACGGCTTCACAGTCTATTTCTTTTGTTAGATTAGATAGCTGGCAGTAGACGGACCAACAGGCTCTTTCCTACAGGCAGCCATGACTAACAGATGTTACAAAACTATGTCATCCTATAACGAAAAGAGCCGAGCTCCAACAAGACCTTGCCCACCTCATGGAATGGAGCGCAACGGGGCAGCTGAACTTTAATGTCGACAAACGCTCAGTAATGCAAGTAGGGCTGGTGAACTTTTCCACCCCATTGAAAATGAATGGGATGGAATTGGCTACTGTCACCCAACAACGTGACTTAGGAATCACAATTACGAACAAACTACAACACAGTCAGCAAGTTGACAAGAGTGTGAAAATGGCAAGCAGAGTACTCGGATTCATCACCAGAAACTTCGAATACTTGTCCAAGGACATCATCGTCCCATTGTACGAGGCATTAGTGAAGCCACACTTAGAATTTATTGTTCAATTCTGGTCGCCACATCTCTGTAAAGATATCGACAACATGCACAGAGTCCAACGCAGAGCAATGAAATTGATACTTCAGCTGAGAAACAAGTCGTATGAACGTCGCCTAAAAGAACTGGGTCTGATCTCTCTCGAGCAAAGACGACTCAGGGGGCAACTAATAAAAACATTCAAGTACTTGAATGGCTTCAACGACGTACCCATAACGGGACTCTTTGAAAGAGACCTTAATGATCGCTTGCAAAACAACGTTCAAAAACTCAAGCATAAAACTCGAAGAACAATCTTATGTCAGCAGTTCTTTCCCTATTTCATAGTCAGCATTTGGAATAGACTACCTTCCGACGTTGATGGTGCGGAGTCGGTCAACTCGTTTAAAAATCGTCTTAACATACACTGGGAGAGATATCCTCCACAGCTAAGAACTCCTTCTCCACGAGTCGCAAGCACCTAACGGCCAAAGCTTCCCAGGCCCTTTTAAGCTGACTTCTTCTCACTTCCACTCCATTTATATATTTAAGCTCCGCATATCAGCGGCTATCGATCATGCTTGCAGGCATTCATGACCATCTTTTGGCGGAGATTCTTCTCCCCCCGCTTTTTTATTTTCTCTTTTTTTATTTTCTCGTTCTTTTTTTCTCTTTCGTCTTTCGTATTTTCTCCTCTCGTTTCCCCTGTTCTCTACATCCTACTAACATAATGGCAATAGCTCATAGAGGGCCGGGGTGTTAGTCCCGGTGTCTTTTTGGGAATGGGCTTTTTTGTTCGTCTACTGCCGCCTATCTAATCTAAACTAATCTAACGCTCCGACTTTCTGAGCTATTGCTGTTAGCTGTGAAATGAGCTATGAACGAAGTGAAGTGAGCTGTGAACGAAGTGAAGTGAGCTATGAACGAAGTGAAGTGAGGTATGAACGAAGTGAAGTGAGGTATGAACGAAGTGAAGTGAGTTATGAACGAAGTGAGAGAGGTGATAATGTTTTTGTTGAAGACGCCTGGCTTCTTTCAGCATTTCAGCATATATATATATATGCTGAAAGAAGCCAGGCGTGCTGCACATGCACGTGAATGCGTACCGAAAGCTTGTCCCAAAACCAGCACGCAAAAGCGTGCACTATTTGCACACATAGGCTAGCTCTAGACCCTCAACTCGGACGCGTGCTATGGGCAGTGAGCGCTCGCGCATCTCTGGATGCGCGTACGTACCAAGCAGTTTGAAAAACCGTGCAGTTTGTTTCCCATGACATCTAAACCTACTAATGTGGGGTGTCTGCAGTATGTAAGCAAACTGTGTATCACTTGAAATTTAACCCGAAAAATCACACAACTCTTCATTGACTTCAACACAACTACACATTTTATAAGACGATTTTACGCGTAAGGGCGAAGAACACGTCTCGCGCTTTGGCGTGCAAGCGCGAAACATACCAGAAAGTCGAAGGCGTGCCGGGCCAGCACGTTTTGCCGTGTAGTAGGATCAAGGCACGCCTAAGCGTGTTCTAGAGCCTAGAGCACGTTTTTCAAAGCCAGGATTTTTTCAGTGCATACACACAAACACTTGAATAATTTACTGATTCATAGCCCCATTAAGGGCATCAACGCAGCGATACCCAACGATTTTGGGCAAAATTTTAAGTTTTTTCTTTGTTGCTGGAAAAGAGTCCTCATGCAGTGGGAAAATGTGTTCTAAAATTTTATGGAACTAGGGGCACTAGAACCCCTCCAAAGAGAGGTCCAAAGGAAGGGGGCAGAGGGGGTAAAAATGACCAATAATTGTTGACCGCTTGTTCTGAAATTTGCAGAGTATAGCATTTTTGAAGAAGAAACACATTTTGCTTATGCAACTTTTGTGATCTAGGCCTTAGTTTTGGAGATAAAGGAAATATATGTATATATGTATACTTATGCCTATTATTCTATAGGACCCCCTGAGAAGGGTCCTAACGGGGGCCGATGGGGGTCAAAAATCATGAAATGATGCATGCATATTATTTTGTAGATGTCAATACAAAATAAATACATCACCTAAATTTCATTTATAGTGCAAAATAGGGCATTATATACTGTAAATTTCACCACAAAATTTCACTGCTTTTGCATTTCCTGTAAAATGTGATTTTTTCACCTAAAAATATAATATAATAGAATTCAAAAAGTTTTAATGCAAGATGAAAAACAATGACAGCTTTAGAATCCTGTAGACATTCATAGCAAAGATATGAAGCCTGATTTTACATTTTTGCCCTCATAAATTTCTTTATTACAGCCCAAAGTCGCAAAACTTTGCTTGTTTCATCTATATTTCAGTTAGCGATCGAAAATAGCATATCAAAAGAAAACGAAATAGAAAATGGAAAATCGGGCTTCATACTTTTGTTAAAAATGCTTCAAGAATTTCAAAACAGTCATTGTTTTTTATCTAGCCTGAAAACTTTTTGACTTCTATTCTTTTGAAATAAAAAAAATTAAATATATAATACCAGTTATTTCAAAAATTAAGGCCTAAATCAAAAAAAGTTGTATAAAAAAAATGTGTTTCTTTTTCAATATTACATATACTGTGCAAGTTTGAGAACAGCCGGTCCACAAATGAAAATTTTTTTAAAAATCCGGGTTGACTCTCTTAAGGTAGACTAGATACGGAAAAAAAAAAATTCATCGCAGAAACTCCGTGTTCTGTTGCAATTAAAATTGATGTTCAACATCCTCCATCTTTCTAAAGTCGGGATTTTAATTCGTTAAGCTCCACAGTTTTATGGCGGTAGTTGCATTCTATTAATGCGGGAGCTCATCGCCATCAGTGGATGACTGGAAGTGTGACATGGTCACTGTAACGTCGCTGTGCGTTGTGTTGGTGGAAGTTCAAGTGTAATGTCGTTGGAACTGCCCTAGCTTACTCGTCCATTATTGTAAAGTGGACTGTGGCGCTAATTTATGGAACTGCGCTTACTCGTCCATCATTGTAAAGTGGAATGTGGCGCTAATTTATGGAACTGCGCTTACTCGTCCATCATTGTAAAGTGGAATGTTGTGCTAATTTATGGAACTGCGCTTACTCGTCCATCATTGTAAAGTGGAATGTGGCGCTAATTTATGGAACTGCGCTTACTCGTCCATTATTGTAAAGTGGACTGTGGCGCTAATTTATGGAACTGCGCTTACTCGTCCATCATTGTCAAGTGGAATGTGGCGCTAATTTATGGAACTGCGCTTACTCGTCCATCATTGTAAAGTGGAATATGGCGCTAATTAATGGAACTGCGCTTACTCCTCCATCATTGTAAAGTGGTATATGGCGCTAATTTATGGAACTGCGCTTACTCGTCCATCATTGTAAAGTGGAATGTAGCGCTAATAGAATTGCGCTTAGTCGTTCATCACTGTAAAGTGGAGGTGGCGCTACTGGAATTACGCTTACTCGTCCATCATTGTAGAGTAGAATGCGGCGTAAATGTAACCGCGCTTATTCGTCCATCATTGTGAAGTGGAACATGGTGCTAATGGAACTGCGCTTACTCGTCCATCATTGTAAAGTGGAATGTGACGCTAAAGGAACTGGGTTACTATACATGTATCTACACACGACGTCATACTTTGGGAGAGGCTGGCGACCTCCCCAACATGATATAAAATAATAATCAAAATAATACAAATAATAATTATTAAAATTGTCAAATGAATAAGATAAATGAAAAACAAAGGTCTTAACCTACTAAAAACGACTTCTATTATGGATGCTAAATGAAACACACAATGAGCAATGAAATAATTTATTGTAATCAAGAAAGAAACAGAAATTTGAGAAATGAAAAAATTAAACGAATTACGTATGAGTGAAATTTTGTGAAACGGCCTAAGATACTAATACGTTTCGCTCAGATTAAACGGATTAAGCAAAGGAATGCAGCGTAAAAATTATTTTTTCAATTTGATCGCATAATTTTTTACAATATAAGTTGCATAAGACACTCTCGCAAAGTTCAATCATTTGGCAAAATAAATCATGTTTGTAATTAGAGAGGAATATCGATTAATACCGTGAGAAATAAAAACAGTACCTCATTCATCCATGATGTGGTACGTGACGTTTCACATCATAGCGAACTTAGGAGGCTTTGCCAAAAACACACTCACGCTTTGGTAAAAAAGTTCGCAACGCATGATTTGGCAATGATGCTTATTAACTTTACCGAGTAACAGATAAATAGCAACAGTTGAATTTGATGATAAATTTACCAGAAAGACACTTCCTGATCTATCGACAGATGTGGCCAGCTTCTCTCGACAAACCAGGAAGGTCGTAAAGAATGTCACATTCTTAGAATGCTAATGTTGTTTCATTTTAAGTTTCGCATTCACATGAAACAAGGTTTACGTAATTATTTAAACAATCTTAGTCTACCCCACACCTATGTTGCTATTTTCTGGTGGTCACATACCTTTTTCTATTTTTTTTTCTTTCATCTTACTCAAAGTGCGGACGCGATGACTTCGATGACACCCCTCATCTTCTATTTTCGTCGACACAACAAAGACTACTTCTCTAAATTTCCCTACAGCCCGGCAGTTCCACCTCCCAAGGATGGCAATGCTGGAAGCCCGCACCAAGCGAACGATGCGATTAGATGAACTATCGACGAAGATCTTGATTAAACGTGACATGATCACTGCAACTTTCGTAGATTCAGAAACGGGGAACATTTCAACTATATATGTATTTCCGAAGCCCCTGAAGGCTCACGGCACGCTGAATAGAAATTCTATTTCTGTAACCCACAACGCAGTTGCACGATAACTCCCGATGAACAGCTAAATCTAACGTATTGCAGCCAAGATACAGCTGTTTGAGGGCCAGGTGATTATACGGCGATGTAATTTTGTTA
>LQNS02001578.1:5672904-5685998 GCA_001587735.2 Parhyale hawaiensis | reverse complement strand
GTACTAAGGCAGGCTTATTACAGTCTGGTAACTGAAGGGATGTTCCCCCGACTGAGGTGTATCTTAAAGTGCTGCTGAGTGCTGGGCGTCCAGCCTATTTATTAACTACCTAGGAAGGACATGCAGTAACAGATCTGCACATAACCCTTTAAGGATCACTACCTAAAAAAGTATTAATTTGATGAATTCTTTATTATAAAACACTTCTTTGGAGTAATACAAGGCATATTTATAGAAGAACATTTTTCATGAAACTCATTAGTTTTGTTGATAATATATATATATATTTATGAAGCATCCCGGACAGGATACTTGTATCAATTCAATAGTACTAAAAGTATCCCATATGGGATACTTGTGCATTGTATAACTTGGATGTTATAATGAGCAACAATTAAACTGAATTATCTCAATTTCTAGATGCTGAGTAGCACCAAAACCACAGACAAATGCTCAATGACAACCTCACCTTAGCCAGTTTTGTGAGGTACTGACTCAGTCTGTTCGATTTGATTTCATTCAATCGTAGATCTTTCCACGTCCCCATTGAAGAAATGATGATTTTTCGGAAACCGATAATACTTTGGGTATAATTGAATTTGGGGTCACTAAGCTCCTCTCCAGGGCTGCTTTAATTTACGATAACTCTGTTGGTGAGCTCCATGCTGAAACTCACGAACGCTGCAGGCACAAACTAACACCTCACACAAACCGAATGAACGGCAAAACAGCACAAGTTCTCGCGAAGAGACTCGCGCGCTTGATGCTCACAGGCATTGTCCTGAACTATCCCCTCGAACCAGATCAAGTTGGCAGCCCACAAGTCCTTCCTTCAACTTTCTTTTACTTCTCTGATATCCAATCGTATTGCATCTTCCGAAAATCAGTCCCTTTAGCTCAACCCACTACGTTTCAACCCTGCGACCATAGGCTGTACTGGAGTGAAATTTCTCCTTCTGCAACTTTTCATAAACCAATCATTAATTGTGTCTGCTTGTACTTCAAACAAACGTGAAAGACGAATTTTCCACGTAAGCTCCGTGATTTTTTTACAGGATACACCGTGTGTGTGCATAAACAGATTCCTTATCTTGTCGAGCAGACATCTGGACAATATCACCTATTCAAAGGTCTCTAACAATGAAAGAACTCTTAGCACGGCTCTCGCTTAAACAAAAAAGAGACACCTCTGCAAATTTGTTCAAAATCATTTGAGAAGTAAACGTTACTACTGACTGTTTATGAGAAATAAATTCATAATGAAAAACTAAATAACTTATCTCTGTTGATTACCCAGCAATATTATTCAATTGACGCGGCAGCTTGTAAGAATATAAATATACACAAAGCATAATATTCATAACAACTGCTTTTACTCGTTCATCACTGCAAAGTGGAATGTGGCGCTACTGGACTGCATTTACTCGTTTATTACTGGAAGGTCAAATATAATGATATACGCTGCTAGTAGTGCAGTGGCTAGCAGTGCCGCCTCCCTCTTTATCACGAAGTAGAACGCTCTATTCCCAGACAAGCGAGGAAAGTTTTGGTGCTGAGAGAAATGCAGTGTCAACAATTCTGCCATTAGCAGTGCACTTGGGGTACTAACCTTACGGTCAAGGGAGAGCGTATTTATCGTATGAGCCTTACCCCTATATGCAATAGTTCAGATAATATGCGGTCGACTGCAGCCGTATGCTTCTCAAGACCCTAAAGAAAATGTACCTGCAGCACGAACCAGAGCAGGTTGGTTACCTAGTTGAAGTGTACGGCAAGCCAACTTTACCTCTTACCTTCATCAGAACCATGTTTGCTGGTTCTGAAGGATATTTTCAGCTTAAGTAAAAAAAATATACACGTACAAGATCTACTGTGCATCTTTTTTTTAAACAGCGATATTGGTTTAGGATCAAGAGACTGTATTGTCATGCGCTTGCTTACAATGCTTGAAACAGAATATTTGCCATAACTAGAGTAACCATCGTATCGCCGATAATAGTCGCTGTCGAACCATTCTCCTGCTTAATGCTTGCGAAGACGCGGCAAACTGCCGGACTCTTTTAACAAGCTCGCCATAATACTTAGACGTAAAATATTGCATCGTAACAGGTACCGTTAGCAAACACTTCGCTTGATGAAGCTGTTGCAGCACTCAGCGTTGTGCGCAAGGGTCTTGTGGGTGTTGCGGTGCTGTGCTGCTGCTGTGTTGCTTTGTTGTAGAACTGCCGTATTGTAGAGTTGCTGTGTTGTAGAGCTGTTGTGCGCATTGTGTAACTGTAAGCAATCTCTAAATATTAAGTCGACTTATCATATAGAACTTAACGTTTCGGGAATGCCTCCCATCTTCAGAAGTATAAAATATCTATTATTCTAGCAGCCTATAATACCTTATCCTATCCCATTGCAAAGTTTCTCGTGCCATGACTTGAACCCCTAACAACTAACCAGTATACATTACGTAATTCCCATGAATTTAGAGACAGTATCAAAAACCTTCAATTGCCGCCCAATGCCTACCTATCCAGCTTCGATATCACCTCTCTCTTCACCAACATCCCCGTAGACCAAACAATAGATATAATTTGTAACACAGTCGTATTCCACAACATGGATCAACCTACCTTTAGTACGTTTCTCAGTCTTGCCATTAAAGATTCTTTTTTCATTTTTAACAATAGACTGTACAAACAGGTGGAGGGAGTTTCCATGGGCAGCCCGCTCAGACCTACGTTGGCAAATATCTTTTTATGTCATCATGAAGCTCTTTGGCTGAACGATTGCCCAAACAACTTCAAACCTATCCACTATAAACGTTTCGTAAATGAAACCTGCCTCATATTCAAAAACAAACAGATTCGCACTCTTTTCTGCAGCATTTGAATAGTAAACATCCAAGTATTAAATTTACAGCGTAAATTACGCGTAACATTCGCTATGGCTAAAGCCCAATCTAATGTAAAAACAAAGATTACCATTCGGTTAAGAGTAGTCCAGACTGAAAAACGTTTAATTTTTTCTGAGATAAATTTTAGAATATTAATGAACCGAAATATTTAAATATATAGCTAATGTATCGAGCATAGGTATGATGCGCCAGAGGCAGATGTATGTGCAGCTGCTCGCAAATTATCTCATAGCCAGTTTCATAAAGGCTTATGAGGGAGGCTCTAAATGGGAAGTAGAGGGAAAACAATCAGTGGAAAGGATTGAATATTGCCTTTACTCTTTATTGTGGGACACTTCATTTAACAGAAAAAAAACAGCCGTGTGTTAGAGAGAGAGGACACGAAATGGAAAATATCTCTATGACAATAAGAAAAAACTCTAGCTACTATATCGCGAAGAGATCGCCTTCGTGCCAGTAGGTGTCATCTGCCTTCGCTTCAAGCGCAAGGTGCCAGTCTCGGGAGGGAACTACAGGAGAGTGTTTTAAACCGTGTTCATACTATGGGCTTTTGTTTCTTATCTACAGTACAAAGAGTCCTGATGTGCTTAGATTTCCGAGATTTTAATCACTGCAACTGGAAAGAAATTATCCGAAACCTTACTAGTGACACTAAGCAAGCAAACTGACTTGACGGCTAAGGTTTTTTTAACTGTTTTGGTGAACCCACAGTTGTGGTTGCTAGGAAGCCGTAAGACGCTCGAGCCCTGCGTACTGCTCAGGGACCAAATGACTATAGTCTGAACCCGCCTGTCAGCTGTTACTGCTCGTAGGTCATACGTAGATGTGCAGTCTGACTTGGAACCCATTTTGTAGCCATTTTACGAGTACTGCCGCCACGGTAGCTGCATGCTTCCGTTCTCAGCTCTAACACCTTGTATCGCTCGTTCGATTCCCCGTGAGGCGAGCTCTTTGCAGATCTTGGTGTGCTGACTCGGCAGTTGTGTGTGCATGCTCGGCGCNGGGCGACTGCGACTACACTTGCTCGTCTGGGGCCAGTGGGCCTATACCCGCAGCACAAACCAGTGCATGTGGGTTTCCCAGGTGAGGGTGTGGTCTAAGTTGACTTTACCTTTACCTTTACTGGTATAAAACAAGAATGACACTTCTGTTTTGAGCAATTGTTACAGGTCTCGGCTAGTTATTATGTTCATCTACTTCTAGTGACATAAAAATAGAAGCGTCCAAAAGTTGCCTTGGATGAGTTTGTCACGCGAGGGCCAACTCTTTACAAGCTCTCTGACAACTGACCGAGAGTGTCCGGGGCGCAGAGGCGCCAAACTCGCCTCGCGCTATGTACGTATGCGACGGCGTTCAAGTTCGTGTGCTGTGCTGCTCGCTGTATCCCAGATTAGGTTAGGTAAGGTTAGGTAAGGTAAGGTTTGGTTAGGTTAGGTTAGGTAAGGTTAGGTTAGGTAGTGCTTATTGTAGTGCTTCTCGAAGTTTTGACGCGGCAAGAAAGCTTACTTGAACGCATGCACAGTGATGAACGTACACAGAATGGCGAGTTTGACGCCAGTGCGTCCGGTTCTGGTGTAGTGTAGATGAGAAACATTTTTGTGGCGCAGACAAGCTCTCTGATCGCTGGTGAGGCAAAACGTAACTTGAGGGAGACCTTTTCTATCCAAATGAAACGAGCCTCTTTCTGTTCACTGTCATATGACTGTCAGTAGCTTAGAGTGCACTGCTGCCAGTGGTTTACATATCAATACTGTTAGTGATTCAGTTATTATTGCTGTCAGTGGTTTACAGATCATTGCTATCGATAGTTTACTTTTCGATGTTCTGTACACGCAAAAAGTACTTTAGCTAAAAGCTGTTCATGTTTTGACCAAGAAAACTTTCAATTCATGGCTCTAAATGCATTACAAATTAGGTGAAATTCTATTTTTTCGTTAATATTGAGTTGCTTGGTGGATGTATGCGCTCTCATATCAGTTCAGCAGAGTCCTCCTCTATAGAGAAGCACTCTGTTGCATTGACATGAGAGCCTACCTCCACCAAGCAGCTGTATATTAACGAAAAAATAAAATTAGTGGTAAGACCAGGATGACTATTCGATCAACACCAAAGTTGGTCATTTATGGCTTTTACGATTCCTAACAGCTCCTTTGATTTCCTTGAAGATCCGGTAAAAACTTTTTGATTATGTTCTGATAAACATTATGACAAACAAACATAATGTTAAATACGCAAACGTACAAAGCGATCATCACCAAATTCGGTCATTTGAGTCTTTTAACAATTCTAACCATTCCAGCAAATTCATGAAGATCCGCTCATAACTTTTTGAGTTGTGATACTGACCAACATAATAAATGTGGAGATCGACTGGCAAACAGACAAACGTATCAGAGTGCGTATGTTGATAGTTTTTTGAGTGTCTCAGTCTCGGTGGTATCTCACATCCCTCAGGGTAGTGTACTCGACCCGCTGTTTCTTATTCTGTACACTAGTAACATGCTCGCTTCGCTGGAGAACACGTTGATCAAGTACGCTTGCAATATCATTTTGATAGCACTGATACTAACCCCCAGCAGGCGTAATATATTGTCGCCCAGTCTCTAAATAGGGACCTGTCGCGCATTAGTGCACGGTGTCCGCCTGGAGTATGAAGCTAAATGCCGCGAACACTAAATCTATGATTGTTAGTCAGTCTCGGCCACTTTTACTGCAGCACCCCCCCCCCCTCCCTGAAAATTGACACTTTGCTCCTGAGGTCTAGCTCCATGGAGATACTCGGTGTTGTCTTATCATGAGAAGCTTACATTTGAGCCGTATATTAGACGACCGGAGTAAGATTCGCTTTCTATGTAAGATTAATCCTGTGTTTGGTGATAAATATGAAGTTCGTAGATGCTTTTATGCTGACTGTAATGAAATATTGCTCACCGGTGTGTGTTTCGGTTGCTGATAGTAACTTGCGTCTGCTGGACCGACTTGTTAGCTCTGCCAGCAGACTGCACTGAGAGTCATCTGGTGAATCTGTGCCATAGGCCAGGAGTGGCCGACCTCTGTATGTTTTACAAGGTGAACAAGAATGAGAGTTATTGGTTGCATTCATGTGTCCCTGCTCTAACGGTCTTTGGGAGAAATACGAGTGGTGTGGCTTATGCTCACGCCTTGACTCTTGAGATTGCTGGGTGTCAAACTCGTCAATTCAGGCGGTGTTAGTTGCCGTGATCCATTTAGGTCTGAAATTCATTGTCGTGATCGATTTTCGTCGATGTCGGCCTACAGGCGTTTTAGTCAGTTGTTAGTGGCCTTCGTTGGATTTTTCTTTAAAAAATTTCGGCCCCCTTTGTGGTTTATATTGCTTCATTTGAGTTGCACTACCTGTCGTGTAGGCCCTAGAGTGAAGTTTTATTATAATCACGAAAGTTGATCATTGGCTCCTCGTAACATTCCTATAACATATCCTGTCAACGTCATGAAGATCCGGTTATAATTCTTTTTTGAGTTATGTTGCCAAGAAAAAAAAAGAGGTACCCAAACAAACAAACAAACAAACAGACTATTGAACGGATCTTCACCCAAAATTATTTACCTGTTCCACCTAACATTCCTAAAAATTCCTGTAAATCTTATAAATGTTTAATCATTTTTTTTTATGTCTTCTTGACAGACAGAATTTTAGAAAAATGTCGATGAAAACATAATCTCTTCGGCTGGCCGAGGTAATAACATCTTCCAACGTTCAAAACCAAACCCTTTGCGGTTAAAGTATCGTCTAGGTGGTGGCTACGTTGAGGAAAATATTATCACAAAACTAGAAAACGCATACGTCGGAGTACTCGTTGAGCACGAAAACTCCAATTTTCCCATCAGCACGACCACGCTGATAACTCTTGCTACTGCACAGAAAACGTATTGGTTTGGAGACAAGACTTAATTTTCCAGTAAGTATAGCGAGTCTCAGTGTGCTCGACACCGTATTAACGTACCTGTTTAGTTAGCTTTTTGGTGTTAATCCCTACGCAAGGCTCAGCGTTATTCATAATGGACGTTTAAAGTGATGCTTTTCCCACGAGAAATTGTCCTTTTTCGTCGTTTAAGGCTTTATACCAAAAGCCAATAGCATTAGCGGCAGACCTTATTTAACTCCAGCATCAGCGCACGTAATTATTATGATCTAACAACTTGAGGCGTGACTAAGGCCTCGGCAAATGAGCAGCACCTCGCGGTGTTTGTTATTCAGCGGCAACGAGAAAACGTCAAGAACAGCCAGCTGCGCCTTATTTAACGGCGAGGCGCTCTAAAGAATTTCTTTCGGTAAATTAGGTAGGTGGCGCTGGGCGCTCCAGTATCACGCCGGCCCCCCTCGCCGGATGGACGGTAGAGGCGCTGCAACACCAGCAACTCATTACCTACTGAGGCGCCCCGTACCTCTCTGTAGTGGCAGGTTAATTAACGGTACCGTTGAGGCGAGAGCTGAGGCCAGTAGCTGACTCTGCTCTTGTAACATATCCGGGGTTTTTCTTGCAACTATACAACATCTAAGGAGGAGTGGCAGATTGGCCACCGTATGGCCTCTCTTGGCATCTCGTGGTACATTTGTTAACTGGCAGAGTTATCGTACCTTTATAAATATATTTACGTCTTCAGTTGATGCCGTACATCGGTATATTGTATGCCTCTCTGTCTATATTAATATGCCAGACTCGGTCTATGGTAGAAATGCAAATATAGTCCGGCAGCCAGTGAGGTCAACCATGTTCTGTTTGATTAAGTTTTTTTCTTTGTAGATTCTGGTTGTTAATAACGTAAATAATGTCACCTGGGTGGGTGTGGAGCTCTCAACCTTGAGCAATTTTTCAAAGAGATTAAGAATCCAATATGGCCGCCGCGCAGCGTCAACAAAAACTGACTAATCTATAACTTCGTTAATATATCTGATACAAACTTGATTTCGGTGGCTATACCTAGGTTTTCAGGTTCAAGGATTGCAGTAAGGTGAATATTATATCCATTAATTCAACCAAAGTATGCAAGGAGAAATACCACAAACTTGTTTCCACAAATTGGTGTCAATGGTCGTCCATGGTAGATGAGACCCATTTGATCAAGTACCCACAAGTCTGGCTTTTGAGGACCCTCAGGCCTGTGATAGTGTCAGTGCCGCGAGGCTATGGCACAGTGTAGAATCCAGCGACAGCGCGGGCTGCCAACGTATCTGGTATGATTTGTTTGTAGGTCTCCACAGATGCATTCATGTCCAAGAAGCATCTCCCTTCAATAAGGGAAGTCATGAACCCTGTGTATGAGATATCGCCTCACTTCCACTAATGCAACGGAAGCGGAAATACATCAGTATTGTCCGCCACAACCAGGGCAGTTCTTTCGTAACATGGGAGACCTGCCGTATTCTGATGGTGTCAGTTTCTTTCTGACTTGTTGACATATCGTGTTACTTATTTATACACAGTGCAGTTCATAGTAATTGAATCCTTGCTTGTCACCACTAACAGTTTTCCCTGAAATTCATGGACATCAATCTTGAGATCATCTTCTAATACTAAGAGTGGCCGTCGTGTGTTTATATATCTATTTGTATTTCTATTAAGCAATAAAAAGGTAAGTGAGAAAACTCGCAGGGAGATAATTTTTTATAAAACCTAAGTTGAATGAATAAAAATGAACGTTTCGACTTACAAAGTCTTTATCAACATCTGTAGAGACACAATTAAAATTTATAAATTTCAGCTAGCATTACTAAACAGAAAGTCTAAAAGTGATAATCTAAATTTTGATGCATGGAACACAGTTAACAAAAACTAAAAATTCACTAATTGCAAATGATAAGAAGATTGCATGGCGTTGAGCTGTAGTTTCAGCCTATGTATAAAAAGAGATTGTAAAATACGCAATTCACATGGATTACTGGCTGTCCCTAAAACAGTAAAATCATCTAGGCGGACGGATTGATTGCACCTCTCAGCATGAGATCGTACGGATGACTGAAGAGGACTGCACAGGATATGATTGGTATGAGGACTCCTGCCTGCGAGTTTTATCCTTTGACTTGTTATACCTTGTTAGAACATTTAACGGAAACAACCTTAATTTGTGTGATTATATTTTTATTTATTTATAGGTTTCGTGTCACGCTCTTAATGAAATGGATACGCAAAAATCAGCTCTGGCCTTCCTGGTTTCATGGTTTTATCAGTGAATTTATCTGCTTGAAGACTGTGGTGATCCTGCCATGCTTCATAAAAAACTGATAGGTAGGAAATATTCCCGGTTTCAGATGATGGTACTCGAACCGTATACTGTATCTGATTCCGGCCTTTCTTTGACAACTAAAGGGCTGGGTCAAAAATGACGGCAAAAATTTTGCGATTGAGCTTTTTATCGTTCCGGTTCCCAGTATCGGTTTTGCTTTATTATAGGTCTCATCGCTGCAGGCCTGATCTTCCTTTAGTGAGATCTCGCCTACCGGTTAATTAACGGTACCGTAGGCATGTAAAATGTGTGCCCGTGTCTATACAGCTTCTGATTTTCAAGGCGATGCCAATGATTCAGTGCCTGCTGCGGCCATAGCGCAAGCGCCATTGAATACGTAGCCCAGTAACGTGGTGCATGGTACGTTGGCCTTTAAACAACTCTTGCAGTAATCCTCTGGGCAGATCGTACACGGTTCTCATGTGGTAGGAGGAGTAACGCGCGTATTTCACATGCCCTGCAGCAAAAAAGGGAGGAAGTATCTCAACAACTGGAATGTGTAGGTACCAGTTGAATTTCCTCTATGCCCTGATGTAGGTCATAATGTATCTCTGTTCATGTTTATTGAAGTTGTAAATTACAAACTTTTCCTAGTATAATCCTGTACAAAAACTGGGAATTTACTAAGTCACTGAAAAATAATCGCAAATAATTAAGTATAAAAATGTATGCATGCTGAATAGCCCGTAGATGTTTTCCGAGTTAACTAAAAAGCAAGGCAAAAATAACATGGTGAATAATGTTTTAGACATTTAAAACCAGCAGACAAAGAAAATGCACATCTGACTGCAATCCCTATACCTAGAAACCTAGTATAGACAATAAAAACAGGTTTCTATCACAAGTGTTAAGAAAGTTATGAGTATTTCAAATATTTCACAGTCGCACAGTGGCCATATTGGATTTTCGCATTTATAAAAAATTGCTCAAGGGTGAGAGCTCCACACCCACCCAGGCGATGTTATACGGACTCTAAACTATCAGAATCTGCAAAGAAAGAAGCTTAATCATTCAAAACATGGTTTGGCCAAAATTGCTCCTCTGGCTGCCAGACTAATACAGCTACGACAGTAAATTATCCAGGATGATAATTTTAGAGCAAAGAGAGAGATTCATTACCCGAAATATGTTTTCCTAAATGTGTTGCACGGGCACTGACTGCTCCATTCTATAGCACGTACAGATATAGCTCAACATGGACACTTTACACGGTAAACAGTAGAATTCCAAGTGAAATGATCTAAAGACTGCTGCACACTAACGCAGAAGTTGTACCGCCACACAATTTCAAATCCGGTAACGTCGCCGCGAACAAAGCTTCGGCTTGTACATTGCTATACTACTATACAGGACATCTACAATGCGAGCCGCAGTGTACTTGTAGCTTCTACCCACCCAATGGCAAGCGGCAATGATGAAGCTTATGCTTACCTCGAAATTCTGAGTTTGTTTAAGGCTGAAATGACGAACAGTTTTAGCGTAACGTTCAACCGCCCCAAGTTGAAGTTACGGCACCGTGACCGACAAAGTGGGAAGTTGAGCGACTGGGCAACTTTTGCGACAGTGTGTACCCGCCCAAAACAAACTAATAGTTAGTTCATATAGTTAGCATCGCTGAGACAATAACCAGTCATCATACTCAAGAAACTATATACAACCTTTTAGCAATTAAGAAAAGAGCCCGTGCCTTCAGCATGTACTCTTTGTCGTACTCGTATTTAAGTAACACAAGAAGAATAGACTTGAAAATCTGCAACAACATAGTTGTTATTCGCTTGTCAACATGCGTATGATGAGCTATAGATTCCATCGCTGCTACAATGCTGCCGCGTTGTCTATAGACTACCTGACCCAACTTACCGCGACCAGGAAGACCATCCGGTCCTAATTCCAATGCTGCATGCTGTTCCGACGAAAATAATTACTTATTGTGTACGACAAAGAGCTCATTTTGCAATGATGCTTACCGCAGATCTGAAACTCTCGACACTATTTCAGTTCATTGGCTATAGTCAAACCAGCGTATGCAGTCTTTTAGGGGCGGGGCTGAATTGAACGCAGCAGTGCCAAATCTAATCTATTGACTTATGCACTTTGAGTATTCGGATATAAAGATATATAATATAGTTCTGCATATGACTGTCAGGAAATAGAAAGTTTCGGAATCTTTATGAATTTTAGGTAATACTTATTTGTTTCATGTCTGTAAGAAATAACCGCTTATATGGCTACGCAATTTTTGAACAACGGTGATGTTAATGACACCCTTCGTACCCTATAGAGACAACATTAGTTACCATATTTGTTGATCCATTTGAGAGACGTTGATAATAGAATGCAATTTGCGAGTCGAAGTGGTTATATTAACCATTGTAGGAAAATGGGTTAATTATTCAGCATTTTCTTCACATGCTGTGTAACTATACGGGGAATGTGTTATTTGTACAGATGTGAAATAAGAAGATCTAGTCGCCAAGAAAGAAAATATTTGATGTATATTGAATTTATGATTGATATTTAACGAAGTGAAAATATAGTATGCTTAGAAAATGTAGGTATCTCATATATCACATTTTGGCAGCCTCTGCTACACGGACGTACAAAGACAAACAAGACTTACCCTGAATTTTTAACTTATTCGATAATATTCCAGGTTTTACCTTAAAGAGCCAATATGATGCAAATAACACGTTTTCCTGCACATGGCCAGAGTAAGTTTTTAAAGTCGTCGCAGAGAGCTCCTGTATGGAACAGCTAACGATCCAGTAAATGTTTTCTCACTGTCAGCTCTGGCATGCTGAGAAAAAATTTTTAGAACGAGACATATTTTTCTTTGTGCAGAGCGCTCAAAAGTTAGAGAAGAATTTCATGAAATCGCAGGAACAAATTTCACAGCAGCAACAAAGGGACAGCAGCGCAGCAGAGACATTCCTGGCGTTCCTCTGCGCTCTGTTGCATTCGCGATCACACGGGCTGCTGATGCACCGCAATCACACGGGTTGAAGACAGCCCAGGGTCATACGGGCTACAGATGCTCAGAGATCGCACTAGCTGCAGATGTCCCGTGATTACACGGGCTGTAAATATCCCGCAATCACACGGGCTGCAGATGCCTCACGATCACACGGGCTGCAGCTGCCCCGCTATCACGCGGGCTGCGGAAGCAGCAGCAGTAGCAGCAAAAAGTTGGAGCAGCAATCACGAATTGGATCTCGCCAATCCTCAGTAAACTTTTTGTTTCTGTTCCTCCAGTGCAGAGCTGCGATATGAAACTCTATGGCGAATGATGCGGGCCGTCCGACCGTAAACTCGCCATTCAGCTGCAGCCAGAAAATATCGCTGCAAAGTTAAGAACTCAAGCTTTGTGTCAGGGGCCAATTCAAGCTTATTTCTGTGCAGAGGCTAGCGAATTGATTCTACGTACGAAGCAGTGAATGAGTCAGTCTACATAATAGAACCAGCACTGCTAGATCGCTTGCAAGATTTTGGTAATCGCTAAAACACCGGAAAGAAAATTAATCACACGGGCTTGAAATATCCTGCTCCTACAGGGACTGTAAATATCCAACCATCACACTTCTGCAGATGCTCCAGTGTCACACGGTGTACGTATGTCCCGCCATAGACCACACCATACATTGACTGGACACTGAAATCGGGTCTGTCGCAATTGGGTCTGCAGGCCGATTTACGAGTAGCTACGTGTTAATAAAATGAGTTCTAATAATCACAGCGACCTTAAACAAAAATTAATTTCTTCGTCGTATCATAAAAAATGCGTTGTAGAGCAGGGAATCTAAATTCACAATCATATATCTTTAGTAGACGATGTACATCATACCTTTGGATACAAAAAAATTGAAAATTCATCTGTATTTGTGGGAATATCAAAATTTTATAAAAAAATTAGCTCATACATACTACA
>LQNS02001578.1:5644996-5661315 GCA_001587735.2 Parhyale hawaiensis | reverse complement strand
GGCAGGAGAGGACGGACGAATAGCGTGTGGTTTATGACCAGCTAAATAAATAAGCACAGACGATCGTGACTATTGTTATGATATTCAGAAGTTTAAGTCTCCGTTTCCACAACAAAGGCGACGTCACAGAGGAAGAATGAAGGGACACGTAGTGTGATAATAGACACATGGAACCCATGCACGAGGGTGTTCCCAAACAGGATCAACCCGCATGGGAACAGCGAGTTGGGAAAGAAGAAGAAGAGATTGAAGAAAGATCAGTATGAGTAACGTGAGAAGGAAGCAAAATGGGCACGAAAGACAGACAAGACGATAGTGACAACGACCCAACGGGTCACGGGTCGTCTAGTAAGTTCTAAAGTTTGCTCATGTCGTGCAAGACAGTGTTATGTAACTGCGAGGGGTCTTTGCCCTGTTGTATCCACAACGAAAACAGCTTTGTAGCCAGGTAACATAGCTTCGTATAAATGGGGTTAAGGCCAAGAAGACATACCTCAAGATAGAGTCCATCACACTGTTCTTAACCTAAAGGTTTTCACCAATGACAGTAACATCCTGGAGCTACATATTGGTGACCTATAAAGTCGATATTGTCACATGTGAATCTGTCATCCAGACTGAATAAAGACCCGTGTACCCTTGCGTGACCAAAACAAAGCCGCAAGTGATGTCACAGCCTGTGGGGCCAGTCACAATTCGGTAAGTTCTCCACCGAGAGATCAACATTTGTGATTGGCTGTACCGGACTGTAACGTCATATTTTGAGTTGTTTTGATCACATTAGTCATCATCCTTTAATGCAGAGACTCAAATGCAAACATTGAGTTGCGAAAACCTCATCAATTGAAAACCATGAGGTTTTATTTATGTTATTCCCTTCTTGCTTTCCTGATAGGACGTCTATCTGGAGTTAATGTGTGATGTTCATTTAATACTTATATATTTATTTAGTTACTGATGTGTGATATTTATTTCAGACTGATAGAATTAATATTTATGCATAGAAGCTTCGACATCCAAAACTTTTTAATCGTAAACCATCTTCATCGACCTCATTACGTGATGAATTGCGAAGCAGTAACTTGTGCAATCACTGCCCGCGTGAACAGTAACCGATAGTGGACGTGTTCATTAAGATGCGCATGACGTAATTGATACGTCCATCAGCATATTCAGGATCAATTTTCTTAGTGTGTAATTGCTACTTGCATTACAGTTGTTGCAGCTCCTAACACCATTAATTATTGCTCCTGCTGCTGCGCATATAGCAGTTAATTATTGCTGCCACTAATTGCCGTCGCCAAAATAGCTATGCGAATCAGAAGTATTAAAAAAAAAACATTATAATCTTTCAGAGAGAATTTTTTATTCTCATCGACCAATAATGTGAATGAACCTTCAAGTTTATCTGCGATATTGGAAAGAGGTTGTTGTGGTGTGTCCTTAGAAGAGATACACCAAAACTTACCGCGCGGAGGCAGGCACAGGTGGGTGTCTATAGGCCTACTAAAGCTCCGGCGTAATGAAGGCAATAATATTGATGGGAAATATGGGAATAACTAGAGTGCTCAACCATTAAAAACAATGACAGTAATTTTATGATTAAGCTTTTTATCATTCCGGTTTCCAGTATAGATTTGCTGTGAAATAGGTCTCATCCCTGCAGGTCGGACCTTCCATTATTTTGGAAAACATAATATCCCCCCTTCATGATCAGGCGTGAATTGGTCAAACGTAGAGCAGTACTAAGAAAATAAAGTTCAATCAAATGAATTCACCAGAAATGATCAGGGCTCACCGTAACCTGGATACCAAGCGATAGTTGAATCTAAACCGTCGAATTTTGGCTGCAATGGAAATTCAGTGCAAAAAGGCGTTTGCTCAGCGTGAAGTTTCAACTGCTTCAAAGAGATTCAGTTAAAGAAAGCATAGGCGGAATGGATTATGCACGTATTGAACGAAAACTCCAACCAAGACTGAGACTCTGAAACAGCTGAGAAGAAATTAAGCTAGAAAGTATGCCATATAACTTATGCCTGACAGAATGAAAAACTCTATCAGAAATACAGCTGTTCATCTACCAAGCTAATGCCAAAAAATGCAGAGCTAGTTTTCAAAGCTGAGCGAGATTCAGAAAATGTAGTATTTCCACTTCTGGCCATACATTTCAGAAGCAATTTTGTCACATCTATTCCAAGGGCTAAAATTTTATGGTATCTCAACTTGTTTTTCCGTAGATGATTTTTCTCTTATCTAAATATTTGCAGCGTGATGAAGGGAAGGACCAACCAAAGAGCATAGTGGATTCTTGCTGAACAACAGATGGAAGTAATTTCTGCTGCCTGGCATGTGTGTCATGATGAGACGTCTAGTAACTTGAGAGGCCTCTTTGCCCGAGATGGTGCGTACCGGAAGATCTGTGGTAAGAGTAGCTTTCTAGGACACCAGATGTCGCTAGAAATGGAGCGATGTGTTAGAAAATGGGAGAGTATTAATATCTTCTTAGTAGATCCCGTAAAATAAAAAGTTTGCTTCTGCAAATTTTTTTATATTTTCAAGGTGTTTAATACAAGCGTACCATAAAACAAAGCATAACCAGTAATAGCAACATGATTAGAGTATTTAAGAAGCGACAACAACAATGGCAATAATGAGAGCAACAACCCAGTGCCCAGACCGTCCAGCGTGCGGCAGGCTGTTCGTGTCACACCCACAACTTATATTTCTCATTACAGCAATGATATTGACAATTGCAACAATAAAACAATAATAATAACAACAACAACAACAACTAGAGCACTCTCAGAATGCATACCTCCGCCAAGCGAGGCAGCGGTAACGTAAAATTTAAATTGGCTTTGAAACTGATATTTTCATTTTATCAACACCAAAATCTTATCATTTGTGCCCTTTCACAGTATTAACAGCAGCTTCTGCAATTTTCTTGGAGATCCGTTCATAACGTTTTCATTTATGCTGCTTACAAACATTTTAACAAACATGAATCAAACACGCAAACGAACCAACCGATCATCATCAAAATTTAGTATTAATAATGAACTATGTCTCTTGAAATTATGAACCATTCCTGCAAATTTCATAGAGATCAATCTATAACTTTTTGAGTTATTGCGCAAACAAACATAAAATCAAACACAGCGACAAACGAACGAACAAACAAACAGATCATCACACAAATTTGATCATTCACTCCTTGTAATATACCCAACAACTCATGTGAATTTCATGAAAATTTGTCAATTACATTTTAAGTTATGGTGCTAACAAAAAATAGGCTGACCCAAAAAAAAAAAGTAGACCAAACAAACAGATGGATAGATCTCCTCCAAAAGTAAATCATGTGTTCCGCCTAACATACCTAACTACCCATGTAAGTTTCATCAAAATCCGTCCACAACTTTTTGAGTTATCTTGATGACAGACACAATAACAGCCAAACAAACCCGACGAAAACGTAACCTCCTTGGTGGATGTGATTAAAGGGACATTAACAGCAACAACCCGGTAACAAGCCCGTGGATGTTCACATCTCGCGAATCACTTCCGGTTCACATTCACAACAACAAAATTCACAAGAACAGCGACAGTAATGGCACTGATGACATGGTAATAGCAGCAGCAACACGGTCTCTAGCACCTGAATGTTCGCATCCAATGCACCACCACCGGCACCTCCCTGCCATGCACGGCCCGCTGGCGGCGCTGCTGCCGCATCATATTTTTCATTTACGCTAAATTGCTCTCGTATGAGATATTTCCCAATGGGCAGAGCAGGGCAGAGAGCTGCTGCAGGCATGGGCTTATTTCCCTGCCATAGGAAACGTAAAACGCTTTTTGCGACTTTAGCAAATGCTAATTTGACGAACTTAGAGAATGTTTTTTTTTTTTTTTTTTGGGAGAGGGAGTTGCAAGTTAATTTTATTTTAAAATATACGATAGTATACCTGCTTCTTTCAAGATAATAAAAATGCAGTATTTGGACAAAAAGCATCTCAATGGTGTTCACAACAACCTGCGATACTTTTATTTTGGAATTTATTTCTCAAGTTAGGTTCTACTCTATAATAAATAAATATCATACCGAATTAATTGGTAAACGTGCGCATTACACTTAGTGGACTTGAAATATAAAAATTTAATGCATAAAACGCGTAAAGAAACAGTCAATAATCATGTACAATAACTTATATTAACTAATTAAAATTGTACGTTGCGGCCATTAATCTAATTTTCCATATCTGTAATGACAAAGTAAAATTTATCAACTGTTCTAAATTTCAACTGATTCTATCTAACATCACGTCAAAGTAATAAACTAAAGGATGATACGTATAAGAGAGATAGGGAACTATAGACTAACTGCAACAGATAAAAAAACATATCATTATGATCAGGTTTGAGTTAAAATTGAAAGAAAAAATATTTCAAAATGCAGTCCCTAAAACTATAGAATCCTCTTGACAGATGGATTGGTGGTACCTCTCAGCATGAGATCTGATGGCAGACTCATGAGGAATGCCCAGAATCTGCCAGCATGTTCAGCCGCATGAACACGTCTTGGGCCGTGTGGTCGAACCCACGTTTTCTGACGCACTCTGCACACAACAATGTTTAAAAATTGCAGTGCTCAGCCTGCCTCTAGGAGTCCTATCTTTAAAGTTAAAATAAGAACCTAGTGTAAAATCACAGTCTAGAACGAATTTGAACAAGCATTGCATAAAACATCTGGAAAACAAGGAGGAAAATTCATATTATTCATATTGACGGCGAAAATTCGATAGGGTAAAATATACGTTGTTTTGGGTACAGTTGCAGTAACAGTTTGTGAAATATGCATAGTATTTAAAAACTGTGTAACGTGCGTCTCGGTTAGTCTGACGGGATATCCATTGTAGGCTAAAAAATTTCTAAGAAGTAGAGTTTTGGTACGGATAGTCATGTAGCATGAGCATATCCTGCATCGCTAAATAAAGCCGTCTTTATGCTAGTTAATGCTGAAAGTTTGAAGTAATTACTTCCTGCTGTCAGTGAGTAAAGGAGGGGGTTGCTAGAGATATAAATAGAGAAAATTAATAAGTAAGTAATGAAACGCATTCTCTGTCTTTTTTTCATAAATTTTTGCTAAGGATGATCGGCTGCAGCAACGCTAGATGTGATACAGCCATCACGGGCCTGAACAGTGTAGTTTTGAGTATGTATTTTATTTTTGGGTTCGTTTAAGGCGAGTTCATACTAGCAACTTTCGTTTCTCTTAAGGCTGATTCACACTAGCAACTTTAGTGGCCGTCACAGCCCGTCGGCCTCCACGGTAGCAGCATGCTTACTTCGCAGCTCACAATCCTTAACTCGCTGGTTCGATACCAACCCAGGTACGCGAGCTCTTTGCTGGTCTAGGTGTGCTGACTCGGTAGTTCTGTGCATCCTCTGTGCCGTGGTGGAACTTGCCTTCCTCAGAGATGAGAGGGTGTGGTCGCGGGTCATTTGAATCTTACGTTAAATTGGCGCCGTAGTTCTTGATTACCCGGGGTCAAGTGCAGCCCCACTTACTCCTCTGTGGCCAGTGGACCGATATCAGCTGCACAAACCAGTGTGTGTGGGTTTTTCAGTTGAGGGTGCGGTCAAAGTTGACGTTCCCTTTAAATGACGCCGCTACAACGACGACTGACAGAAATAGGGTGTGCGACGGCAGAATGCTGTAGGTTGTACTTCTGACGCCGTCGACGCGAACTTCGGGTGAGCTTCATTGAAGAATAATTGCGTGAATTAATTGCTTTTGAAATGTAATTTGAGCACAAAACAGTGTTGTTTGCATATATAAACACTTTGTTAGTCTCGATTAGCGAAAGGGCAGCAGAAAAAAAGTTCTAAATACCTTACCATAGTAAAACATGTATCATACCGCAACCATGTCACCCAAGGAGGTTTAATAGTACTGAATTAAATCTCTTTGATGACGCCCGAGCGTTAGCTTAGGTAAACAGTACCTATACAAACATGCAGTGCGCGCGGGTGAGTCTGTTACGCATTATAATATAAAAAATGGAACAGTAAGACAGTCTGGCATAACTACATTTCTACAGATAAAAATGTGCTTAAATCTACAAATTCTCATTGTTTTCTTTCCAAATCTTAGTTATGGAGCAAACTAAGCTAAAATTTCCTCGTTATGTACACGAAAGCTGGATCTATGAAGATTTTCCTGGGAGAGGGAGATTTATTATTGATTTCAAGTTGATAATTTTGTTTCTGTCGTTTTGTTTAGCGCATGCAGAACATAAACAGACAGAACCTTTTGTATTATCGCTACAAATTATTACGCGCTGCTGTTAGGAAGCCGCCTGCTGATGACAGGTTGCAGTCAAACTGCCTTTTCATGATATGAAAAATGCCGCAATTCCAAATGCTGGCAATGGACACAATTACACTAGTAATTCTGTAAATTGCAACCAATTACATTGCGAACCCCTGGTTACTCTGTATATACAGTATGTTGTGGAGAACGTTCTACACAGTACCCACGCACCGTTCACACGCACAAACAAGTGTAACGCCTAATTAGCCAGTCATCAATATATTCACTGAAAGACTGATAGGCTTAAGCTTAAGCTCAGCTAAAGCCACTAATGTGAAGTTGCCATTAAGCCTATGAATCGCTCAGTAAAAATGTTGACAAGCTAGTTGGGTTTCATACATGCCTGTGCACGTAAACAGTACGTTGCTTCTGCGCAGAACGTTCTCCACAGCATACTTACGCCATCACTGTAAATTTACAATGCAAATTGAACGTAATTACGAGTGTACTTGCATGTATCACGGACCTACATTTTTATTTACAATAATGTTAATGCCGAACTTAGAAAAAGAAATAGTTTAGTCGCAGCCTGTGGCCGACACGCTGCGTTGCAAGGGAGTGAGATAATTTGCATCAGCGAAATAAAAGATACGGTCTAATTCTGTTCTGCATGTATGAATGACAAGACCATGGCAGAAACAAAATGATCAGCTTTAAATCATTAATAAATCTCCCATTGCCCTTAAGGTCTTAAGATATTCTTCTGGTTTCGTCACTTGCCTTTACAAAACGAAGACGTATTAAAGTACTTTAGCTTTATAAAACGGTTGAACTGAGAGATATTGAAATGAGATTGGGATAGAAAACTATGAGACTTTGCCTAGTTAAACACTTCTTTAGCCTGTAAAAATAAAGTTTGTCCGAGCTGTTTTCATATTCCATTATATTTTACATTGTGGCATGTAACAAACTCAGGCTCTGCGCACTGTTTGTAAACTATTTACCTAAGCTAAAGGGTCGTGACTGTGGCGCGATCCGTGTGTTTCGGTGAAATTGTACGATATTTGGAACATTTACGGTTCTCTTTCGTTATTAGGGTTGACTGAAGTGGTTATATATGCAAACGACACCGCTATATGCCCAAATTATATTTCAAAAGTAATTGATTCGGGTGGTTCACACAACGACGCTCACCCGAAGTTGGCGTCGACGGCGTCAAAACTACAACCTGTTATATTCTGCCGTCGATCGCTTACCCTATCTCTGTCAGTTGTCAGAGTAGCGGCGTCGTTCGTTGGCCGATGTTCTGTCACGGCAACGGAAGTTCATAGTCTGAAACAGCCATTAGGCAGCTAGGTATACTAATATCCTAGTTCACAAACTGGTCTACATGATCGAGAGTGATGTTGGCACCAAAAATCGATACTAATAGTTATGAAGTCTCATAGTTCGCAATAACAAATAAAATACTCGAATGTTAATTTTCGTTAGCTCGTAAAAAAGAAAAGGCTTGAATATCATGCGTTTGAATTTTGCAAGACAATATTGTTGTGCAAAGGCCGGCAGGAGCTTGAAACCAAATTCTGCGTAAGGGACGCAGATCACGCATGCAAATTGGAGAAAATATGCATTTTAGGTAGGACAGTTGGCACGACAGTGTGTGGAATAAATAAAACGCGTGAAAAATATACACTGTGCACAATTCTCCCGGCATCTTTACTCCGTCAGCTGCCGTGACACTCCGAAAAATTCAACCCTTCGTTCCTCTGCAATATTCGAGCAAAAATTCTAACCTTTAGCGAGAGTGGCAACAAATGTTAAATTTCTGCCGGCCGCACGCAGTCAGGGCGAGTGAGTGTAATTGAATCTGGGAAGACTTTATGCGTCGGGGGAGTGGCCGTGGTGCAGTAGTGTGGTGTACTGTGATGCAGACTGTGGTTCAGTAGTGTGGTGTACAATGATGCAAAGACTGGTGCAGTAGTGTGGTGCACTGTGATGCAAAACTGTGGTGCAGGACAGCCCGGCGTATCATCAGCTATAGCACTGGAAAGGCTCAATATAACAGCAATTTGTCCCATGACTCCACACCACGACATGACCCTTCCCTGCTATTACGGTTCCGAGCTTCTCAGGTCAAGAGCAACTCCAACTCCTCTTCAAACATCACGCAATTCAATTTGATCAGCAAGTTTACTTTCATTTCTCGAGATCAAAGAACATTGTGTTAAGATTCAGTCAGTTTTTCGAGTGTTTTTAAGCAAACTCGAGACAACTTTTCACATAGTCTTGCCTCAGTACCTAAACAAACTTATTTTGAAGCCCAAATCTATGAAATTTTTAGTATCGACTCATCCACTGAACTGAGATACACGTAAGTGTTGACGGAGGGATGGCCACTTAGCAATTTCAAGAGCAGTGTTGGCTATTTATATCCTTATAAAACTCTGATAATGTTGTTTGTTTGTTTGCTTGTATGTATGTCACCGAGCATAGAATCTCCGTAATAAGATAAGACGAAATTCGTGCGTTGAAGATTTAATGCAAATATATCCATTGATATGGAGGATAAACCTGAGCTCGGCTGCATAAATTGGGTATGTTAAATGTAAAGGTTACGCAGGTAGTCCTCGTCATTGACCTGACTTGTTCTATACAGGTTTCTATAAAGTTCCAAAATTTATAGTTCCAGGTCTTTGATTATCAATCTCGAACGAAGTGAAAGAGGTGATAATGTTTTAGTTGAAGATTTAAGTACATATATATATATATATATTTGTATAGATATTTGTCTGTCTGTCCACCCAATAAGTGGTCGAAGGAGTTGAGCTATGTTCATATTTTTTGTAGAGAGTTTGGTGGGTTGACCTAGATGTGAACCATGCCAAAAACTAGACCTAGCTGGCCATAATAAATGACGGCGTTAAACTTCCTCCACCGCTGCAGATCGTCTGGAGAACTGGGAGTTCTATTTTTTCCTATTGTACCAGAATGAGATTGCCTTCATTACCTGCACAGTGCCACTTCCTGACGGATACTATTAATGAGAGCCGCACCTATGCGCTGCAGCTCACTTCCCTCTCGACCGCGCTCTCATTGGTCTTGAGACTCAGCGCTGCATAATACCTGCAACCTTATATTGTACTACAGCTTATATTCAGCAGTGAACTATCGTAGTATAGCAGCTTGTCTCCTTATCCTGCACAGCACCTAGTCATCTGGCACTGAACCAAATCATCCGCCGAAGAAGATTCCTACTCCAGCTGTAGTGCTATAGGTGCTGTGAGTGTGTGAGTGCCGTATTTTAGGGGCTCACACTATGTTATTATTGAAGAGCTAATCTCTGGGAATGAATGGGGCTGTGCCCTAGCCTCGTTCATCAAAAATATCTTCGTTGAATTTGAACCTTACCGCGGGTGATGGTCTTGCGCCACCGAGGCGTTCTAGTATAACCTTGGTTTTGAATTGACCCGTTTTCCTGCAGCACTAGTGCCAGCTTTCAAGAGGCGTACCACGCCCACGTGTACCCTTTATCTGACTCAGTGTATTAAGTTTACATAAATTAAATGCTGTCCGTTATGATGTGCAAGGTGTATCATCATTTTAAGATTTTTTCTTTCCTGTTTAATAATTTGAGAATGAATAAAAATTATTGACATATTCCATACCATTTATCGTAGAAAACACTTTAACAAACCTGTAACAATATGAAATTTTGCCAAAGAAGATTTTGCACGAAAGCTATATTCTTGGTTAAAAATAACGTTATGATTCACGTGGAAGTCGGTTAATCTGGAGTGAAGTATTTTTTCAAACAATTTACTGAATGTTGACAGCGTTGATATTAGTCTATAATTTGCTATATTTTTAGGGCTGCTCGCTTTGAATGTTAGAATAATCCGAGCATGCATTGGAACAGTGGTTCCATATAAGGGGTCTATAGACCTCCGTAGATCCCCAAGGGGTTGACCACAGACCTCCTAAGGGGTCTATTTAAAGAAAACCTCTTCTCTATTTTCATGTTTAGCATTTATAAGCTGAAAATAAATTCTTCGACTAAAAACCTATGCATCTTGTAATAAAGTAACATTTAAGAAAATCAATATGCATGATTTATTAGTTTTTACATATTCTTAGCACATTCTTCTTAGCTGAGTTCCCCTTAAAATTATTCACATTTTCTTCAGAAGCAGCGTTTTCTTTTAGTATTATAGTAATGCCTACTATAGTCTTGAGTTAAGCTTAATCTCGCTAGTTTCGTAATCCTTACCTTAGTAAAGGTTTCTTTACTTTTAAAATTACAAGCTCCATAAACATGGATTTTTTATTAGAAATCTGGTGCAATTTGAACCACTGACTGGCTGAAGTAATGGCTAAAAGCTTATTAAATAACCTTGAATCTGAAATATTCTCGAGAAAAAATACCCCACTATAGGGAATAACAGTTAATAACATATTGCTCCTTAGTTTTTTAGTACTCATCTGTATTTGGGTATTTTACAACTCTGATTATCTTTATGTTACGCAGTTAATTTACCCTTTCGCTACGGGAACTTTTGCTCTTTTATGACGTTCTAAAAGAAGCTCCTTGATGACACCATCATTGTAGTCACTTGAGCTCCCTTACAGTGTAGTTCAGTCATCAAGAAAATACTATCACTGACTTCAGACGGGTTGTTAAATATGTTGTTCAAATTTTCAGAGCAAGAAACAATGCACCGGTTTTAATAATGAAAATTTTGATGCGGTACGTGTACGTACCGTCAGGATCGAAAGGGTTACTTCAGCCAGGGAGATTAGGTTTTTGTCGTGTTTGTCTGACTATCTGTCTGATTGCTTGCCTATTTGGCTGTCACCAAGATAACTCAGAAAGTAATGAATGGATTTCCAAGAAAATTAGAAAAACTGTCGATACTATCAGAAAGCAAAAATGATTAGATTTTGGTGTTGATACAAAGAAAATATTGGTTTGAGAGCCAATTTGAATTTTTCGTCAGTCTTGCCCTTCTTGGCGGTGGTGTGCGGTGTAAGAGTGCTCTACTTAATATTGATAAGACAGAGATTTTTCTTTATTGTTTGTAATATAGGTTTTTACCTAAATGTAGCATAATGCATACATTGAACACTAGAACACTAAGGGTCTATAACGATGCACTCCTCTTCTTACAGGGGTCTACGTTGATGAGTTATTGGGAACCACTGCATTAGAACATCTGGGCATCCATGTAGCAGTCTCAAAATACAAGTTGAACATGTAACAAGAAGATCAGCTGTATAATTTATGAATTTCATGAGAGACAAACGTTCAAATTCATCACAATTATAGCCTTCCCCGATTTCATGGGAACTGGTAGGCCTCAAGACACAAATATCATGAACCTATTTTGTATTACAGGAGAAAGTCCAAGACTACTGAGGAAGGTTTTGAACAAGAACCATTGCAATGAATAAACTGAGATATACATTTTTAGAGAGAGCGTTTCTGTTAAGATCTCATTCAGTACTTGCCACTTTTTTGAGACGACTCACCAGATTCATAAATCCTATGATTGAAATAATAGTCTTTGCATTTGCGTACAAGTCGATTCAGTTTCTCGTCTACTACGTGCTCATAGTGCTAAAAATTTGGACCTATTTGCTACTGTTAAACAGTTGTTTGTTCGTCATTTGTTTTTCTTACTTTAATACAAGCTTTATGCAACCATAAAATAGGTAATTTGTTGTAGTGATGGAAACTAATGGAACAGTAAGGGTCAGCGTATAAGCATTCGTTACAGTAGAAGTTACGGTACTTTTAACCATAAAATATAAGGTAGATAGGGGCCGAATCGAGTCAAGTTGATAAATAGGCGTTGGAACGAAAAAAATTACTGTACAACTGCAGAGCTGAAGTTTGTGAAGGAAATGTTTCATTGCCAATACAGGAAAAATAATGTTATTTCAGACACCTTTGCTGGAGTGCAAGCGAGCCTCTTGTGTCGAAATACTTAATTAGAGTCTTTGAAAACGCTTAAAACATTAGCCATGTCGCAAAAGAAAGGAAAAAAAAAACACAGGAACAATTTATTAACACAGTCCGTAAAGGAAACTTACTGTCAGAAAACTATTTGCCACACACTAGTCAGCTCGACTTCTCCTGGACAGAAGGCAGCAGATGAGTTATGTGTGCTGCAGGAGCACGCTAAACTCGGTCCTTTATCCGTACACGGAAGGCGTGCTTGTTTGGGACAACCCTTGTCTCCGTGCTAGTAGTTTCGGCGAGGTTTTCAGCAAGTGATGCCACTTACGGGGGAGGGGAATGGGGTCCATCGAACAGTAACTGTTGTAAATGATTAAAAGATTGCTACCTAATATTATACGGATCAGCGAACCGAGCAAAGGAAGCGATAGGCATTTCCACCACGGGTGTAGTTTTTTTATTTAACGAGCAGTTCATTGAGCTTATCGTTTATTTGCTTCCTCATTAACATAGTAGTTATTTTTTTGCATCCAATTCTATGGCTGCATGATGACACTCGTTCACTGCGCGTACTGTTCTCACGTCAATGAGATAAGCCGGTGCTGTCCAAAACCCGCCCACGTCCCCAGTCACCGACGAGTACAATCAGCCACCTGGCTCACTCTTGCAGCATGAAAAGTGCCGAGCTCGTGCTGTACCAGCACGCAGTGTTTGCTCCTAGGAAAATCTGCACCTGCACAAGTTGCGAGGCCTGAAGGACCGAAGCCCTTGCGGCTAAAAAAACACGCGCAAAACTACGTTGAAGACCACGTGCAAATGTTGCATAATTTTGGCCCCACCTCTATTTTCCGCAATTTTCGTTCGGTTTTATTCGCTCATGGGCCAAATGACTTCTGTTATCATGTCCTCATGTCATCCGGGCCATTTTAGCCCCTAGCGCCACATTGGGTCCATGGGGCCTATGTGGCTCATTTTGGCCCCACCTCTATTTCACGCAACTCTTGTCCGATTTTGCTCGTTCCAACGCCAAATGACTTCTTTCAACATAATCTCGTATCATCTAGGCCAATTTGGTCTCTATAGCCCCCACTGAACCAGCATGCAAAGGTAGGTACTTTCTGTCGCTACACGGGAAGCCTGCTGGGTTATGAAACTGTACTATTTACGTTTAATGCTGAGGAAAGAAAGTCATGCTGCTTATCTTGAAAACAACAACCTTGCCGCTGCTACCATGCCTGGTTCCCCGTTGATATCAGTATCATGCGCGTCAGCATACGCGCTAAAGGGGTACAAATGAAAACTAATCCCTATATAACTGATCAAAGTGTTTGCTTTGTAATTGTTATTTACATTTTATTATTGTGCATGCATTAGGTAAATAGAAGATTGCTGAGCCAGAATTGTGAGAAGTCACAGTTTTTTTTAGTTCATAGATTCAGAGTCTGGCATCTGGTAATGCCAGGATTCGGACTCGGTAATTCCCGTCTTGATGATTAAATCCAGTCACTGAGCAAAGTATTGTCCCTAAAGGCAGCCCGACTTCCTGTACATCGACAGCATATCACTGCCGCAGTGTGCTCGTGCAGCACCGAAAAAATATAATATTCGGGGTGCAGAAGTACCGGAAGGGCAGGTGTTTTTCGCTTGAGCACGGGAGCGCGTGCCGGTGGTGGGACAACACCATGGTCAGCGCACAGCAGCAGCGCTGCCAGTGTTTGGTAAGTAGAGCACGCTTTCGAAAGCTGAGATTTCCTCTCTGTATTAAGATCAACGGCGGCTAAAATTTGTTAATAGACAACGGCAAAATATTTTCTCTGAGAGATTATGGTAGAAGTTATCAGAAACAACAAGCTCACAAAACAAAGTATTATTACAAAGCTTGATTAATGACAATATTAATCCACAATACTCTTAAACTTTGAGAGTGGTATTGTTTCAAGAGATATTTACTCAGTGTGTGTCATAGACCGCAACAGTACTTGACTCTTAGGTCTGACGCTGGCGACCAAAAATCGGCAACGGAAAAATGGGATTTTCATAAGAGCTAATAGGAAAATAATTATGAAATTAAGAGCATTACAACTTTTCCCCCTATCTAATACTGAAGAAAAAATTCCAAGGTACCCAACATTTTTCTTGCTGAGAAGGTATCTTGGATACAGCGGGGACGCAAATGGGCGCCTGCCTGCATGACCGTGTCTGGACATGTTCATGAAAGCTCTTGAGAAAATCCCATTTTCCCCATTTTGGCCGCCAGCGTCAGAGACCACTTTTGGACCTAAGAGTGCGTGTGTAATAAAAAATAATTATCTTAAATAAATTTAACTTTAGCCACTGTCTTTCTCATAGGATAAACGAAAAAATAGATTATCTCGAGCATAGGCGCTTGAAGAATCAGTCATTGTCTTCATTTCATATGAGCAGAAGAACTAATGCCTCCTGCCTGTGTCACTCATTAAGGGCTCCCGACTGACACTCTGTCTCACCTCTCCCCCACTCGCAGACATTCAATGCTCTCAACAATTACAACACACTAAGTGATCTGCTCCGACGGCAGAACTTCATAATGCAAAAGTTCCGGGGCGCCATTACGTTAATAAATATGGCTGGTGATAATGAGTGACAAGGGAGCCGGCAGTGACTTCAGCAATTAACATTTTTGCTATGAAGAAACGCTATTAATTTAGTGAAGTGCCTCTAGCGAGCAGAGTCGCTAATGAGGTTAAGGCAAAAGTGAAGGTGTTTGGTAGGGCAGAAGTTAAGTGCGCTCCCTGGTGCCCGGGTGCTCGTGTTTGGTAGGGAAGCTAGGAGAGTAAGAGCACTACGTGAGGCCCGGCTGTTGGTGGGGCAAGGGAAGTTAAGTGCGCTACTTGCTGCCCGTGTATGCTTGTGGTAATTTGGTTTTCAATTCTGATTTTTCTTGTTTGTGGAGGATTTTCATAAGAACAACACAAACCAGCAGTAATAGTTACCTACTTGTATACGAACATTCTGTATTTCGAGGATATTCACTTTTTCGAAAATTTAAAGCATTCGGCATGGATGAACTGTGATATCGAGAGCGGCTCTTCTATTACACTACTTTTGGTGAACTATCGTAACCGACTATATCCCTACTTCAGCTATTATAAACAGTAGACTAACATAGTAGATTTCCGTACTTCAGCCATTATAGTACGTAGACTATCATAGCAGACGTCCCTACTTCCATATGCATAGAGTATTAAGAATCGCATCCTCTGACCACCAGCAGCTTGTGTCATGCGATCACCAGCTGCCCAGCGATACAATTACGCTGCAGGCAACTGACTGTAGCAGCGCTTAGTTCAGGGGAACAAAAAACGACGCTATTAGCGCATCAAAAGTGCCAGTAAATTGCGCTCAGCGACTAAAATCGCGAGATCACAAATAGAGTTTTGACTGGCGCCAGAAGCTTCAGAAGACCTGCGTGGCTTTGGTCATCGATTTTGTAGTAAAACGTTAGAGTTAATGACAGTGATAATGAAAACAGCTCTGTGCCATACACTCATGCAAAACGTTATAGAAGAACGAGAGAAGTAGGGGAATTACCCATTTGCCGAACTTACTCTGTTTCCGAATAAGCAGTTGTTATTTGATGGGATTATTACTTTCACTTATTAAATATAACTGTTCGGAAGCAGAGTTAGTTCGGTAATTGGGTAATGCCCATAGCTTACCACCAGAGACTGGAGTTTTGGTTTGTCATGTATTTACGAAAGATATTTTTTGGGCTATTTTATCTATTTTATTTTCACAGGACTAAGTTCTGCAGGCTGCGAAATGACTCAGTGAAGCTTATGTTGTAGTGGCGGGGAGAACGTCGCCACCCATTAACCTAGTTAGCTGTTCTTTCTATAATTCCCCAGGTCGGCCACAAATCACGAAACGTTTGCTCAGAGGAGGCTAAGGAAAATCATAGCAGTTTACATACATGATATTAATAAACAAGACTTATTGTTACTGAGCGGAAAAGGGCAATCCTTTGGTGACCTTAACACTTCGAGACTGCTATCAGAGAACTCTACCATG